>JANVCC010000034.1:18805491-18932641 GCA_025345505.1 Todiramphus chloris collaris
TATATCTATATCTATATCTATATCTATATCTATATCTATATCTATATCTATATCTATATCTATGTCTATATCTATATCTCTATATCTTTTAACTGTAGTAAAAATTCTGTCATATTATACTCTTGTCCTATTAATTCCTGAAAAAAATAGCTGTTAATAAAACTCATAGTCTGTGGGCTTGTTTATTGCTAATTGATTTTCATGCAGGAAAGTATGGACTTTGTGAAGCTAATAGGCATTAATACATTAAAGTTGCTTTTTTGAGATTACAACTGACTGTTGCTCATAATTTAGGTTTAAACCTAAATATAGCAGGTAGTGATTATGTGAATAGCAGTGCTGAGTGGAGAGAAAGAGAAGAGAGTATTTTATTTTTATCTCTGTATTCCATAATCCATCAGTTATGGAGAAGGAAAGTTTGCAGCTCAAGTGTTCAAGGCTATCACTGGATTGGGATGGTGTGGGGGCTATTTGCAACACTGTGTCTGCCGAGTTCTCGTGATCCTCCTGCCAATCTGAGGCCTAAGAACACAAAAGGAAGTTATTTTCTAAAATCTGAAAATTAGAACAAATGCTGCACTTCTGCCTCACTTCAAATCCCTGTAGTTTTCCTGACTTCTGAAGCTGGGCTGTACTGGAGGGAAGTGGGCAAAAGACCTTTAGTTTACACTGAAAATCAGGTTAGTGTCACAGTGGTCACTATTGACCTCTTAAGCCTTCTCCCCCCTCCTTCCCAAGCTCTCCAGAGTGGCAGGACTAGTGGAGGAAAGGCAGTGTCAGCTGTAGGGTTTGGCATTCCCCGGCAGCCACCATGGCTGCCAGCTTCTGATTAGTACATGCACAGTTTTTTCTTCTCTCCACTTACTGAAGCAGTGAGTAGTATTTGTTCTACTAAATGGCTGTAACGGTACGTTTGTACTTTTCTAAGTTTTCATAACTAATATGAAAACATTTTATTAGATCTATTTCATTTCGTTATTAGCTGTATGATGCATTTTGTCAAGCAGAGGTTGGAAATCTTTGTGTGCGTCTAATTAAAATTTTAAATAAATGGAACTCCTTGCCCATCATTCTTTGTATTCCCAGAGAACTAAATCTTCTGATGTCAGAAACATCCCCAAAGTTCTTAGTAATGACAAAGTAAATGTATTTCTTTATGTAGAGCTTTTACTATTAACATCATGCATGTAGGTAGTTTCTTTGACATAACAGAAGTCTACGAGCGTGTGCTGTTATGCACAGGTGATTGCAGACATGAAGGTATAGCAGCTTTCTTTGGTAGAGTTTGTAAACCAAAAAAAAGAACAGTGTTGCATTTGGTTATTGTAATTTGGCAGTATCTGCCTGGTGGGAACAGTTTCTGTTCATTCAAACCAGCACACATCATACAGCCTTCATTTATTTATTAGTCACAGGTCCAGTACTTGTATGACTGGGAAGAGAGATAGAGGGATGGCAGTATAGCTGTGCATGTATCATTTTGTAACTTGGAGGAAAATTTCAAATATCCCTTTGTTTTGTTCCGATAAAGCTGAGAGAAGGAGTGGTATGATAGCTAAGAGAACAGAAACTGCTGGTTTCATTCTGCTTTTTTTTTTTTTCCCTTGGCATGATTTTTTTAAAATTTTATTTTTAGGAGACATAAAAAAGATCTCTGCATCCCAGTTTACCTCTCAGCAAAATGACTGTTATAACACTTACTGTCCAGGGATGAATTTTATAGTAGATTTCAAAGGCCCTGAGATTAATGGATAGAAAGCATTTGGTAAATTAAATTGTCATTCAGATATTTTCCCTTTCTGCTTCTTTATCACGCTATAAAGATTTTTAATGAGATATTTAGTGCAACCAGTTGTTGGTTTAGTTGTTTTGTCATTCACTGAATTTTTTTGGTTTCCTTGATAAATGTCTTGCCTCAGAGTGGTGAAGAATGTAAGCTGTGTAATCTGATAGCAATTAAATATTTGAGTTTTCTGTAAACTGTTTGTGAAATACAGGCAGCGTTTTGAATTCCAAGGTACTTGTTAGTGAGAAAATGACTTAGAAGATGCTTTAAAATTCCCTCTGCATAGCATAGGATGTGGAATGTTAGCAGTTTAGCCACAATGTGAGCCAAAGTGCTCTGGCTTTGTCATGAGGAACATATTCTCCTCATTCTTCAGGAGTCTTTTAACAGTGACTTTTGGCTTTCTGTCTGCTCATGGTGTAGAATCAGCGTGGTATGTGTAGTGGCCTAACCCTAGTCCTGGAAGCTACAGAAAAGGGAGTGTGCTATGTGAAAAACTGTGGTTTTCTCCCTAGATCACGTTATACATCCACACTTCTGCTGCTGTCGCAAGCTTCTGCAAAGATGTCGTAGTTGTTATGTAGCAGTTGTTAAAATATCCATCGTCCTCTTTCTGTGGTTCTTTGTTTCTAGTTCTCCCTTTTCATCTCTTCATAGCTGACTGGATTCTGGAGTCCTGAACTGAACTTTCACCAAGGTATTGATTGGTTAGAGGCAGTGAATCCAGACAAGCTTGACTCATGGTTCTCCTGGAAATGCACCTGGTTCTCATATTTTTTCAAATATTATGATGGAAAAAAATCATAAATGTTGTTAAAAGTTACAAATGAGAATATATTGTTCCCTGTGAATAAGGTTCTGTGTGTTGCGTGAGTGAGAGAGATTGTTTCTGAGCACTGGTCAGGAGAAGATTTCAACTGATTCGATTCCACTGGGGATTGATTCTTCATGTGCTTGGGGAAGTACTCAAAGAGTAATGTGAAACAGAGCACAGAGATATCAATAAGCAATTATTTCACAAGTTGAGGCTTCCAAGTGTTGAATCTTGTGAAGTGTGGTATCTATTTAAAGCCTATTTGATCAAGTAAAGAAAGCAGCTGTTAGGAACTTTTCCTCGCCTTTCTATTTTACTCTGAACAGGAAAATGTCTAGGATAGTGTGTCCAAACTGGGAAATGCTCTGTGAATTTGCACAGGGTTAGGATTGGGCCAGCTACTAGATGAATGACAGATGATCACTGTTAACTGCTCTCCCTTCCCAGAGGGGAAGAGAAAGGGAATAAGGGAGAGAGACATATGGATTGGAAAAGAAAGCTAACGAGCTTTTTTGAAAATAGAAATAATGATATAAAATGGAATATATAAATAAATCTATACAAAACCAGTATCGAACCCAAACCCCCGATAGCAATTACATCGCCATCACCAGTGATGCTGTGGAGCAGGCACTGGGGAAGTCCCAGACTGGAGGTGGTGGCAGACAGGGACTGGATTCATGAACCAGGTTCTGGAACTCGATTCAGGAACATATGGCTCGAGATTAAAGACAGAAGAGTCCTCCTTGGACACTGGCCGTTGAGGAAGAAAACCTAAGGTTGTGATCCCTCAGCTTTATACTGAATATGATGTCTGTGGGATGGAATCCCTCACTGGTCAGTTTAGGGTCACCTGTCCTGGCTGCTCCTCCCGCCAGGTGCAGCCTTTGACTTTTTGCACCCTCCAACATGGCACACAAGATTTAGCAATGACCTCGGTCTGCACAGGAGCAAATATAAGCAAGAGCCTTTCCGCACACTGATCCTTGGTAGAACCTGTAAACATCAAATGTTGTCACTTAGAAGCAGCCACGGTCTGTGGAAATAGGTCATTCATTTCAGGCAGTGCAGTTACTTAGAAGAGACTGAGATGAAAAGTAAAATTGCTGTACAGAATTAGTTCTGTTCTAACTCAAACCAGGACATCAACACTAAGAAAAAAGAGGTAGATTCATGAAGTAGAAGATGGCCTAGCTTGCCTCTCAGATTTGATATTGTATTTGCCTGTTAGCAATCAGAAAAATAAATAAGATGTAACTTGTAAACTTAAAACTTTAATTAATGGTATTAAAGTAATTGAGAGACTATGAATGTAAAATGCCAAGATGCTGTGTTTATTGCACTCTATACAAAGCAAAACTGTAGTAAAAGTAAGTTATTTTGCAGTGTAGAGGAGTATGCATTATTAGTACATTAATATTTGTGTTTATGGGAGCTTTTAATGGTTTATATGGCAATTGAGCCATAAAAAAAAAAAATCCTGGAGACTGCCAAGAATCACACAGGGCAACAAAACTATTCGGGTGTAAAGTATAATGCAGTGTATTTCTAGAATGTCCTGAAGAACAGGCAAAAGCCATCTTGGAGTGGATGTGACACTCTGCCAGTGTTCCCTGTACAATGCACAAAGTTTCTGGGGGAAAAAAAACCAACAAGCAACCTGTAAGGCAGACTGGGCCACAACTGTATCTGTGTAAGCTTTTTCTGGCATAGAGCCTGCAGGATGCCTTAGTGGTGGATGCCAAACACATTGTCCTCTGGCAGCCATCTAGAGCCGTTCTTGAAGTCACTGCCGTGTCAGAGGCGCAAGTTTGTGGCAGATGACACTTAGGCCTGCATTCAATGAGGTGGTGATATCACTTGCAATAGCTGAGCGGATATTTCTGGGACAGATCAGGATCAGTTTAGTTCAAGGAGGTATAATTTCAGTTATGCAGCACTGATGTTCGTCATCAAGAGTCAGGGAAGAGAGAGAATGAAATCTCCTGTTTGTTTCTGTAGGCGTGGGGTGGTATGGGAATATATTTTTGATGGGAATGAATGGTTGATGCAATGTAATTAAATAACCTGCAACACTTCCTATGGAACATTTCTGACAGTCATAATGCAGTGGCAGTGCTATTATGTGGGTATATAGGAAAGTATGGACAGGTTATCCTAAATGGTTATTGAGTCAGGTAAAAATGAAATGAGAAATTTAATTATAAAAGGGAAGGACAGGGAGAGAAAGGAGCAAAATAAACCATCTGGATTAAGGACTTGGGTAACAGCAAGTGACATAGTTGGATTGATATTCATTGAGCAAATGAATTTTTGTGCAACTCATAAAAAAACCCCAAATAAATGAAACCCCCCAAAAACCCCAGACAAATGAACCCCCCACAAAATGCCAAACCCCAAACAAAACAACCAACCAAACCAAAACAAAAAATAACAAACAAATCCCCTTCACTGATTGATTCACTTGAAATCATCTCATGCTTCATACCAAACGCTATCAGTAGGCTAATGAGGCTACAGAAAATAGATTAGAATTTACAGTATGATCTGTAAAATGTATTTTTAAATCATTATTCATTTCCTTAGGCTTTTTTTTTTTTTTTTTCCAGAAGAGTGTTGTAAAAATGCTATAGAATAATTCTACAGAAGTTAAATGCATTTTTCTAGGAAAAAAAGGTGGTATACTTTCTTTTCTAAGCAGTTTTTAAAGCAAGCCTGTAGGAATTAGTGAAGAATGTATCCCAAGAAACTATTCCTTTGGTTCAGTAATCGTAGTAGTGTTTATATGTGTATGTGTGCACATATGCAAAGCGGCATTCTTTGTTTGCCCAGAAGGAAACCATGTTTTCCCTGCGACTGTGGACATAACATTACTGCACTTATGGTGAGTTGACCGTGGCTGGACACCAGGTGCTCACCAAAGCTGCTCTCTCACTCCCCTCCTCAGCTGGACCGGGGAGGGGAAATGTAATGAAAGGCTCATGGGACGACAAGAGGACAGGGAGAGATCATTCACCAGTTACTGTTGCAGGCAAAACAGGCTCCAACTGGGGAAGTTTAGTTTAATTAGTGACCGATCACATCATAGTTGGATAATGTGAAATAGAAACTGAATCTTAACACACTTTCCCTCCACCACTCCCTTCTTCCTGGGCTGAACTTCACTCCCAATTTTTTCTACCTCTTCCTTCTCAGCAGTACAGCGGGCAGGGAATGGGGGTTGTGGTCAGTTCATCCCATGTTGTCTCTGCTGCTCCTTGCCCCTCAGAGGGAGGACTCCTCACACACTTTCCCTATTCTAGCTTGGGATCCCCTCCGTGGGAGGCAGTCCTTCACAAACTGCTTCAGCATGGGTCCCTTTCACAAAGTGCAGTCCAGTGTGTCCCCTCCACAGGGTCACAAGGCTTGCCAGCAAACTGCTTTGGGCTCCTCTCTCTCCATGGGTCCACAGGTCCTGCCAGCAGCCTGCTCCAGTGTGGGCTTCCCACAGGGTCACAGCAGGCATCTACCTGCCCTGCTGTGGGGTGGACATCTGCTCCATTGTTAACCTCCATATGCTGCAGGGGAGCAGCCTGTCTCACCATGGTCTTCAACATGGGCTGCAGGGAGATCTTTGCGCCAGCACCTGGGGCACCTCCTCCCTCTCCATCGCTGATCATGGTGTCTGCAGAGTTGTTTCGCATATTCTCACTCCTCTCTGGCTGCAGTTGCTGTTGCGCCCTTTTCTTTCCACCTTCTTAAATACATTATGCCAGAGCTGCTCCCGCCATTGCTGATGGGCTCAGCTTTGGCCAGCAGCGGGTTTGTCTCAGAGCTGGCTGGCATTGGCTCTACTGGACACAGGGGAAGCTTCTAGTAGCTTCTCACAGAAGCCACCCCTGTATCCACCTTGCTGCCAGAACATTGCCACACAAACCCAATACCCTGCTACAAATAATGGTTAGCCCAACAGGGAGCTTTGCTAGGATTTTACAGCCTTGGTTTTTATCTGTGTGTATTTTTAACATTGTAGGATACAGAGGAACATCTTGTGGGAAAGGTCATTCAGCTTTTCGTTTATAATTAGTGATGTTAGTAGGAAATCTACTTGAAATTAAGCTGTATGTCACCTTCTAACATACTCTTTTTCTTTTAGTAGTGTACAGCAGCATTTGACCCTGGCTAATGTTTTTCTCCTGTTGTAGTGCCTGAGAGAGAGAAAATATATTTGCCAGCTTTCTACCCTGTAACTAAATTAATAGACTCAGGGACCAATTCATTAAAATTTTATATCTGATTTGTTTGGGTCATAGCTCTGTTATAACTTGTTATAAATATCTTATATTCCTTAATATTGCATACTCTATTAACATAACAGACATTAACAAAAACAGCCCATCTGGAGCTAGAGGGAAAAAGCCAAAATCATTTACCTTGCCAGCTGAAAAATGTTATAAAAACCTTATGTGTTACAAAAGTAATTTGACCCCTCTCATGTGTAATCAAGGATATTATAAATAATTAAATGGTCTTGAGAGGATCAATAGAAACTGTCCACATCCTTCCCCTAATCATATAATCCTTTTATTTACACATTCAGGAATTCACTGAATGGTAGACTAGGTTAAGGCCTCTTTTTTTCAGGTTCTTTCACAGAAGACATTGAACCATCCTTCCTGCTTTATGGCAAGATTAAGGGAACACTGAGTCTCCAGATTTTCTGTAGAAATTATGTCACACATCATTTCTAAAGGTATTGGCTCTGACTCAGGACCTGTGGAAACGTTGAACTGGGGCGTTGTTCTGTGCTATTCCCTGCATTTCATTTGGTGGGGAGGGAAGGCAGGAATGGGACCAAAACACCTAAACATTATGTAATTCCTCCATGGTTAATGACTATATATTTTCCTCTTTTTCATGCTTTTCTTCATTTGTTCCATAGTATTTCTTAATTTTTTCAAAGTTGTTCACTTCTCCTTGGTATCTAGTGATAGGATGGGTGGGAATGGTTCAAAGCTGCATCAGGGGGGAGGTTTAAACTGGACACAAGGAAGCATTTCTTTACCAAGACAGTGGTCAACCACTGGAACAGGATTTCTAGAGAGGTGGTCAATGACCCAAGCCTGACAGTGTTTAAGAAGCATTTGGACAACACCCTTGATAACTTGCTGTAACATTTGGTCAACCCTGAACTGGTCAGGCAGTTGGACTAGATGATCACTGTAGGTCCCTTCCAACTATAATATTGTATTCTGTTCTAACATCTTTTTTAAAGAGAGGAAAAGCTGTCACTCTGGCAATAGAACGGCAATGTTTGCATAAAGCAAAAAAGGAAGTCCTTGTGGAAAAAAAGGATCAGAGATGAACTGACATTATTAGAAGAGCTATCAAACACTGATCTTGAAGACAACAATGTACACACTCTGATGGACGTATCAAGGGAGAACTACAGATGATTTCCCCAAACCAAAGGGACCATTTGTAGGGAAGGTTTAAAAATTACAGAAAAGCAGAGAGAAGTCTTGTCTTCCTGGTAGTTTCTCATGGTTAAGTCTGAATTGCTAGTTTTTAAATCTGTGAACTAAATGATGTTATAGGGTAAATCTGGTTATCTCTCTCTCCTCAAAGTGAGCTGCCCTGTAGATTCTTGGAGCACAAGTCTTCCTCTACCTGACTGATGGCTCCAGCTATGCTTGCCTTCATATGCTTGAGCAATCCATGAAAATTGTTTTGTAGCCAGTGTAGTACATTTACATTAAGGCCAAAGTAAAAAATAACCAAAACCCAACCAAACACTGGAATCTCATGTTGTTTGTCTGGGATTCTTTGAAATTTCATAGTATATAAATTATTCTTTGAAATTTCATAGTATATAACTTATTGTTTATGCCAGAACTGGTGGCTAACTCTGGAATGAGTGGAAATGATATGCCACTAATTTTGTCTCTCCTGTCCTCTGAATCTAATTTAGGTCTCATATTCCCAGTGGCAAACAGAAGCGTGCTGATATGGTTGTTGACTATCAGAGCGCGGGTGTGTTCAGAAAAAGGAGGACTGCTTTTGATCTTTGCATTTGCATGCTAAACTAGTCATATTGTAGCCCTCACTTTTAGGACTTTGATCAGCAAGTCAAATATAGGAGAGAAGACCTGAACAAAATTGAAGAACAGAGACTGCCAAAGGTTGCCGAAACACTACATATCACTCATCTGCTACTATGTATCTGACTTGGTGTCCTGGTTTGAGTTAGAGCAGAACCAATTCTGTTCAGTGCTTTTACTTTTCAGCTCAGTCGTTTCTAAGTAATGTCACTTTCTGAAGTGAAAGACCTATTTTTGTAGACAGTCTCTGCTTCCAGCAGTGATAATGCTCCATGGTTAGAGTTAGTAGCAAGGGTTGGGGTGCGACCAAAGTCACTACTAAAGCCTGTGTACCATGGTGGGGTCCAAAAAAGTAAAAGGTCACACTTGCAGGGAGGAGCAGTCAGGACAGGTGACCCCAAACTGACGAGTGAGGGATTCCATCCCATAGACATCATATTCAGTATAAAGATGAGGGATCACAAGGGTCAAGTTTTCTTCTGCAGTGGCCGGAATCCGAGAAGGACCCTGTCTGTTCTTTGATCCCAGCCTGTGTGTTCCATGTGTCCGCTTCTGAGTCCAGTTTGGGACTTTCCCAGTGCCTGCTCTACATCATCAGTTATGATGGTGACCTAATCGCCATTGCTGGGGGGTAGGGGTGGGTGGCTTGGGTTCAATAGTGGTTATGTATATATTTTTTTCGTATATATATATTCCACTTTATTATTTTCATTAAAACTGTTCTAGCTTTCTTTTCTAATCCACAAGTCTCTGTCCCTTATTCTCTTTCCCTTCCCCTTTGTGAAGGGAGAGGGATTAACATCACAAGCCTTTGTGAAATGTATTTAGAAACTAGCAAAACATGTCTCTACAACAATATGTTTTGTGATTGTAGTTACAAGGTTTTGTCACTTTTGTTATTAATCACAGTGACAATCTTTTGTCTTTAGGCCAAGGGCAAGAGTTCCTTGTTGTTCTACTCAGAAAATAGTCTAAAGTTTGTAGTGGCATGTCATTAATATTTATGCTACACAGGTAATAGAGTAAATATTAGGGCCATGAATTATTGAAAGTGAAAGAAAAAGTGATGAAATACTGTTTGTTAGTTTGGTTGTTATGTAGTTTTGCATGTTTGTGAGAAATAAGGGACCCCTGGAAGAGAGCATCATTTTAAGTACTGCTTGTGACTTCTGCATTAATGGCAATTTTCATTGACAGATGATATGAGTGTTTAAAAATAATTCTAAATGCAATTCTTATGCTGAATTGTAGAACAAGAAAGCATGGCAATAATTTAATACAGCTAATTTAGAGAAGATGAAGAAATGTCCTCTACAAATTACTACACCTCCAAGGAAGTGTTGATTCCCAAAGTACTGCCAGTGTCTACTGGGATTTCCTATGTGATATAGGACAAGTGCTTCAACCCTCCTTTTCCCAGCTGTTCCAAGGTGAACGATATCACATTTGCAACAGGCTTTCTGCATCATCTGTCCTGAATTTCTGTTCATGGAGCTGGTCAGTGGAAATAAGTCTTTGATAGGCTTTATATAAGTTTCTCTCTTAACTTTGGGGGAGGATTGTAAGAAAGTTATGTACATGCAAATTGAGGGAGTAGTGCAAGTGGAGTTCTTGTCTGCTAGAGTGTAAATCAGGGAAATGAGAAAGGGATTGCTTTGTATAGCTGCCCCCTCCCCCTCGGAAGTGAGTAGCAGTTCACAATTCTGTATTCAGAGAGTGAACAAGGCAAATCAGCAGGGTTGATGTGTAAGTAGAAGATGAGTGAGACAAAGGCTTGCACCAGCTATTGGACTTCTCACCTCTACATGCACCAACAAAGTAAAACTTATTATTAGTTAAGTGATGAAGGATTGCAGAGCAGCCTGGCCCTAATGCCAGAGAGGATCTTGTAGTCCTCAGTCACTGAAGGACAGGCAGTTTATCCTGCTGATAGTACTGTAGGTTGAGTTGGCTGGCCAACAGTGAATTGATTTCCCAGATCCCATTCTTGTTCATAAAATACATTCTTCACCTTGACTATAATGTTTTCGCAAATGGTTTCAAAGTTTCTTCTTGCTGTATGGTGTGCCACATCCTGCCCTAGTAGTGGGTATTCACCCCACAGCTGGCCATGGTCTTTTTATCCTTCTCTGTCAGTTCCTTCTTCCCTTTCACCCGACAGCTTTGTGGGACAGCATTATGACTAATGGCTGAGGGGTATTACCTGATAACTCCCTTCCTCAGAGAGGTATAACATGTTTCTGACAATCTTGTGCATTGCTGCTGTCACAGAGCCAGCTTGGAGACCTGTGCTCCTGCAGGAGCAGGAGAGGGTTTCTTACTTGAAGTTGTGACTTTGCTGGCTATGCCAGCTTGCTGTGCAAAGCAGCTTTCATGCTTGTTCTAAAACTGCCTTTGTGTGCTGGTTATTATTTTTCACTCTCTATTAAGATGGACTGTATAGCACTTTGTTATGAGTACAGAGAAATAGGTTAATGTAGTCCACTTCAGCATCCCCTAATAATACTGCTGGATCAGCCAGGGAGATTACTTAACGGTAAGAACAGGCACTTCTGTAGTGATCCATGCAAAAAGTTACCTGACCACATCCGAAATGACTGCTAAAGCCACAGCACCTGCCAACAGTTAGCACGGTGTGGTGTCAAAGTGATATGAGCTGCTTTCTGAGTTATGCATATCTATCATGTTTTCTTTGTTCACCTTCTGTGATACTTATTAGTTAAACCTGACCATGCAGGACTGAGCATCACAGAAAAGATGGAGTCGAACCTAATAAAGCTGTCTTCTCTGCTAAAGCTTGTAAGGAGGAGAGATGTGAAGAGACCCCCCCCTGTGCTGTGGTGCTGACTTCTACTGGAGTTCAAAGGAAATCTGACATGAAGAACTGAATCCTGCATCACCTGGATAGGATGATTGTGCTTCTGAGGTAGACCAGGCTGATGACAGAGTGGTAAATAAGCTCCGGGGGGTCATAGTTAAAGACCCATGGTGGTTTAAAAATATAGCAATTCAGGGTTGAGGAAATTGTTTAGGTCTAAGAGTGACTGCTAAGGACACCAGGCATTGAGGCAGAGGTCAGCAGGCAGTGTTGGAGCTGGCCAAGCAGCCCAGTCAGGTACTAGCTGTAATGCAGAGAGGACAGAGGACAGGATTAAGGAAATGTAAGAAGAATCAGCACTGAGCAGATAGGAAGCAGGATCAAGGGCCACAGCCAGGAATCAAGGCATGAAGCATGATAATGAGGCACACTGCAAATTCCCAGATGGTTGTTTGTACAGACAGCTTTTTGATGTCTCATGTCATTAAGCAGATGCATGAAGTATGGTCTTTATTTTCTGTTACTTCTGCTGCTATTGACCAGTGACCAGAGGAGCCTCACTCCAGCTGGGCAGCAAGTTCATTTTAGGCTTTTATTTTTGACACTGGCTTGAGCGTGGCAGGATCTGCAGTCCCTCTTGTCCCAGTGGTTTTGTGCTGTTTACTGAGCTTGCATTTCTCTGTCAGATGGGCAAGGAAACAGTTTACCAGAGATTTACATTCTGACCAACGAAGTCTGCCTGGACTGCAGAGATCTAGAGGCATATTCCTACTTGGCCTATTAGGCTGGTGTCTGTCTCACCTTTGTGCCTTTGCATCAAGTCTCTCTGATTGCTTGAGAATGGAGAGGCTGTGATTTTGCTGACTGTGCTGCTTTGGTTCAGCTGTGAAGCAGTTACTTATAATTGGTGCCAAGGAGTAGCAATCAACTGGAAAAAACACACTGGGAAAAGTTTTTTGGTTTTGGGGTTATTTATTTATTTTTCTTTCCCTCTCCTGCAAAATGTTTGTGAGCTGAGGCTTGAAATGAAAATGTGGGTGGAAGGGAAGATGACCTAGTAGAGTCTGGTTTTCTGTCCTTCCTGGTGAAAATCTGCTTCTGGAATGGTGAAGGGAAAGGAAAACATCATGATCGACACATATGTTGGTCATGCCTGCTTCTCAACGTTACTTTTTATTTCTCAGCAGGGTGTAGGGTATGCTAAGGAACAAAAATTTCCAGTTTCAGGAGAAGGTCATGAGAGTTGATCATCAGGTTAAAGGGAGACTTCAGGGAAAAAAAAATACTCTGACGATGACCAAAAATTAAGATAGTTCAGTGTTTCAGATACTTGTAGGAAAAAAAGTAGTTTCCAAACACTAACAAAGATGAGAATTTAATTCTCTCCATAATTATGTATTCCTCATTGGTGGATCTCAGGGTCATCTTCACAGTAGAATATGGTTGGGTGTTTTTTGATCACAAGCTCTTGCTAGTATAGTTTTGTGCCTTTAAATAGATGCTGGCTGTTCTACCCTTAAAATAAAGTAAATTCTGATCTCAGTTACCTCTAAATATTCAGGAGGCAAGACAGAATGCTGTATAGCTACTGTTCAGCCACACTCAATACAAGCAATTATTTGGATTTTACCAGCAAATTTATTTATATTTTTACTATTATTATTTTTATTTTACTTTTTGTAAGCAAGCTTTACAATGATACATGAATGTTAGAAGCACGTGTCACCACAGCTTTGTAGCACAGCATGCCTGCTTAACTTTACCATGGGTCATCTGTTGGTTATGGTCATTTTTAATTATTATTTTTCAAGATTTTAGCTTAATAATGTCTTATTATCCAATTTCATCTCTCTCTTGCTACTTGAGTTCTTAAGGTCACACAGTTCTTACTAAATTTTAATCTCTCATTTCTTTCATTACTTGCATTTTTTTTTGCTCTGATTGCCCTCATCAAATTCAATGATATCTTAGTTTGTAATTGCTAAAATCAATACTAGCATTTCCAGGTCCTTGATCCTATTTTGTCTAAAAGCCTCAATTATTGTTAAAATTTTTAGTTCAACTTACATTTAAGTAGAGCAAGTCTCTTGCAATTTGAGTTAAAGCTACTTAAATCACAATTATAGTGATGAGAATGATACGCCAAGTTCTCCCCCTGGCTTTCACACCTTACCTGATCTGGTTACTGTTTCTGTGAAAGTTCTTCCTTTCCCAAGGAGCCTTTTCAGTTTTTATTTATTTATTTATTTTATGCATATAGAAGGAGTACTGCTGTTTTTTTATATATGTATTCATGCAAGTGCTATGAAAACCAGACTTATATAAGTTGAAGGTTGATGAAGCTCCAGTTCCCCCACATAAATGGTGTATCCAAATTTTTTTTCATCAGTATGTGTGAATCTGGAACTCACATACTTGTAAACAGTTTTGGGCTGTTAAATTGCTCCTACTGCATGTGTAATCAGGAAAGTGGAGTGCATATGTTAAATGTTTTTTGGTAGAGTTATTAACAAAAGGGTTGCTGGAAACACACATTTCTTAGCTCTCCACCACTGGATTTGTTGTAGACTTCAAACCTGAACGAGATAGTGGCCCAGTCATCTAAGGAACACTTTACGTTTCAAGTTTGAATCATTATTGTAGGTTTCTTAGGCGAGCCAGGCAAAGAGTTAACACTGATTCACTTCTTTCTCTCTGGTTACACAAATAGGTAGTGAAACTTTGTGTGGAAACGAGTAGAGGTTTGTAACAACATAATTGCTTTGTCGGAGTGAGTGAACTGGAGACCTCTTCCTTCCGTAGAGCAGACCTCTGCTGCTGAGCCAAGGGGCTGATCTGCTCGCTGTGAGTAGTGACGAGTGCCTGTTCTCTTTGGGTCAGTCACAGTGGGAGACAAGAACACAATGCGTTAGTGTTTAAAGGAGTTTCTTTTGGAATTTTTACTTTTTGGAAATAGGGATTGTGTGAGTCAGCTATAGAGAAGCTCTCTGCTTAGCTGCAGCTGGCGTCATGCTGGTCACACGGAGCCAATTAGGCTTCCAGAAGTCTAACCATGAAACTTATACCGGTGGCTTTGTGCAACAGCCTGGAAGGGGTTGGGGCAGGGGTGTGTGGGTGTGTGTGAGTGAAATAATTAGCCTCCAGAAATGTGTACAATTCCAGATAGTTCTCAAAATTACATTTCTGATTTTAATGAAAGGTACTCTGGCTCAATAAAATTTAGAGGAAAGCCCTGCTGGTTCAAATTATTAGTCACACCTTAGACCTGGTGAGTTTTATATAGTTTCATGTGGCTCTTTGAACATTTTGCACAGCTTTAGTTCAACTCTATTGCCCTCCATGTAAGAAACCTTTTACAGACTTAGGTAGAGATGAAATTAACTCCTAAGGAAGAGCATTAATGGATTGGGATTTCTCATAATCTTCCTTGGAGATCAGGATATTTTCCAAAATAGCAGTATGCTTTCAAGAGGAAGAAAAATTGTAGATCTGGGGTCCTTCTGACTTAATTTAAGAACAGTGATATTTTAATAAAATGAAACACTACCAGGTCAGGACTGTTACTGTTGTGTGTCAGTTATAGTGGAGTGTACTGGGGAAAGTTGTTCTGGCTGTCCAGGTAGCAATTAGCTTGCCCTCAATTAAATTATCCCTTTTTTGAGTTTCACTTAGTATTGCTGTTGTCTCTGTGTGATTTTCTATCATTCTGCATTACACTGTTGCATCCTGAATACAGCTGCAGTACTCATGTGGAGCAGTTTGAGCTGGCAGGTAGGAATGCAGGTGGCTTTTTCACTTCTAGGTCATGGGATTCAACAGGTGGGAGGAGGGAGCACGGCAGAATTGCAGTTCATTTAACCATTTTAAAGCCTGTCGAGGACTGCTTTGATGACCCATCAGAAGGGAGAGTTTCAAAGAGGTGCTGAAGTGGGACGAGTTTATTTCATTTCTATCATTAGAGAAGATGGAAGACATTATCTGCAGTGTTAGTGGCAATAAGTTAGATAAGCACAAGATGAAGGAAAAACTTTCCTTCACTTCCATTAAAAAAATAAAAGTCAACATTTAGTTTTCTGCAGGCGACTGCAAAGAACTGCATTAGACATGCTCTGTGGTTTTTTTTTCCCCCCCGTGGACAATCCAATCATGGATTTCAAGGGAAAAGAATTTTTTTTTTTCCTCAGTACTTTCTAAGTATGAAATAAAGGAACATTCACCATTCAGCTGTTACACCTCTCACAAGCCAAACACGGAAGGTACAAGGAATCACAGAAGTTACTAGGAATCTTCACCACTTGTAGCAATTTTATAGACAAAGCTCTTCTGCTGTATTAGTTCCATTCATGGTTTCCAGAAAACAATTTTTTAATTTTTTTTTTAATGCTAACTTTGAAATGATTGTATGTTACAGTCTACAGTCCTGTCAATTTGTCCTGTGTAGTCTAAGTAATGTGTGCAAAGAGGAGAGACACTGGTTGTCCTAGAAACCAGTCATGGCATAACGCAGTTTGATCAAAGCCCTGGACAGGTATGAATGATTTGGAAAAGTGATGATGTAATGCAAGGTTTGGATTGCTGTCTCCAGAAACCTCAATGCTTTCTGCCTACTGTTTACAGTGCATAGGCTAGTGATTCCTTTCAAAGACACAGGTTATACAGGAGAAAGTTCTGGAAAGGGCCAAGACCTCCATCAAAATAATATTGCTTATCTTGAGCTAGTCATTACCCCCACCATTTATACCAAGTCTTCCATTTATTAGAGTGTTCATAACCACTCCTGTCTTGGTAATGGTAACTTACAAAATGTATGTAGTGAATAAATACATCAACGTGACAAGATTCATTTCACCCAGGACGTGGGAGCAGTGAATGTGATGTTTCCATCTCTTACATGTACCAGCTGGCTGGCCTTGAGTCACTGTGACTGCTAGTGGCCATGGTGGAAACTTTACCGACTGATTCCAGTTCCTGCTGTGTGCACTCATTGCACAGTGTCCACCCTCTGCATCTGCTTGAGCTGTGACACATTGCTGATGGCTTGAAGAAATAAGGAAGCACAGTTGAGTGGCCTCAACTGCTGTACAGCTCTGACAAAACCAGCAGGTGAAAAGTTAAGTGTCTCCTTACAGCTGAAAATTACAAAAATACATTTTTTCTGCTTGATTTTTCCACATAGTGAGCATGCTAGTGTTCTGTTAGTCACAAGTCTCTTCATTATATGCTGTTCAATAGAGTCAGTGTATAAATATATTACAGAAGACAGAAGGATAATTTACATTTCCAGTAATTTTTCCTGTATAGGTGTGACACATAACTTCTAGCTGACAGTAGTTCTGGAACCTTTTTGAAATACACAATCAATCCTGCATCCATCTGACTGATGGCACTATTAAAACTGTAAGCTTTTGTTGATTGAGAAATGTGACTTCTGAAAAGTTATTCTTTCTTCCTATCTGATTGTCATGGGGCTCTGTGTACTGATGTCATTTCAAAAAAGAAACACACCTGACAATAATTCTGGAGATATTTCATTATTGCAGCAATGGTGAGTAAGAAACAACAATAATTTCCTATCTAGATGTGAACAGAGACTGTTACATTTTCAAAGTATATTACATACTGATGAAAATGTAATAACAATTATATGCCTGTGGAACCGAAGTAGGGTGACAGGTCTAAATTGAATATAGTCAGCACATAGCTGGAGTAATGAAAAAAAGTGCCACCAAATGTTAGCACTACTCTATATATAGATCCTGAGAAAGAGAGGTTTGCATTTTCCCTTATATGCATCTCTTTTTCATTTTGAAACAGGGACCTGTTATTTCATTATAGGAAGCTTAGCATGAAGTTCTGGTTCGTGGAACTCATGAGCAGGTGAATGTTGAGATGACTGTTGAAATTATTCCTGTCTCTGGGATTGTTCTGCCAATGTCCTGTGTTTACTTTTTATTCTGGTTATGACACTTACCCTTCTTGAAGAGTGTCAGCAGTGAGCATCATTGCTTCTTTTTTTGTTCTATGAAAGAGGGAAAACAGAAACAGAAAACTATTTCTAAATCAGGCACTTGGGAGATGAAATAATTTTTCCTTTATTCTAGGTGCAGATTATAATCAGTTTACTTGAGTGTATCTTAACTGCAAAACTGTTCTTGCTCTTTTAATCTGCCTAATATACACCTTTGGCCTTGCAAGATACATGAAGAAGTCAACTCACTTTCCCAGGCTCTTGGGGAGCAAAGGGTTGGCAATTCAGCACCTGTCATGGCTAGCAGTTAACAACATATTACTGGGCTGGTATATGATGTAGTAGCCCATCTTATATCACAGCTAAAAACCAGACATCATCTGCATGCTCTCGCTTTTTAATGAATGGGAAATGCAACCTCTTTTGCGTGCAGAGAACAATCCGGGTGCTTCAAGAGGTGCAGTAGCACTCAAATGCCTCTCTTACTAATAAATCGGATGAAATGCAGTTGGCTTGGTGCATGAAGATTAGTGTGACTTCTGAGTTACAAGTTTGTACAGACAAACAGCAGATGTAAAAGGAGAATAAAGAGGCAACAGCAAAACTTTGGGGGGAGAGGTTAGCAGCAGGCTTAGTCTCCTTAGTCATGGTGATTCACTATGAAGAAATGACATGAAAAAAATAGCTTTCTGGAAAACAGATGTACCAGTAGTTTATATTGCATTTGTAAAAATTAGATGGTTTGAGTTTGTTTGAAATTTTTCGATGAGCTTCAGGAATCTAGAAGGTGATATGTGAGATTCCTGTCTCATTACAGTTTACTTAATGGAACAAAGGTTTTTTTCATGGGAGCTCTTTAGAAACTGCATGCCCCTATTTCTGCTTTCAGGAAAGAGTTAAATATTTAAAATACATTTTGTTCGTCTAAAGAGAACACCAGCCATTATCAGACCCATAGGATCACCACACTTTTGTTGTTCTTACCAGAGTCTGCATCATTCCCCTGTGCTCATAACTGCCCCACGTCCACAGGCAGCTACTTCTCTAACTTCTGCAGTCCAGTAGCAGGCTCCCTTGTTCTTTTGAACATCATATTGTAAGACTCAGCAGTTTTGAATTCATTTATTTATTTATTTTACATTTGAAAATATAATCATCCTGTCACTGGTCCTGTCCTCCTTTTCTAGTTTGGCTTTAGACTCTCTAACAGATTCAAAGAGATCAGGTAGAGACATTTCCTATTCATACTGAGTTTCTGTATCTGCTGTAATTTGCTTAAGGCAAAATATTTTTACAGTATGATTTGGAAGTGGAATTTAATAATGATAAAGTTCTGGTGCATGTTGCAGTCATCCATGGAGTCTAGGAGTGTAGCTGGCAATTGAGACCTACATGTTCACCCACACATACCAGCATGCACATTTACACACATTTATGCATTTTAACACCCACCACTCTTGCAATCTGCTGGAATATACACCCCATTATGCACACACAGGCTGTTCTGTTGCATAGTAAGAGGGAGAGATGCACTAATGTGTCAGTAAAGAAGCTGATGAAAAATCTTGCTTTGTCTTCGAAAAAATCTTGGTGAAAAAGCGTGAGAAAAATTCACTTCATCGGGAAATTTTGCAGCAGTGGAGGACTCGGGGTGCAGAATAGGTATGGTGAGAGAGAGATGAGGAGGAGAAAAAAGGTAAATTCTGAAATTTGCAGTGTGATTGAGGTGTAAAGACTATTAGGATTGAAAAGCAGAAAAGAGCCAAAGTAAAAGAGAGGGGGAAGGAGAGCCTTGAGTATCATGAAACAGTTTGGAAGAAAAGCCCTGCTGGTAGGAGAAACTGAGAGCGTAAGGGAATTAAAAGTATGAAAGTGATTGGGTGGGGAGGGCTTTTTAACAGTGTGTCTGAGCAGAAAATGATGATGAAGGGGTGGAGTAGAGAATGAGTACAAACCAAAAGGGAATAACTAAGGAGGAAAAGCAGTAGTACACATGCTACTAAAATCTGGGCAATTTTGGTTTCTTGTATTCTGTTACATGCAGTTTGTAGTCTAAAGCAAGAACCTGGAAACAATGAGGAGAAGAATAAGTTAAGATGAATTAGGTAGTGGAAAATTTAATGAGAAAAGTTTTGTAGAACTGGCTGAAATCCAGAGGACCACTGACTCTCTCTTCTCCACAAAGGTGATTAAATGCAGGAAACCCTAAAAGCTGCATCAATGTCTCTGATGCTGAGCAAAGTCCTCTGTCTCCTTTTGTTTAAAAAGAAAAAGGAAGAAAAGAGTATGAGTAATACTTTGTGATTTGCATCTTTTGTGAAATGTCTTTGTCCTTTTCATGTTTTTTGGAAATTTCACTACAAATTATTTACAAATAATGAAACAATCCTACTTATTTTCATAAGCGTCCGGACTAATAACATTCTTACTTAGTAAAATGAATTAAACATGACCTGCATAATAGCTAAATATTTGTCATGGTAATGTTTTGGGGTTTTTTTTGTGAGAGATGAATTATTCTGAAGCACTCAAATCTTCCAAAATAAATTCCAGATTGTGCTATTAGAAGGTAAAGAAATTGATAGGAGTGTTATTTTTATGCAAAGTTACCATAAGAAAAGCAGAATGTTTCCCATCCAAATCACATATAGTCTTTTCTTAAAATACTCGTACATAATTGTGTGAACAAGAAAGGTCATGCAGTATAGGGAGCTGACTTTCTAAACACTTACTGGAATGGACCAGGACATTCAGCTGTATAAACTGTCAGCTGGGTGATACACTTTGCTTTTGCATGTGTGCTGGAGTTTGTGTTCAGTTCCATTAATAAATGTGTACAGGTCTTGGAAACTGGGTCATCAGCGGGACAGCATCTTTTTATTATGATGTATAGTTTGTATGTGTGAACAACCCAAATAATTTTCATGTGTGCTGTGAATCATAGCCCTGTTCTATCCTTAGTTTTCACTTTTTCCTTATATAAGCAAACTCCTATTGATTTTGAGCAGATTTTTTTTGAATGAGGGCTGAGGAGGGACTGCAGTATTTGGCCCTAAGGATTTTATGAGCTAGCGTGAATCATAAGAATTTGGAGACAATATATTTCAAAATGATTTCCTCTCAAGCACATTACTACATCTTGCATGTTACTTGTGAATGTTTGTTACCATATGGATAAACAAACTCTATCTCCCATTCCCTGTTCCCTCATTTTTTCAGAGCCTCTGTAGTCTTCTTGGCAGGTTGTTGTTGTTGTTGCAGAAGTACTATTGATGAGCTCAGCCCATGCACCTTGATTCTAACGCTCTGTCTGAAGACACTGGTAGCTGGCTTTTTATTCATCAACAGCCTTCTTTTGAAGACAGCCCCTCTCAGTATAAATCGTGACAGTCTACATCAAGGCCTCAATCTTCTTTATCCTTGTGATGGTGTTTGTGATCAATGCCAAGAAGTCGGTTCTGTCTCCCTTACGTCTCTAGAGTTTTTAGAGCTCTGAAAATACCAAGAGCACGACCCTCAGATAGATGGATAGATTATTTTTTTTTCCCCAGAAAACGAACAAAGAGGAACTTGTCAGTCAGTCTTTTTGAAAGCGGATACTGTCAGGGAAGCTACAGTCTGCAGCTGTTGTTGGGCTAAGGGTATAAATGAGCCCGGAACGTGAGGCATGGTGTAAAGCAGGGTTCAAATTAATGCAAGAGGTTGGTCGAAAAGTTTTCTGACCTTGTATGGTGGAGCCTAAGAATCAGGATGCATGTATACTGTCAGTTATGGGGTACTGCTCACAAGCCTTTCCACCAGAGGCTGTGACCATGGGATTTTTGGTGACTCGTCCTGTTGTATTATATGTGAGGAAAAGAGGTATTTTTATCTCTGAGCCTAATGTGTCTCAGTGGTTTTACACTGATTTGGAGAAAACCAAATGAGAGAACAAGCTGCATTTTAAATTGCCAGGTAAATAAAAGTGTTTCTGATATTTGTATGTTCAGATTGGCTCAATAATTCCTCTAAGTGTTGTTTGTGGAGTTTTTTTTTCTTTTTTTGGTGTGATTTTTGAACCCAGGTAAATTAGAGATATAGATTTGTGGATCTAAATGTATTATTTTAAATTTCAGTAGAATGTTGTGCATCAATTGGAAGTATATCCTATAAGCTCATTTAAAAACGATTGAGAAGAAAAATAAACTAAAGAAATTAATGAAGGTAACAGCCCCCTTTTTAAGCTTTAATGACATGGAAGTCCACGTAAAAGTACAGTGAATACTTGTATATTGCAAACACGGGGGGAAAACACAATGTTACTCTGAGAAAATTATGTGGTTTTGAGAAAAATAATTACCATTCAAGATATGAGAAGGGAACCTAGTGTAGCGCTTGTTAATAAAGTATTGTGTATTTGTACACCACTCAAATAATTTTCTTTAATGGCTTCACAAAATACAGCTTCTCAGATGTTATCTAATATGCAAAACAATATATTAAAAGAAATTTCTCAAACCTTTTGCATAATTATTTCTGATAGCAGATGTAGATACTGTATCAGCATAAATTAGAGCATTGTTCCAGAATGCTGCTGCATTTAAAGTTATGTCAGTCAAGGGCAATATTAGAGGTTGCTTAGCTCCTGGTCTCATTGGGCAGAGTTATTTCCAGAGATATATTCTTTTTGATATAGCTAAATAGTTTTCTAAGTGCTTGTTTTTTAGCTATAATTAATCCTTTGAACATCTATAGCTGTTCCATTAAGAATCTCATAACTAATGAATTAAATCTGACAAAATCCCATTGGAGATGCATTTTAATTTATTAGCTTTAAAATTCTAATGGAGATAGCTATAGATGTGCAGAGGATTAAGGATTATTAAACTAGGTGGTCAATAAGTATTGCATCCATTTTACAGATTAATAAACTGAGGCAGTGGGAGGTTTAATGATATACATTGTCAAGAAAAGTGCATTGGAAAGACAGGAATGAAAGCCAAAGCTTCATAGATTCATAGATTCATAGATTCATAGATTGTTAGGGGTTGGAAGGGACCAAGAAAGATCATCTAGTCCAACCCACCTGCCAGAGCAGAATCACCTGTAATAAGTCACACAGGAACGTGTCCAGGCGGGTTTTGAACGCCTCCAGAGGAGACTCCACAACCCCCTGGGCAGCCTGTTCCTGTGCTCTGTCACCCTTACCGTAAAAAAGTTTTTTCTTATGTTTATCCTAAATCTCTTATTTTCCAGCTTGCTCCCATTGCCCGTGTCCTAACATTGGATGACACCGAGAAGAGCCTGGCTCCATCCTCCCTACACTCGCCCTTTATATATTTATAGACATTAATGAGATCCCCCCTCAGCCTCCTCTTCTCCAGGCTAAAGAGACCCAGCTCTCTCAGCCTCTCCTCATCAGGGAGATGCTCCACTCCCTTAATAATCTTGGTGGCCCTGTGCTGGACTCTCTCCAGTAGCTCAATGTCTTTCCTGAACTGGGGTGCCCAGAACTGGACACAGTATTCCAGGTGGGGCCTCACCAGGGCGGAGTAGAGGGGGAGGAGAACGTCCCTCGACCTGCTGACCACACTCTTCCTAAGGCACCCCAGGATGCCATTGGCCTTCTTGGCCGCAAGGGCTTATTGTTGGCTCATGGTCATCCTCTTGTCCACCAGGACCCCTAGGTCTTTTTCCCCAGAGCTGCTTTCCAACAGATCAGCCCCCAGCCTGTACTGATCCATGGGGTTGTTCTTCCCCGGATGCAGCACTTTACACTTGCTTTTGTTAAATCGCATTAAATTTCTCCCTGCCCACCTCTCCAGCCTGTCCAGGTCACGCTGGATGGCAGCACAACCTTCTGGAGCGTCAGCCACTACTCCCAGTTTTGTATCATCAGCAAACTTGCTGAGGGTCCAGTCTATCCCTTCATCCAGATCATTGATGAATATATTGAACAGTATTGGACCCAGCACTGACCCTTGGGGGACACCACTAGCCACAGGACTTCAGCTGGACTCTGCTCCACTGACCACAGCTCTCTGAGTTCTGTCCTTCAGCCAGTTCCCAATCCATCTCACTGCACAATCACCCAATCCACCCTTCTTAAGCTTGGCTGTGAGGATACCGTGGGAGACAGTATCGAAAGCCTTGCTGAAGTCAAGAAATACCACATCAACTGCTCTCCCCTCATTTATCCAACTACTTATGCAATCATAAAACGCTATCAGATTAGTCAAGCATGATTTCCCCTGGAACTCCTGGTATCTGGCCTGAGTAGTGAAGACCGAGGAGAAGGTGGCATTCAGTAATTCACCCTTCTCTCTATCCTCGGTCGCCAGGGCACCCACTTCATTCAGCAGCAGGCCCACATTTCCTCTAGACTTCCTTTTACTTCCAACATACTTGAAAAAGCTTTTCTTGTTGTCCTTGACCTCCCTCGCCAGGTTTAGTTCTAGAGAGGCCTCAGCTTTCCTTGCTGCACCCCTGCATCCTCTGACAACTTCCCTGTATTCTTCCCAAGTGGCCTGCCCCTCCTTCCATGTTTTGTATAATTCCTTCTTCTGCTGAAGTTTATGTAGTAGCTCCCTGCTCATCCATGCAGGCCTCCTAACTCTCTTACTTGATTTCCTGCTCTTTGGGATGCACTGATCTTGAGCCTGGAGGAAACGGTGCTTGAATATTAGCCAGCTTGCTTGGGCCCCCTTACCTTCTAGGGCCTTGTCCCATGGGACTTTTCCAAACAGTTCCCTGAGGAGGCCAAGGTCCTCGTCGTCTCCTCCACCCCTGCGTTAGGAAGTTATCATCAGTGCTCTGGAGGAACCTACTGGGCTGCGCATGCCTGGCTGTGTAGCTTTCCCAGCAAATATCAGGGTAATTGAAGTCCCCCATGAGAACCAGAGCCTGTGATTTCGAGGCTACTTCCAGCTGTCTGTAGAAGTCCTCATCAGTTTCCTCATCCTGACCAGGTGGCCTGTAGTAAACACCTACTACAATGTCTCCCGTACTAGTCTGCCCCTTAATTCTAATCCACAAGCTTTCAGCCTGCTCCTCATTGCCCCCCAGGGAGAGCTCGAAGCATTCCAATTGCTCTCTCACATAGAGAGCAACTCCACCACCTTGCCTTGCCAGCCTGTCCTTCCTGAAAAGGACACAGCCATCCATGACGGTGTTCCAGTCATGTGAGCTGTCCCACCATGTCTCAGTGATTGCAATGAGACCAGGGTCCCGAGATCGCACGCGGATCTCTAGTTCATCCTGTTTATTCCCCATACTGCATGCATTGGTGTGCAGGCATTTTAGCGAGTTGGGTGGCTGAATCAGCCTCTTATGCGACTCCCCTTTGACTCCCATGGGGTGTCCCAGTTCATTGTTACTAGCTTTCCTCAGGGTACCAAATATAGAGCCCTTATTTGTATTCCATTTTCCTGATGTTCTGCCCCATTGTTCATCACAAGTAGTTGAAAAAGTGAGATTACTGACCCTCTCTTTAAAGCCCTCTAGTTTAAAGCCCTATCAATGAGCCCTGCCAACTCCTGACCCAGAATCCTTTTCCCCTTCTGGGACAAGTGCATCCCATGAGGTGCTCGCAGCTCCAATGCCTTGTATACTAGGCCATGATCATAAAAGCCAAAATCCTGTTGGTGACACCAGTCCCGGAGCCATGAATTGACCTGTTGGCTCTTCCTATATAGTCCCTCTTCCACAGACAATGTCAGAGGGATGGAGGAGAACAAAATTTGAGCTCCTGATCTCTTCACCAGCTGTCCCAAGGCCCTGAAATCTCTTTTAATTGATTGTGAGCCTCTTTTTGCTATGTTGTTGCTTCCACCAGAAGTGGGTAATAGTCTGAGGGATTCACAAGGGAGGGAAGTTTACCTGCAACATCCTTCACACGGGCACAAGGGAGACAGCAGACCTCTCTGTGAAGTGGGTCCGGCCTGCATATTGGGCCCTCTACTCTCCTCAGTAGGGAATCACCTATAACAATGACCCTTCGTTTTCTCTTATTAGGGTCAGTTTTGATGGTTGGCTCAGGGAGAGCTCTTCTTGTTGGCTCAACTGGTTTTTGTGAGCTCTTAACCTTGCTCTTAACCGGTTCCTCTCGCAGAGCTCCACAGTCAATGCAGTTGCACTGTGGGGGAAAAAAACCCAAAAGAGTTATCACTGATTGCATTTACATCAGAATTTATTTCTTCTTGAGGATTCAAGACATCTAGTTCATTGTTTTTTGCCTTTAATCTCATGACTGGCATTGACCCTTTGAAAAGCATACATATTGCATCTGAACTGTCCTTTTACTAAGTTTGTTGCCTTCTCCTTCCTTGTCCCCTCTTTGTGTGACATTTTAGAGTAGATGTGTTTTCTTTCTTTAGAAAACTGGCAGTATTCATTCAATCTGCAACTTCAGAGATGGAAAAGAGTTAACAGAATCATTAATAAGCACAACCTTAATAGGATTTGAACTCACCACCTTTGAAATATGAATTAGAAATTTATCTGGTAGTCTACACAATCTTTCATTAGCAGCCATGGGAATTTACAGGTGTTAAATTCGTTAGAGAAATGCTCCACTATTCCATAAATGCAATAAAAACATAATGAAAACTACAAGGAAATAAATTAATTCTAAAAAAGAAATCTAGTATAAGGGCAACAAAGTTCAGATAAAGCCTGCTCCCTAATTTCTAACAAGATCTGTGAAATGTCATCAATATCAGACTTCATATTGCATTGTTATGCTTAACTTGTAGAAATATTTTCATCATCTGCAAGCTTGAGTGAATTTTTGGCCTCCATCTCTGTAGACATACAAAAAATTCCTCTTTTTCATTATTTCTGTGTAATAGTTTGCGTGTCAAAATGATACTGTATTTTAATAGCACAGAATTCTAAGCTGTGGCTAGAAGGAAGCTGCCTGTTCACAGGTGTGGGAGAGGAGAAGAGAAGCAGCATAGAGCTGCTGGAGGCAGATGGAGCACAAAGTACTGTGCCTGCTTTTGGTGGGGAGGAAGGGAATGTGGACAGACGAAGTCTCCTTTATGGTTCAACTATGTGACAGCTTTAAAATCTTGTGTAAGAAAAAAAAAACGTTTTCACTTCAAGGGCATTAAAATACTGTTATCCCAGTTGGGTATTGTATGAATTAAAAAACATGACTGAATGTACAAAAACTTTGACTTTTTTTAATCTAAGTATTCCTGCTCTGGCAGAGGGGTTGGACTCAATGCCAGAGGTCCCTTCCAGCCCCTAACATTCTGTGATTTTGTGATTCAGCTCCATAGTGTGAATGTTTTGTAGTATGTGTTAGGGCACCTAATTTCATTCAGGCAATTTTAAGTCTTACATTCCTTCATTCTGGTTTTAGGAAAGCTAAAAGTCAGGTGTAAAGCTTTTTCAGTCAACAGATACAGGAGTTAGTGAAGGGGGAATGAAGAAACTTGTTATAGACACTTGAAACGATAGCTCAGAGGCTAGGTCTGTGAAGTCAGCAAATCCGTGCTACACACTTTCATGTAGGACATTTTGCTTCATTACTCCCTGCAGTGTATTCATCAGTGTGTTACTGCTTCTGGATATTGCTAACAACGGTTGTAATGAAGGAAACAAATTCTACTTCATTCAAAAATCTGATCTGTATGGATGTGCTAAGCAATAGCAGTGGTCTCTCTCTGTCTTTTGACATAGAAGCAAAGGTTGAGCAGTGAGGTGGGATGTAGAAGAATGTTCAGCTTTACCCAAAGGAGAAGCATGGAAAAAATATGTTACTCATGTAATGGGCTTTGTGTTTAACATGTATTTATTAAAGCTGCCTGTGTCAAGATGCACCCTGATTTTCAAGAGCTGCTTGACCATAAGCTGCAATGTGATCTGTGTTCCTGTTTCATACAACCCGTCTGAACCTACCCATTGTAGTAATCTTAAAAAAACCAAAACCAAAACCACACCAAAAAACCACAAGCCATTCAGCACAAACTGTGATGAGGAAACGAGTGGGAATGACAAATTGCTGAATAACTTCTTGCTTTCTCTTTCCATCTTTTCTTGATTAAGGGAGGTGGAGAACACTCCTGGATTATGGTAACCCTTTTTTAAAAATTTTATTTTTCTATTTTTCTCTTGCTCTGAATTACTTTCAAAGCATCTCTGATCATTAGGGAATAGATAATAATTTCAAAGTTTTATCCTTTGAGTATTCCTCTGGAATATTGAATCAAGTAGATGAAAATAAGATACATTCAGCTTCTCACATTTATCCTGCACTGAAAGTTTTGTGTCTCCAAGAATTCCTGATCATCATTTACAGCAACTGGGTTGAGCAGAATGAAGGTCTCTAAGACTTGGAATAAAGTGGGGAGGGAATACACAGCTATGTGAGAGATCTTTTTTTTTTTTTCTCCTGGTGAGGAAAAAGAGCCTCTGCTGCCTGGAAACTCTGCTTGTTGTGACTGAACTGGTCATGGTACTGTCTGGCCCCTCTTCTCACAACCGTTACTTCAATCGGTAAATCCTGATCATTTAGTTACGGAACATTGATATTGAGGGGATTCAGACTGATTGTCAAGTTAATGTCTATTGTTGTGTGTGTTGGTTTTCCTTCATTTTATGTTGTCTTGTTTTCTAGCTTGTTCTATCTGTTGCCATCTATTTTATATTGTGATATATCTTCAGTGTGGCACCCTGTAGTAAATACAGTAAAGCGAGGTCTTGTTGGCAGCAAACGCTACTTAGGATAAAGTTACTGTTAACCTTGAATTCGGTTGTGTTATGTGACTTAAAATGGATTAGAAGTCAGTTCTGGTCCTTTAGAGTTGCATTATTTATAGAGAAGTATATTGTTTTTATATATTTAAATATATATTATTTATATTGAACATATATAGAGTATATTCAATTTAATACCTTTTGAGAAAATACTTGGAGTATAATGACATTTTTGACTACTCAAAATTAAGGATGAAATGTGCATCGCTGTTTTCTACATTATTTAACAAAACATAAATTTTTCATTTCTTATATCGGTCAGATAATGGCATTCAAATAATTCAGAATTCATAGGCTTTGCATCTAGAGTATTCTTAATTTGGAGTTTTAAGACCATACGGCTTCATTCATTTAAAGTGGAGCTACAGACACACACATCACTGTGTAGCATGTAGCTTTCTGTGAAAGACAGATGAGGAGCAGGTATTAATATTTTAATTCTGAGGAAGAAAATAAATGACCATAACATAGCACACTAGTCTGAACAATCCTAGAAGTCCTGTCTGATAGTATGGTAGTTAAGATTATTTTCTCCAAAGCACTTGATAATCACGTGAAACCTTTAGGATCACTGATACTTTGCAGAATTAAAAGAAGTAGCTTGAGAAGTCAACTGAAATAGTATTTGATTTCAAACACTTCAGATCTTTCTGGAATGCATTTTATATTCCAGACTTTGAATTAGTCTCTGTTATGCTGCTTCACTGCATTTCATCTTTTGGAAATACATCTTTATGTCCTTTAAAAGGATTTTCTACCTTCTTGCAGAGCCTTTTTTTTTTTTTTTTTTTTTTTTTTTTCCCTTATCTCTCTGTTAAGTAAATGAGAGGCTTTGTGGCCTTTCAGTTTTGTTTTTTCGAGGGGGGTGATGGAGGAGGCTTGAAAAGGATTCAAGTGCCTGCTGTACCTCCAGAAGGTGGGTTAATTTTCCCGCCTCAGCACTGTCAGACAGAAGGCTGTTGGCTTTACATTTGTCTTTCAGCGTTACAATTTTGGCTGTGTAACTTTTTCTGTCTCCTGATGGATCTGACACCTTGCTGTTGCTATATGGTCTCTTTTGCATGTCTCGTTTCCAACTGGGAACCTGAGGACAGCTGTGTCCCGACTTCTCTGTGTAAAGCATGACCCCCACACTTCCTTCTGCTATAATAAAACATTAGATTTTATTTTCTCCCCACAGGCTTTTACCAAATGATAAAAAGAGTTTCAGGTGACCTTGTGTCCACTGTTAGGTCATCCTTTTAAGAAGCAGCTTCAGTGTAACATTTTGCTTGGCAGTGTGTTTCTAAGCATCCTGCTAAATAATCTGAAACACTTGAGTCCAAACTCTCCCTTCTGTTACAGTAGTGCAGCCCCAACGACTCTTGTTCTTTTCTGTGCTTAACTGAGTGGGACAAGCAACTATTTGCTGTGCTCTCATTTCTCCTGCTGATCATCTCTAATTGAGCTGGGTTCTTCTCCCACATACTCTGTCATGCAGGTGTATTAATTCAGTTCACATAGAATGAGCTTTTTTCCCCTCTCCTCAAGCTCAGCTTTGCCTTCTGAACTCAACCCATTGTTCAGACCATCTTGTACCTGGGGAATCTCTGATTTTAGCGATCCCTGTCATACTCTGCTTTTTGTCTTGTGTATTCATTTTGCTGTTCTCTTTCTTGATTTTTTTTTTTATGTGGTTTTGTTTTATAGGTAATATTCTTGCCTTTCAAGTACACAACTTGTATTCGATTTTAAAAAAAACAAAACACATATTTCTCTTCTCATATTTTTATACTTCTGTCTTCATTTCAGCATCCTTCATCTCACCCTATTACCTTCATGTAAGAAAAAATGAATTCACTTTTTCCTTGTGGTATTTTCTTCTTCTTACTTGCTTTGCTGCAGTGCTAGCATACCACTGTGTTGTGATCCATTTTTGTATTTTCATTTATGTTCCTGGGGTGAATGTATGTTAGCTGCTGGGTCCCGATTGTGCCCAAAACTGGAGACCACCTTTCCCGTACAGCAACTCCAACAGTGCATTCAGTCTTGTAGCCCTTTCTAAATATGAACATGCTGTCCTACAGAAGATTACTTTAATACAGCTGAATTGTGCCTTAAAATCACAATCTATTGTAGTAAATACCTAGAAAATACTATGAATACTCATCAAAATTTCTGAAGTCCTGTCTCAGCTGAGCTAAGCATTTCTGAGAGCAAGACATATTGTGAGCCAAAATCTGAAGGAAAGAGTCAGATGCTTTGTGTGTCCCTGCCTCAGGTCTCCTACTTGGGGCAGAGGGAACATGATTTCCTCACTCCTCTGCTACATGCAGGCATGTGTGTTACATCATTAGTAGACAAATAGACTCTTGCTTCCAGGAAAAATGTGGAAACATAGGTCAGGGTTTTAGTATGCGGTCTCCCTCTCTCTTTTTAAAAGAACATGAAAGTTCTAGAAAGGGTTGTTATGCAGAATAGCTCAGTATGTCTGATAACATTACAGCAAGGGTCAAAAAAATCAAAAATATCAGTTCTTCAGGCAAAACATGCATAGCAACACAGAGACTATTACTGAAGTGAGAGCAACAGATTTTGACTCACATTTGGATGAATTTATCCTATCTCCTAAAAGATACTTTTAGCCTGCAACTTAGCAGGCTCTTACACCATTCTATAACTGGTGTAATATGCTGTTGTTCTCCTTTTGGCTTAAAGAGGGTGGAAAAAAATAAGGCTGGTCCATATTTGCTTTCTGCAATATGCAAAGTCTGAGGTAACTTATACACATAAATGAAAAAACACTAAATAGATTATTAGATAAGTAATAAATTGTATAGCCCAGTGTGGGGCATGGGAAATTCTGTATGTTTTTTTTTTTGCCTGGAATTTGTATGCATTGAAAGCATCTCTCAGTAGCTGTCTGGAAATCTTAACTTTCAGATAGTTGACTGTCATGCTTCTTTGTTCAGTGCTTTCAGAATAACAACTTACAGTTCCACTGACAGTATGGCACACCATATCTTGGGCTCTTGTAAAGATCTCATTTAAATATAGCAGTAGTTTCCATGCAAAAAAGTTAATATTTTAGTGCAACATGCAAAACTGATGAATGGCAGTCTGTAAGTCCAATACTTCTACTTTTTTTTTTTCCTGGCAAATATACTACTCCTTTTGTAAAGGCCAAGAAATTAATGAATGATTTTATTCTTCCCCCCTTGCAGCCTGCACAAGGTAATTATGTATTATTAATAATGCAGCAGTACAAATGATATTAAATGAACTACATTTGTTAATGTAGATCTTATCCAACTGCTTTTTCCGTCAGTGGACTGTTTCTCATCAGGGGGTACTAATTAGCTGTAATATGTGGAAAGATGGGACAGAAATCCAATCAGATAAATAGGATAGAGTTGGAAAAATCTGGGAAGGAAGAACACTGTTTAAGACTGTGAATGCATTATTAAGAACAGAGATGAGAATTCATGCTTTTTTTGCTTTTTTGACTATTTCGTGGTCATTTGAAAGCTAGAAAGATACCACCTCTTGTTCTACCAGAGCTATAAAGACTCACAGAGTATTTAATTTGTCACAGCTGTAATACTGGTTTCTTTTGCAGTAATAGAAGTGTATACAAATGCTATCAAAGTCTTTGCTATTCTTGCTCCTGCATTTATTCAAATTACAGTGTTGGACAAAATTAATGATTATTGCTATTAGAATTTTTTTTCTTAAAAAATCACTACCCTCCTGATAAAATGTACTGTCTCCCTAACTCAATGATAATATCTTAATTTTTACAGCTATATTTTCATACGTTTAAAAGTGGTTATAGAATAAACCCACAGGCATAATGCATGAATGTAAATTCTTTGATCTGACTGCCTCTAAAATCAATGGGAAGATTACTGTAGACTTCAGAGGGTTTAGTATGAGACCAAGTAATTGTTCTTATAGTTAATGTACAGTTGAGACCCAGTCCATATCAAAATGAAACCAAAATAATCTCATTTGAAAGCAGGTGGTTGCACCTGTGTTCACAAGACAGAAATTAAAATCATCTCATTCATTAGTAGGTTCACTACACCGTTATCATCCAACTACACAATTTTCTTTTCCTGGTCTTTTAATAGGTACTGTGGTTTCAGAAATCTTAAAAAACCCCCTTCCATTTAGAGCACTGTGAAACTAGAAACTAGTTTGAAAACCCATGGTAGAAACCTTGACCCTGTGGCACGCAGAGGTTTGGAAACCACCACAGTAGGCAGTCCTTCACGTCATTGAGCAAGTTGGATCACCTCATGCGTTTTTAAAGATCATCAATTCTAGGACTTTATATTCTGTCTGCAGTGATGGAATTTGCTCCTTAGACTTCACCCTGCCCCCCAGTCGCATGTAGTATCATCAGTCATGCCAGAACAAATAACCACCAGCACGTCCCATTAACTGATACAGATTGATGGGTGTTTGTACTGGGTGAGGGATGCAGCCCCAGAGTCAAGCCCAGGGGTCCACCCTGGCACTGGGGTGGCTGGTGGGAGCCACTGGTACGGGATAAGTTGTTCTAGATGGCAATCTTAGGAACCAGGAAACTGTGCTTAAAATTCTCAGAGAAACATATACATTCAGAACTATTTACATTTTAATACGACTGTTTCATATAATTAAAGTAAACAGATAAACAGATCAATATGTTGAAGCAGATGTATAAATATATAGATAGACATATTGCATGGAAACCTTAATATTTCATCCAATTGAAACACTCTATTCCAAATATGCCCTGAAGGAGTTTTGCTCAAGGCTATGCTTAGGTATAGTCAAAAATTCCCGATAGCTAGTCACGAGGGAAAATATGTTCTCTTACAGATAATTGCTACTGGCAGCTAGAGACCTAGAGAATTTGATGTGCAATAATGTGACCTGACTATGTATTAAACTTTTTTGAAGGACGTGCGTAAAGAAATTTTATATGCTTCTCACACACCTTAGTTTTTTTGGGATTTCACTTGTGTTAGCACATTTTTAACGACTTCCCTATGTTTAATATCTGGTACATTTCATCCTAATAGTTCTCAGCCATAAAAGATCCTAATATTATGGGGTTACTTCTGAAAACAAATGAGCATAGAAATGTAGGGTAGAGAGGAGATAGGAAGGAGAATAAAGCCCAAGTGACTTGTAAGGAATATGTAAACAAAGCAGAGTTGCATTATTGATGATAGAACTGCAGAAAACGAAACCAGTAAATATTTTTTCTTTAAAAATACATGAGATTAACCATTCAAGTGATGCTTGTTTCCCCGCATTTGTTTTGAATGTTATCTTGTAAACATCTCCTTTGTATCTATATGTGTGCTAGTTACCACTGTTACCTCTTAGGAAAGCTTAAAAGATGATTGCCTTTCTATAATAAAAAAGTTTTATGTTGTATATCAACTTTTATCTTATTGGAAAGTACATAGAAATGATACAAAAAACCCCACAAACAACTAACTTGAAAGCAAATGTCAGAGTTGTTTGCTATTAGAGTTATCTTTTCCTTTAGCACTGCTTTGTAATATTCATTTCCCACTATTTGGGACTATCACTGAGCAATGCTGCATTGCTTGAATTTTCATAAAATGCCAGGAACTGCAAATGAATTTCCAAAAGATAGAAAATGATATAACTTCAATAAATATCTTTATATAACTTATAAGAATTCTCGGTATGATCTTGTTTTGTTGTTGGCAAATGTTAGTAGGCAATAAATATATAAATTGTTGTTCACTGGCCAAAGATAAAAGACTGAAATAACTTTTTCCCTGTATTATAAACTCCCTTTCTTCCCTTTTAAACTTCTCTTCTTCCTATTCATTTGAAACCCACCCCAATTTAGATCTATAGTTGATAAAAGTCACTGGAAATTTAATTTTATCCTTAAAATATCCATTATTATTTCTATTTTTACTTTTTAATACTGTGTATGAATATAGACAGCAATGCAGCATTTGTGTGTAAGCTGTGACATTTTAATGTAGAAATTTAAATAGAACATCATTTGACATTATTAATGTAAAAGAATCTTGACTTCTAAAATTGCCACCCAGTTTTGTCAGGAAGGAAATCTAGGGCTCGAGTATCCGTGGGGTTTGCATAACTTAGCTCTTTGACTAGCTCCTAATACGCTTCAAACCTGGTCTCTCTACTTTTCCAGAGATATTTGAATTAAAAGTCATTCTATCTTATCTGTGATGGGAGTGTTTTTTGTGCTCCTTCCGTTCCATGAGGAAGTATCTTCCTATTGTATCAGTGGAGTTACAAACGCACTGGGAGGAACATTTATTTCCAGCTTTCTGTGTGGTGGAGATGAGCTCGTCCCAATTGCTGTATCATGTGAGGTAGACAGGTGGCATCAGGCAGTTATCAAATAAAAGATGAAGGCAGCAGCAGCAGCAGGTTATGGCCTCCAACTCAGCAGCTACTCAATTCAGCTGCAGCAGGTTCAGGCCTGAGGTGGGACAGCGTAGCTGACTCCTGCAGAAACACAATCAGACCTGTCACCAGTGCAGTTCACCCACGAGTGTGTGCAGTGGGGATGCTTACAGAAGCTACACAGAGCTGCACAGTTACAGGTCGTTGAAACATCTGGCTTGCTCCTTAAACACAGAATTCCCCCAGAAAATGGAATTGGATAATACCTGCTGCAAACCCCCCTGTTTATTGAAAGATGCGTTATGAAACCAAGCATCTTGTTAATTGGAGGATTTGGAAAGGTTCTTTTTGGAATATGAAAAGAGAGGCAGGTAGAAATGAAGAAAGTGGAAACACAGATGTACTAGATGTCCCAGTCCTGGCTACCAAGAGCTGCTGAGTGGTCCCACTGGGTCAGTGATAAAACCCCAAGGACCATGGGAGTCGAGAACACACAAGATTAGCAGAATCGGTTGCCCATGAGGGAAAAGCATGAAAGAAACAATCCTTTCCATGTGCCTGTAAGGAAATCTATATTCAAGCAAATGTATATATCCACATTTGGAGTACTGTGTCTCCTTCTGGGATCCCCAGTTCAAGAGGGACAGGGAAATACTAGAAAGAGTCCAACGGAGGCTACAAAGATGCTGAAGGGACTGGAACATCTCTCTGATGAGGAAAGGCTGAGAGCCCTGGGGCTGTTTAGCCTGGAGAAGAGAAGCCTGAGAGGGGAGCTTATGAATGTTTACAAATATCTGCAGGGTGGGTGGCAAGCAGAAGGGGCCAGGCTCTTTTCAGTGGTGCCCTGGGATAGGACAAGAGGTAATGGTACCAAGGTGAAACACAGGTAATTCCACCTCAACATGAGGAGAAACTTCTTCCCTGTGAGAGTGACAGAGTCTGGAACAGGCTGCCCAGAGAGGCTGGGTAGTTGTCTCCTCAGACGCCCCGGGATCTGTTCCTGTGTGGCCTGCCCTGGGTGTTCCTACTGTGTCAGAAGGGTTGGACTCGATGATCTCCAGAGGTCCCTTCTAACCCCTACCATTCTATGATTCTATGATTCTTTTATGCATGTGACCTGATGAAAGGGTTTTAGCCTAAAACCCTGTCCTTTTTTCCACTATTGGTCTAATTATTTCTCTCCATAACTTATACTTCTCTTGGAACCTTAAGACTAAAGTGGGCTAGAACAACTTTATTATGCTTTTGATCAGAAACAAATATCCTCCTTTCTTTGTAAGTATTAACCAAAAATATCTAAGTAGATAAGCAGAACTTTCTGTCTTTTAAAATTCTAAACAGACCATGCATATTAAAACAAATTAAAAAAAGTCCTGGTCTGTTTTCATCTTGACAGTGGAACTTTTAATCACTTCAGAGTGGAGGCAGAACGAGCTATTACCTGCCTGTGGTTACACTACAGAGTCATAAACATTTGGCCTTGTTATTTCTATCACTGAGAGCTTGAAGTCAGTGGGAATCTTTCCATTACTATGAAGCAACAGATCAATCCTGAGAGCACAGGTTTTATTCATTGTAAGGTTAGACCTCAATAAAAAAAAAAGTTGAAGTGAGATATAATTTATAGAAATCAATTGATGTATCGATCTTCACACACTGATGTCAAAAAAATAAAATAAATAAAATTGTGCTAGTATCCTGCTTTACAACCTTCAAGTAGATCAAGAGTCAGAAGAAAAGGTCTGACTCTCCAGAACATTGTGTCTCCGTTACACATGAAGCTCTTTTGAAATCAGTGGCAGTGCAGCCTGTGAAATTGCTAACTTTAGAACCACATCCAGTGAATCACTAGATCAGTGTACCAAGAAGTTTTCTCTTTTGCCAAGCATACTTTCATTGGTATGAAATGGAGTAAGCTTGCTTTGTTGAAAATAAGACAATTCTTTTCACAGACGTGAGACATTCTCTGGTCTCATCAATAACCTCAAAATATTTGGGCAAAGAAAATGTATAAGCTTACTGTTTAATTGTATAATGATTTACATCAGTGACAGACAGCTTGTATGTCTGACTTCATCCATGAATGATATGTTTTTTCATGATTTCTAAAGCAAATGCTGAGATCTAGAATTCAAGGTGGCAGATATGAAATATCAAAAAAATCCATAGGGGATAAAAATCTTTACTACTAAAGACAAATTAAAAACTACATGATTACTGAATAAGCACCTTTTTTTTCACTGAAAAGTACCTTAAATTTTTGAAATAATGCACATTTAAGATAGATTGGTATCTTTGAAGCAGATGTCTCCTTGACATATGCATTCAAGCTGTTTGCAGTGACCTTGTAGGGCAAAGCAGTTTTGAAAATTAGTTTTTGCCTCCCAATCTGTAAAAATAATGCTGTAGTGAAGATTTAATAAAAATCATAGCTTCTCGTAGAAGCTTATTTCAGCAAAGTAAACTATTAATTAAAATAACAAATGTCAGCTATTTCTCAACTTGACAGTTACCACAACACAGCTTTTGCTTAGCATGATGTACAGAATGTCTGGGAGGTTTACCTATAATTCATTTTATCTATGTGTGGTTCTTATATTCTCATACAGCGATAAAGTAAAAAAAAAAAACTGTTGCAGTTTTCACAGTGGTGTGAGAGCTTGGGGAAAACCCATCTGGCATGGAAATAGCGTATGGCTAAAATGGGAGAGAAAACTGAAGTTAAGGAGTTTCTGAAGGATTTTAATCTTCGCAAAGCAAAGGAGAAAATTTGTAACCTTTTATGTTCGGTTACCCCCTGAGGTGGAGCAGAGGCAGGCGGATGAGAGAGGAAGGTGTGCATTTTTATGGCAACATGGGTTTTGCTTAAAATAATAATAGCAAAAAATAAGCAAGAGAGTGGAGTTGTGATTTTGAGTTGTATACTGGTATTATGTAAAAAGTAAAATGCAACGCAGGAATTGAGTTAGAAGGTAGCTGCAGTCACATACTCTAAAAAGGTTTGATCTGGAAAGAGGGCTTACTGGATATTAGCATAAACTAAAGCAACCCTCAAGGGGTTTTGCCCAGTATTGCCACTTCTGCCAGATAGTATCACCAAAGAGTGGAGGAGGAAGCCACGTACCTGTAATGTGTCTCACCTTGCCTGTATACAGCATCTTTGCAAAGGAACTGAAATAGATTCCTAAGTTTTATATCTTGCTGTGGATGCTGTCTGCCTTTGTTGTCTTGATGGTTTGGTGTAAAAACATAGGAAATAACTTCTGAGGCTGTGGTTTCCATTCTTGACTTGCATCTGAATAACCTGGTTAAGCCCTGTGAGAGAAACAGGTCCTAAGTAACCTCTCATTCTGCAGGTCTGTGTTTTTGTGAACCCAACTTGACGTGTCTGAGCAACTGCAATTTCAACTAGAGACATTATTCATTTTTAGGCACCAAACTGCTTGCTCTGTTCTGGTGGAATCCCAGAACTATGAGAACATGCTTTGGAAGGTTCATCCTTAACCTCTGCCACAGGATTGTTACCTACAAGGTGTAGATAATGCTTTTTTCCATTTGAATGGTTTGTGAAATAGAGATAACTCAGCAGCTGATATTTTACCAGAGTTAACTGGCCCTCATAGCAGAGAAAGAAAATTTTGGAGACAAGTAAAAGGCCAATAGCCAATGTAAATGTAGTGATAGATTCAGAGAAGCCTAAACACAGGTCCAAAAGCAGTCAAAAAGCTTATAAGCCCTCACCTCACGAGTCAGCATTTTAAAATTTGGTGGTCAGTGACTAGGAATCATAAAAGTCAAAAGCAGTGTACTTGGTATGTTTCTTCAGGAGCAAAGGGTATTCTTTCCTAAAGAACTGTGACTTACTATGCATTTGTTTGACTAGGGGCCTGCTTTCCTTCTGGGATATGGTTAAGAAAAACACTTTTATCTAACTAGTAAGATAAAGAGATTCTGCTGTCTCTGATTTTTATTTGTTTCTAAGCCTGTACTCTGTGGCACAATACTTGTCATAGTCAAAGGAAGAATCATCTTATAGAGCACATCATCAAAACACTGATAGTGCAGCTCTGAAACGTCTCCATAAATACTTCAGAATTTACCAGCCATAAAAGGAAAAAATAACCCTATCTTAACTGTTTTTATATATGTGGGGTTTTTTTTGATTGTTTGTTTGTTTTGGGTTTTTTGTTTGTTTTTTTTTTTTTTTTTTGTGGAGTGAAGCTGAACCTATACTGAAATCCTGAATGATTTGCATCAATACTGCACTGCAAACTGGCTGGCAAAAATGTAAAGTTTTTTTAAAAGTGGGATTCTAAGATTAAATTCATTCCTGTTCCTAAATCAGCAGTTCAATGAATCAGGGAGAAAAATTAGAAGCTAGATGTTAATTATAGATCGGCCCATATTAAAAACCTTCTTTGAGCCCTCAAAAAGACACTGACTGATTTGCAACTTCTGTGTTACAATTTTATTCGCATAGATGTGATGTCACTATTTAGCATTTAAATTTTGGCACTCTCTGGCCTTGATGCATTAAATAGAGTCACTAGCTATACATTGCATTAAGTAGAGTCACTAGCAAAGAGTAATACTACAGCCCTTTCAGATTTACGTTCCTTGTGCTCTTCCTCTTGAGATCTTGTGTGACGTGCTGGTTATTTGGCATTTACAGAAATAAAGAGTGCAGGGATTAAGACCAGTTTTTTTCTTTTAGTCATTAAAAATGGCTTTTATTGCTCTAAAACCTTGCTTGGGCTCATTAGCAAGCTTGAGTAAAGAGATTAATCTTTTTATTGCTGCAATCAGTGTAGCTGTAACCAACATACTTTATACGGCAGCATTGATTGCAATGAAGCAAAGGGAAGGAATCACTCTGTTGGCTGGAAGACTCTGTATGCAGAGCAATTCGTCAAGAGGAAGCCAGGAGTAGTGCTCAGTAGATGAGAGATTTGTTTGGCAGAAGCTGTTGATGTTTTCGCTGGCAATTGTTGCCTTATGAGTCTGCAGTCTGTGAGGTTCTTCGAAAGGAGTAACTCAAGGTACTGAAGATAAATAGGTATTAATGGCCAACTTGAGAACTCAGTACCAAGGGATGCATCTGCTGAAAGAGCTGAATCCTGGTTCTTGTATTTCTGTGGGTAGAAAGGACTGTTCTTTCAGCTCTGTTCTCAAGGGAAGGCCTTCATTGGGTGTGTGTTTAGTCCTGCACTGCAGATTTTTTGGATTTGAGAAGGAAGCACTTCTTGAAAGCTAAACAACCTGTACAGCTTACACATAACAAGTGATTCATTGTTTAAAAATGGCAATTTATTTCAAATTAAGTAGTGGAGTAAAATTTATCAAAGTAGAGATCTGAGAACATTTAGCAAACAAGTGATTTTACAGAGAAAAGGTATAGTGTGTGAATGATCCCAAGATACCTCATCTCCACAAATTGCTGTGTGCCAGCTAAGCAGCAGTAACTGTATGTGTCCTCCTAACAACTGCAAGGTAAAACATCGTGTTCTGCAGTAAGCTCGTTTTTTGACAAACTACCTGAAAATAAACATTCACATTTTCCAAGTCCGTGCAGATGGTAAGTTACTCGGGCTCAACCGTATGGTTCACTGTAGGTCACAATAAATTGAAGACGTGTGGGTCTCCCACGTTATGGATGGGGTTAAAATCAAACTACTAGGAAAAATCCCACACCCCAAACAGATGCAAAAAGAAAATAGAATGCATTTATGAGTGTATTATTTTAAAATATCATAATTTAGTGAATAATCTCGTACAGATTATTATTTGCCATAGCTTTTGCATTGTAATGCACCTGACATCAGTAATGGTAAGAAGCTGGTATGTGGAGGACTGAACAAACCTATTGTCTGAAGCTTTTCTTTCAGATTTCCTCAGTTATTCTCTGGACCACATTGATCCAAATATTACAGGACTTTGGCTTATAAAGTGATTCTTTTTCTACTGTGAACATAAACAAAAATCAGTATCTAAAGAAGGGCTGAGGCAGAGATACTGCTGGAGCCAGAATGAGGGTCAGGGAGGATCTGAGACAGCTCTCACAGCCCTGTCCCCCACACTGAGTAGAGCCAATGCTGGGAGTTTTGCACTGCTCAGAACCAAACCAGCTATCAGACTTCAGTGTTGCAAAACCAGCTATATGTTGTTTGCACTGGCCACCACCAGCACCGCTGGGAGACTTCACTGCGCTGTCCTCAATATAGAAAAATATAAGTACAAGTTGGAATCTTTCAAACTTTAATTCTTGTAAAACTTGCATTTGATGCATGAGTATGATTTCTACATAGACATACCATCGTGCTTCCCTTGGTGATACTTCCGGCTTTTTTGGTATGAAAGCAGTTACGGTTCACAAAGAAATTATGATGCTCCTTGAAATTCATGGGAAAATGCAGTCTTGCTAGTCGAATTCTGCATAAAATGGGTCTGTTCTAATTGTGTAGTACTTTTTATAAAGAGAATACTCATCAAAGAGCAAGAAGCAAGGAGGGAGCTATAATACAGACATGCCTAATATTGCTTTTGCTGTGATCTGTAGCAATATATGAACATTAGAGTGGGTCAAACAATAAGAACTAGCTCAAACATTTGTCTTTGACATGAATAGAATAAGGCTGTCGTGTTATTTTTCATAGGTTTTAAAATACAGAGTTAATAATGGCTATTACATTGCCTGTTTTCACATGATGCGTTCAATTACCTCCGCGGTGAGGGAGTAAGGAGCTGATATTCCATTTTCCTTTCAAGGCATTTGTCATTTGCTTTCAGCATCACAAATGTTGGTGCTTCTGAGGAGTGACATTTTTTTTTATTGGGCTGTGTTTTTCTTCCCCTCTGCATGTGAGTAGGAGCTGAATGAATGGGTCTCATCAGTAGTCTTCTACCTATGAGGTCAGCCAGTTCTAGTGCAGCAGGATCTCCAAATATTGCTTTAAAATGTTTTCGTTGGTGAAGTTTTGCATTTCTCATAAACAAAAGAGAAAAGAAACTATATATGTTGTTCCTCTGTATGAGGGTCATGTAGCCAGAACTCAGGTTCGTGGTGGACTGTTCTTATGCACAAAGCTTTCATTGCAGGAAAAATGTACCACTAATAGCAACAGGATAATGGACATATGTTTAGTTGATTTTTGAGGAAAACCATAACTTATTCATTAAGTCGTAACTTCTTGGTACTGTGTACCTAATCAACTAAAATGTATATCATAGAAATAAATATTAATCTGAGAAGCGGTTATTTGCTGAGAACAGATGCATAGTACAACAAAATCTTACACAAGGTAGATCAATCTTGTAGAAGAAAATGTGACTATACAGTCTGCTTAAAGTCATGAACTAAAGCTTAGTCAATTACTTGAGATATGAGAGTTGTTCTTCCTGGAAGGGGGACATCACAAAACACAGAGTGTTGGTAAAGCCAGTGCAAGGAATTAGTAAAATCGTGAGGAGCGCATTGAATGTGTAACTACCTGCAACCTGAATCTTGTTCCATTCAATCAAAATCCCAAGGTGACAATTAGTGGTCAGCTCTCACCTCTTTTTCTCTCTATTTATGAGTATGTCTATTTCCAACCCTCTTTTTAGTTCACATGTGATAGTGCTTAGATCTAGGTAAAGACAAGACTGTTCATTTAGAAACTGGTATCAGTGGTTAATTCACTTAGGATATTAACCACTTATTTCCTGTGACTGTTTCTATCAGTCATACTGTTCTTTGTGTGCTTGGCAGAAGAGGTTTCTGGAGAGAATCGTGTTATTAAAATAAGATGTTCTTCATGGGATGTTGTTGTAATCATAGTGGGGTAATGAAAAGACACAACTTTTCAACCGTGGTCACCCCTTCTGGATTTCAATATGAAATATCTGTGATTTTGGGAGATGTTATTACAGTATTGCAGACTTAGGCTGTAAGTATGTCCTTAGTGCCTGTGAAAATCAGGCCATGACTGCAGTGTGAGTGTGTGCTGAGTATTTAGGTGCTTCTGACGAGGGACAAGATATGTCCTTTCCCATTTTTTTTTTCCCCCATGATTTTATGGTTTCTTAAGGGTGCTTCCAGTAAAATCAATAGGAACTTCAGGTACTACTCTGCACGTGTTAAAAGCAGGCTAGGTCTTGATTTTCCAGGGTGCTAAGCACCCCTTGTGCTCGGTGACTCAGAAGCAGCTGTGCTTGCTCAGCAGCTCACAAATTGGAGTCCTTACTGTAGGTAGGCACGATTGAAAATACTGGCTCTTTTCCCAGAATGAATCAGGTTTAGCACTATACAGAAGAGGAGAGCTTGTCTTACCCACCCTTTGTCCTCATGCTCACAGCCTGCTTATATTTAGCTGATATTGCTGGTACAGAATAACTCATTTAGATGCAAGAGCCCAGTCTTCATGCTTCAGTCACTCTAAAGGCTTCCCTAGCAAACAGCATTGCAACGCTTTTATGGTGAAGAGAGCCCTAAAACTATTTAAAGCTATGAGCATAGATGAAGTGTCTTTCTTGAGAATCACATTTCATAATGCTGGCTAAGTGCTGCTGAGTTGCATTTGGTGAATCAGTATTAGTAATACTTGACATCTGATTACTTGCAGAAACTAAAAGAAAAATCTCATTCCTTTTTCTTTCTTTGATGTTGGTAAAAAAATATTTGTAATGCAACTCTACTAAACTAGAGAAATGAGGAAAATCTTACTGTAGAGAGGCTTCTGTACTGAGTGGTAGACCATTGAGAGGGTGAATAACAACCGCTGAAGCTCCTGGCTTGTGTTTTCTCTCTATTATGTCACCAGCCCAACAATTTTGTAGCAAAACGATAGGAAAAGTAAAACTAATCATCTAAAATTAGCAGATTCCATCCACCCACCCAAGGATGCCCCAAGAAATTCAAGCATCATAGATTGGCCATTTCTAAGCTAGGGATCATTAGTTTTTTTGTAGCCAGTTACTTTATCTGTCATTTTAGAACACAGTGTAGGAACATCATGAACATCTCAAACTCTACTTAATTTATGCTTCTAAAGTGAACTGGGATGCTTGTATGGAGGCTGCTCGGTTTGTGGAACAGCTGTCTCCCTAAAAATAATGAATTTCTGTGGTCAGCATATATTGTTGACTTCACAGCTTTTATAGATTTCCCATACTCCAAGTATTAAATCTTTCCAGCTACTAGACAAATCAGTCATTCATTTAATGGATTCCTTATCTTGACAATGACTATTCCTGTTTTGTGAATACAACAAAAAAAAAAAAAAAAAAGGAAATTAATTTTGATCATTGTCTCTATTACTGGCATTTTTCAAGTGCAGGTTAATCTATCTTCTATAGATATTGATTTCAAATGGTGCACATGTATTGATTGGAAATGGAGTTCTCTGTCCTCTGTAGCAGAGGACTCTTCCAACTAGAAGCAATAACAGTGAATGTAAGCAAAATATACTATTTTAAATGAAACTGCCAGAACATAGTTTCAGACTAATGTACTCACAACTTCCCTTACTGCAGGATGGTATTTGTAGACAGACTGTCTGAAAAGAGACGGAAAATTTTCTCCTGTGAGACTAATACCAGGACCATTTTGTTCATCTTCCTGTAAATGCAGGGAAGTCAGCTATAAGTGAACTTAATTATAAAAAAGCACTGTTGGTCAGTCATGAGCAGTTTAGAGGCTGGGTGGTACCATAACAGAACAATGAAACAAAACTCATTTTCTTTTTCATGTTAAAATAAAATGGTAGAGCCTAAATGTATCGCGAACACCTTGTCACTATTTATCCCAGTCTCATATTGAGAAATGCGCTATCAATTTTCGCTAAATGACTGAGCATGAAAGATTTGGCTTAGCTGGGTCTAGTTCTGTTGCTTGCTATGGGGATGTAGTCTGGTTGTGGTTTACGAGCTGATGAGAGAAAATCAGAATTACCTGTCATTTGTTGCTCCCAATATGTGTGATCTTACGCGGTGTTTAAATTTGCATGAAAATGAAGTGTCATTGCCTCCATCGGACTATCCACATTGAGGGTGCTGCTCATCTCCCTTTGGCTATGACCAAACGTGATTGTGTGTAAAAAGCCTGAGCTCTGGGGCATGGCCAGACCAGCTTGGGAACCCGCTCTGCTCCACACCTCTGTTCAGGCACAGGTTCCTGGAGAAGGCAACTGCTAGTGGCACTGCTGCCTGTCTGAACTCTGGCATTCCCTCCTCCTGATGAAGGTGAGAAGGGGCCCTGTGGTCTCTGCTGAAAAGTGATAGTTTTGGGGCTGCCTTTTGGAGGGGTTAAAACTAGGTGCTTCAGCGTGCCTCCTCTCTTTACTGCTGGCAGGTATTCTTACTGGCCACAAATGGCTGTTATTAGTCGCTGCCTTCCAGGAGCAGGGAGGAGATGCATGCCAGCAGGTAGTTCTGGGCTCAGCAGAGATTTATGTGTCTGTTAGTTAAGTGAGAGACATTAGGAAATAGCTCCATAAGCTGCCCCTAAGCTTTGATTTGGCTTTTATTGAAAAGTGTTAGAGAACTTGATCGGTGGGCTATTTCATCTCTGCTTTGATACAGATTGAAAGGCTTAGCATATCATATAGAATATAATTTTTACAGATAAAATGTTGGTGAGGATTAAAATAAAGACGGTAACTTTGTCTCTGGTTTTGTTCAGCATTCTGTTTAGATACTGAGTAATTACTGAAAGCCCATTGTCACTGAGGAGGAGATTCCATTTACTACCTGAATATTAACTCTAACTTGACTTTGATCTAGCATGAAACCTTGGTGCTGAATGTTCTAATAATTCTCATTTGAGTTGGTTAACTGAAAGGAAGTAAACACAGCAGCTATAGTTAGCAGAATTTGGCAGCTCTTTTTTTTTTTTTTTTTCTGTTACATTAATTCTCTTAACAATTGAATAATCTGATCTGATTCTGCAGCCTTTGATAATAACATTTATTTTTTTAAAAGTTTGCCATCTTATGTATCTTGAGTAAGATTAATTAATTTAAGGAGAGTTGACTTGGGTATGGTTAGCTTACTGTGAATATGTAGCCTGATTTGAAGCAAAGATCTCTATTATAAATTAAATCACAATCACGCTTCTGCAACTCTTCCATTCTTCTGGAGGTGTTTGATTCAAACAGTGACCTAAACTCACCTGGCTTAGTTTGTGTGACCTGGTGGGATCCTAGTTGGATATGGTGTGGCTGCAGGCATACTGAATGTTAGTATTCCATATCAGACCACTTAATATTTTGTCCATCAGTTTATAAATTAAGCATTTATCATGGAAAGGCTATCATCCTTCAAAAGATTATGGGGTTCAGCTTTGTCCTACCTCGGGCAAGAATCCTATTTCTTGCAGTATAGTTTTACCAATAGACCATGAATCTGTAGTTTTGTTTTATGTCTGCTGAATAAGTAACTGAAACATAGATCACAGAATGGGTGCTGGCCACTTCCCTTTGTTGAATGCCACCACTCGTGCAGTAGATACCTTAGATACAGAATTTTTGCTGTTTTAAATTTTTTTTTTTTTTTTGGACCGTAATACAATCCCTCATATTGTAATATTGGTATATGCAAGAGTTTCCGTCAAAGCATGTCAGTATTCACCCTGCTATTACTATTTTAGATTTTACTGGGACTCAATCTTTCCCAGAATCCAAGGAATGGAAGACTACATACACCCATGCCTGCCTTCATTCTTGCAGGTGAACAAGAGATCAGACTGGATGTCAGAAGCTATTGAACTAATAGAAAAGGAGCCTTGGTATAGTGGTTAAAGAAACATTGAATTTTTTTTAATGCTAGAAATATTTGTGTATAGGGTGGATTTCCACATTTGCCCTTTACTATTGCATTGGGGGAAAAAAAAAAATATATATATATCCTCCGCTGTTTGTTTTTCATCAGGTGGAATTTTGTGGGACACACAAACATTTGCCACCTTGTTTGACCTTGTCCCAAGATATTTATATCTTGGAACCCATTTAAATTTTCCTGTTGTGTTGGACTTGGAAGTATTTGGCAGTGAAAGAGATGATGTTGACATACCAAATATTACTTTTAGTTTTAACTGCTTATCATACTGTATATGCTGCATGGAAATGAGAAACATTTCAACAAATTGACTTCATCTCCTGCTTTTTTTCAAGGCAGAAGTATATTTATTTAAGGGAAGGTTCAAAATATTGAGCCTCGTATACCTGAGCAAAATAATAACAAACCCTTCCTTAAGTATATTTCAAAGACATCTGTGTTTGTGCCTTAGTGCTCCTTATTTAAAGACAGAAAAAAAAGAAAAAAAAAAATCAAACCAAAAAAAACAAACCAGAAAACTGCAAAGACCAAGTAACCTGTATGTCAGTCGAGGCATGCCCATTCTGGAAGATGAGGGCACGTTGGTGCAGCCAGTCCAGCTCCTACCAACCATGGCAAGTATCAGAGACCCAGGTGAAGAATTTCATAATGGACCTCATCTTAGGGCAAATGAAAGAACAATATCACTTCCCTTTCCTGCTTTTTATGAGGTAACAAGACCACATCTGCTGCCTCTCCATCTCACCTAGAAGTTCTCTCCATTTCTCCTGAGATGGAAAACAAACACCCATCTAAAACTCTGGTTAAAAATGAGTCTCATGAGTTCACTTCCCTCACTGTGTCTGCCTGTTTCTTCAAGTGGAGCCAACTACCACTCTCAGTCTTAAGAGGCCTTTATGCCCCATTTTGACTCCCACATGGTTCTGTATTAGAATAAAAGGTGAAGGCACAACATAAAGCAAGCCAACTGAAAGTAAAAGTCCCAGATGAAAACCGGAGAAGCAGGGGAAGAGGTTAAGCTGCAAGACAGTAACAATTGCAATATTAAACATCCCAGAGGAAGAGCAACCCAAGTGAACTTTCCAATAATCCTCTGGAATTCACAACCAAACCATCAGTTAGTGCTTCCCTGAACTACAGTGTCTGCTAGAGACCCTAAACAAGGCTGTGACTCTGCTGTGCTGGGCAGGGAGCGTGTGTGTAGCTAGGGGCAGTTCCTGCCTTCAGCAGGTCATTTTCTAAATAGATGAATCTAAATGGGGCTTAGCATCTACAAAAGTATTAGCGTAGCACAGCTAAGAATTCCTTCCTGGAACTTGAATCTCTGCGATACCAGAAGAGCTTACTGAGAGAAGAGGCAAAAGCTCCATTGCTTGAGACATCAAAGTAAATTGAAAGGACTAGAAGACTGCAGGGAGCAATCTTGCATTGGCAAAGGAGAGCACTGGAGATAACCTAATAGGTCTTTGTCATCTCCATCCTAGTTGTATACTACGTGATGTGTTTCATAACAGTCTGAGAAGCAGGCACTTATCTGTCATAGAAAAAATACCCTTTAAGTATCAAATGAGAAGTTTATTACTGGAAGTTTATAATAAGTCCTTTGAGGGAGGACACAGAAGTGCGTTCTGTTGTGCTGATATCATATTTATTGTCAAAAAGGGTAGATGCTCCTTCCTCTTTGCATCATGCCACCTCCTCACACATATTAATTTCTTCTGTACAGTTGTAGTAAAGACCTTGGCCCTCTACACTGAAAAGTGCACACCGAGTTTAAATCAGGCAGTATCAGGCAGGATTCAGAGAGAACTGCCATTCCTTTATCAGTGTCTGGAGCCCACTGAATTTGAATTACATTGAATTCAATTTGAATGCAATTCAGTGCAATTGCTGTTGAGTGTAGCCAGCCAGCCTTCATGTGTGATGTGTTACCAGGCGGTTTCTTGAAGATAACTGGGAGCAAGGTCTCAAAGAGAGCTACATCTTTGCAATCTGCGGCTGTAGAAGTTCAAATGGGATGTATAGAATAAGACACTAGCCCACCCCCCTTTTTTTTTTAGTTCTGTGTATTCTGTATATTACAGAATTCAAAGAAGGAAAGAGCTTTCACCACTATTTATGTGATTATTACCAAATGAAAAGTAGAAGTCATGCTGTTGTTTAAATGTCTGGGTAACTGTCTGTATAACAAAGACTGGAGCAGTATCAAGAATAGAAAAAAAAAATTTGCAAGTATGAATTAATTATTTAGATAGCTGCATAGACATTCATTGCCTTTTATTTCCATTTTTAATTATTAGCCTTTGTACTTAAAAAAAGTAAAAAATTAATCTGCAGAACTGTTGGACCCTGTAAATATCATGTAAGTTGAAGGAATGAACAACTACCGTGTTTCAACCAAGCAATAAAATTTATATAAAGTAGCTACAGCATGACACCCTATACAATAATACTAGAAAAATATTTATTCTGTGCTTTAAAACCAGTGTGCAAAGCTTCTGAATGCTTTGATTTAGTCTCTTTTGCTTTGATTCAGTGTTTTCTCAATCAGAGTTTGTAAAACTAACGTCAAATTATTCATGTTACTTTTCCTACAGAGGAATATAGAAAGTCTCTCTTTAGATTGGGTGCAGAAAGAAATAATGTATTTTTTTCTCACCTGCAACAGAACATAAGTGAAGTATGACTGTTAGTAAGCTTGCATGAGTAGATTATTTATACTGTCGTGAATTTTCCCAGTTTTTACTGTGTCTGAGTAACGTGCACACTAGTGTTGAACAGATCTATTAGAACCAATTCAGTAAGTTCTGCGGTCTCTTTATGGAGCAGGAGGACAGATTACACAGACTCAGATGCTCACAACTTTTCACTTGTTCTGCTTCTATTCCTGAATGAACTGAGTCATAAGTAGTGGAGCAGTCCACACACACTGTCCAACACAGGACTTCATTCTGTGATTAGTCCTCCAAAACAATATATGCCATGCTTAAGTTTGATGTTAATGTTACTTTACATTCTTTTCATTATACTTTTAATGGATTCTAGTAAGCACTGTAATTAATTGAATGGCTTTAATGATCAACTCAATTTAGTACGTTTGGAGTATGTATGTAATATGCAGTACCATTAGGCAGCTCCCTTTATATGGGCATAAACGATTCAACACATACTAGTTTTGTCCTCAATTTGAGCGGACACTTTCAGGTATTTTAAGATATTTTTAATATATTCATTTAGGTATTTAATATATGCTTACTATTTATTTACTTTTATTTTTGTCATGGAATTAGGTAAGATTCCCATTTGTTTCCCTTTCCTGGCACTGTATTTATTTCCCCTATATCACTATGGGCTGTGTTTGCTTCCTTCAGCACCCACCCTTCCTGTTAGGAGTACTAACTCTAGAGCTGAACTTGTAAGTAGCATGAATTGATGCCAAATCCTTCCCATGCCTGTCTGTAGAAGGATGAAGGATCATAATTTGTCCTGGCTTCTGTGTTTATCTGGGTTATTATTTTATATGTGTGTATGTATATATGTCTGTGTATGTTCTGTGCTTCCAAAGCACAGTTTAAATTAAAAGAGAAACCTGGAGCAGTTTAATATTCCCAGTACAATTTACTGTTTTTCTTAAGCAAACCTTGAAAGGTTCTGGGATGTTGGGCTAGCTATTGCTGTTTTGATCCATCTTTCAGCCTCCTGTCTCACATGATGCACTAGGCATGTGCAGTGTTAACAGATTGTTCTGGTACAAAATTAAGAGACACAATATTATACTTATGACTTTTCCATAACCTCTGGTATTTGTGGCTTATAGCACTTTTTCAAAACAGCAATCATATGTGGTATCAAAATACGAATCTCATATATAGGCGGTAAATAGCGATGAGGATGAGAGAGAAACATGTCATGAGAAACTGATCATTTTAGAAGTCTGTGGAAATGTGTCCACCAACCGCACGCAGTGTATTTATAAAGTACCAACAGCAGTGATAGGAATTTGTGTATGTAAGTCCTCAGTTTAGGGCACCAGAGAACTACCAGCAAAACTGATGTTACAATAACGTGGGCAAAAGTACTAGAATTGAGTACAGAGGAAGGTGAACAATATTATTTATTTCAGTAAGGGTTTGAGTGCTCTATATGGTCTAACTGGCATTGCAGCTGTGTGAGTTCCACCAAATCACTCAAAATTAGTATGGAAATAGAGACATCTTCTGCAATTGCATTGAGTGCACCTTTATTTAAAAAAAAAAAAAGAAGAAAAAAATAAAAGAAAGAAGTGTTTCCAACTTTTCTTTTGAATGCCTATATTTAAATTGTTCCATATCAACAAAATTACTGCTTATTCTTTGTATTTCAAAGGTATTCAGATAGTTTTAGTTGTATTTATTGTTTGAATGATCTGCTTGACTGGTGCTTGCTACTTGCTTTGTAATTTGCTGCTGCAGGTGGCTCTGACTTTGAATCAGTCTTTTTATTCGAAGTCAATGTTTCAGAGCATCCTGAAACACCATTCAGCCGTTCCAAATATGCTCCCTGTGTTTAAAACAAGATTCCTGAGCTGCTTTGTCTGTTCTTCACTGTCAGCCTCATCATATGTACCTCTTGATATTGCTTCTCTTGTAGTTGCTGTGGTATTTTTTATATTGTTGATGTGTAGCTGGTACATACAGTTCTATCTATGGTTGTAAGTTTATAATGCATTTATGTTAAGAAAGTCAGAACCTCATCTAGTGCAAGTTAGTATAGCTCTTGAAATCAGTAGTGCTCTGCCAGTTTCAACCGTTTGATGATGTGGCCGTAATAATGTAATATTACTGAAGAGATAACACAGTGAAAAGGAAGCATTATACTGATTCAGCTGGGGCAGCTATTAGATTGGAATACTGCTGAGCACATATTGTCTAATATTCACCTAATGGCTGGTATCCATTTCGTGGGACCCAGTGTCTAAATCTCTACTAAGCTGAGTTAATGACATTCGTTTTCCAGTGTAGAAGGTTGGATTTTAAAAAAAACCCCTCCAGATCTTTACCAAAATGCATGGTCTTCTGTTGGAATAAGATTAGCTCATAAGATTAACACATAAAAGTGAGATTTGCCCACTTGTCTGCTGAGGATCTGGCACCAAGGCTCTCAGTTTTATTAGTACGATTGGAATTGAAAAGCTAATTTTATGAATGCACTATCAAAAATCCCAAGATGCCTCTCATGAAGCTTTTACTGTGAGTGGACATTCTCAGGCTGTGACTCAGGGTAAAATACAGCTGGTTTATATTGTGGAGAAAACATGTGCAGCATGTCTTGACTGCTCTTTAAAAGAACATATACTTTTCCTTCCATTTCTAAATGCAAATACCCTGTCACACATAGTGTAAATTGCAATTGCTTTAAAAAAAAGGTTTTTAGGGATAAAATGGATATGAAAGCAGAATAACATGTTTCACTTCTGAATGTACAAAGATTCATAATATGGTCTAATTTTACTATGTTCATATTTTCCTCCTATTCTACAGAGAAAATTATCTAAAGTGGCTCTTCTCTCAGATAACTTCTCATGGCCCTGTGATATCAAATGTAGATAATATTGTTGTCTCTTCTTTAGTATGATTTTAAATATTTTTTCATCTTCTTTCATTTCATCATCAAGTAAATTATTAATTGAACTCAAAAAAAGTGAACTATTGTGTCTCGAAGTTTACTGGATGCCAGTGATCTGATTTATTTTTTATTTTTCTTCTTAAATTGAGGAAGAAAAACCAATATCTGACATTAAGCTTTGGGAAATAATGTGACTTTTCTACTGCCTTTCCCTCACTGTTGAAAGTAGTACTGCCTCCCAGCCAAATGTACTTTGCAATGCTTGAAGGAGCATTTCACAAACTTTCAACAGTCTTTGAAGTGTTTTTTTTTAAATTTTTCCTTTTGGTATCTAATTTAAAAGTTAAAGAGGGGTGGTTTTTTTTTTTTTGTTTGGTTGTTTTTGGTTGGGTTTCTTTTTGTTTTTTTTTTAATTGCAACTTTGTATTTTATATTAAAAGAGACTTATGTTCTGTTCACTTCTTTAAGAAAAGCATATATGTCTGAGTGAGCACCTTGCAATATTCTCATGAAGCACGGTTACAATTCACTCATATTGCCTCTTGCTCTGTGGAGAAAGAAGCTGCGTTCACCTTGTCCTGTCTCAGATAACTTTTTTTTCTAACCCTTCCTTGCTCAGCTCACATACAGGGAGCTGAGAGTTTCTCTTCTGTTCGTTATCCTTGATAGTTATCTTCATATGTAGTGTGCCTTTCCAATAGTTACACTAATAATAATGAAGCTTGGATGGACATATAGATGACATCACAGTGGAATAGGCCAGAAAACTCAACTGAATGCTTTATTGGCCCAAACATTCACTTTTGCTTCATCTGCATAGAGAGTGTTGATGCATATGACTGAAGTTTCACCTCCTACTGATTGTTTTGGATATAAAGTCTAGTTGCTAGACTTAAATCTGTCAGAAGTACTCAGCTGCATTTTTTCATGTGTCTCAGAAATAGTATAACCTAAGAGTTATCCACACAGTCAAAGAACAAAACCATACAGTCATTTGTAGTATAAATACTTTCTGTTAACGTGTACTATCTTGATAAAAAGAGGATGATTTTCTCTTCCAGCACCCTAGGTAGAAGAGTGGTAACTACAAAAGACACTTTACCCTTTCTAATTCTTCCAAACAATTGTGTATAACAACTGGTGTTATAGCATATCAAACCAAGATGGGGTGATCCCCCTTCCCTTGGTCTGATACACTTTCAGCTTCTTTAAAGGCTCTTGAGATCAGGACCCCTACAGAGTCTTTGAAGCTTGTGTTTTTCTTTCACTAGAAAGGGAAGCCTTGGCTTTTAATGGCAGCTCAGCAAATATCTCATCAATATTTAAAGTGTCAAGTGTACCTCTGTTAGAGGTACCAATCGCAGATCAAAGATACCAGCACTGAGGTGCAGCATTTCCTTCAAAGGTCTTCACAGTTGAGCTTTTCCTTTAGTTGGAAAAAAACACCCTTCTCTTTTTAACATTTGTTGCTTGTATAAGTCTTAAACATGTTGTTCAACAACTGTGGGGAATTAAATGTTTTGTTACCATAGCCAGTGAGGATGATGCAGTAGTTTTGAACAGTCATTTAGGAAAGGAGGACACTTGGAAGAGCCTTTTGCTGTCTGATTCCACCTTTCTTCAGTTGACCAAAGTCTGTTCCATTTAATAGTAGCAGCGATATACTTTTTGAGGAGGTCACAAAGAATTCAAGACGGGTGAAAATTTAGTGGCAGGTACAAATAAGCTGTGTCAGGATGGTTCTTTTTTTTTGCCTTTTCTCATTCAGTGAGGATTTAGGATGTTTCTTTTCTCATTGTTTTTTTTATATCCTGTGTTGCCTTCCTTCCGCTCATTATAAAAGGCTTATGAATATGGCTGTGAAATTGAATGCCTTTATTACTCTTCCAGCTCTTACTGTGGTTTTCTTTTTTAACATCTGTTAAAACAATTACAACAATAATTACAGCAATAAGGATTCTGAGTATTTTGTACTCGTGGTTTATTCCATTGCCATGTTGTGATTTTAGCTGGCACATACCCATAGGCACAGTCTAATGTCAAGGTGTTAAACAGAGTTTGAATGGTGAATGGCTGAAGTGATGGCTCTTTAAAAAAAGGAAGGAAATTTGGATTAGGCATGCTTCATGATTATGTCAAAAGCAGAAAATTAGAATTAAGAAGCTTATCAGATGACTCTCGTAAAACATAGAACATTTTATTTCCATGAGATGCTATCTGATTGTCTTCAGAGTACACTGGGAGTAACAGGTCTAAAATGTCAGTAGAGAGTGTTTTTACCCTGAAGGCTGACTCTTACTAATAATATTTACATCCTTGTAAAACAAATAGAAATTAGTGTTCCTCAATCAGTTTATAAACTTCCCAGCTGTGTACCTCAGAATACACTTAAACATTACAGTGGGCTAGATGTCAGTTTATACTTTTCAAAGCTGCTTGCAGAGCAAAGAGTCTAGTACTGCTGTTGTACAGTGGAAAAGGGCAGCTACTGTCCTACCACCCACAGGGCTGTTCATTTGTCACCCCTCACTAATGAATGTGTGATGCAGAATTTAGTATGTTTCGATATTTAGGTGTTTTCTACTGAATAGCTTGTAAGTCATGTGGATTTCAGATAGCAAGAGTTACTCCCAAGAAACAAATTTTCTTGGAAAAAGCCCTGTGAGCATTAAGTAGTATGTTTTCAAATTCTTGTTCCTTTCATATATGGGTCCTGAATCTGCAAGAAGCCTTCTTCACATCTGTTTACCCTTCTGGTGTGCTTATGGGGCTTGCATCAGTTTGTGTTCTGGGTGACTGCATATAAACTGCTGAATCTCATTTGTCTTTACAGACATTTTATTGGGACCCCTATTACACTGAAGAGCAAGTAGACATGACAGGATTTTGCTCTTGACTAACAGTACCATATAAAGCATTGCAATGGTTTGAAAATAAACTTTCAGAGTGATATTGGCTAGCACTTAGTTCTTATGTCCCTTTTCCTTGTGCCAGAGATGTTCTCTGACTTTGTTTAATGAATGTGGCAAGGCTATAAATAAAACTGGCAGTGGAAATGCTGGCCGAGGGCTCTGAGCTGTTCACCATTTATATCCTATCAAGACCATTGAATTGGCTGTGTGCCCAGGAATAGCAAGGGGTGTTCGTGCTCATGGCTGCATCTTGCATTTGGGTGAGGATTATATGTAAGTTGACAGCACAGCATAAATGTTCCCTAAATTCATTTTCATTGTGAATAAACTCTGTGCCTCAAAGAAAGGTGTCCCGCTGTGATTTGACTAGTTTGTCGCAATAGAGAATCCACAACTGCTGGTGGAAGGCTGCTGCCCTATTTCCTTTTACCTGGCAGTTGAAATCTGCACTTTATTTTGAATTAGAGTTTTCCTCTCAGCTTCCAACTGTGGATTGTGTTCTACCTCTCTGTCTGCTCAACAGAAATAGGCAGAGGTATCATATAATTATTTGTTCCTAGGTTTATTGCTGTATGTGTGGCCATGTTGAAATTAATATAATTATTTTGTCCCCCATTGACTACAGTGGTCTGCTCTATATCAATATCAATGTGCTGTTCTCTTAATAATTAACTTGTGCCCAAATCCTCTTTGCATGTCAGATTTGTAGGTAAAGATTCCGTGATTTCCTACAATGCTAAATAATAATGCGACCAAAATTTGGTCTCTGTAGGAACTCAAGAGCACACACACAATGAGGATTCTTCACTAGCAATTGCAGTTTGAGATCTATCGATTAGTAAATCTTGAGTCTTCCACTGAAATTTTCTGAATCTTAATTAAATGATGCACAAGCAGCTCTGGCATTACTTGCGCCTGTGACTGAGGTTGTATCCACTCACTCACTTAGGTCATACCACTTAACTTTTAAAGATACAAGCACAGTATCAGTTTTCATAATTTTCCCTGGGAAGTTCCCTGAATTTCATGAGCTACCAACAAAAAAAAAAACTTTTCTCCAGCTCTCGGATCACATTTTTCTGCCTAAAAATACAGTCTTAGTGTGGTGGCTGCTCAGTATTACTTCCTTAAGTCCTTTTGAGATCATAGTATATTTTCTTAACAGCATTGGAATTCTCTCAGATTCAGCATGACACTAATTTGTGAGCCTTTTCATGTTGCTTGGATTTTAATATTCATTCTACTACATTAATCTATTACTGTACTAATACTGCTGTTAGAGTGCAGCTTGTTGCTAATGTACTTTGAAAAATCCTTATTGTCCTTAATTGTGTTGGCCATTGATTTCTCAGTGATGGGAGCCTCAAGCATTCTAGTAATCTCCTTGCTCTTAATTTGTATTAATTGCTATCAGTGTTCCCTTTTTTGCTTTCATTATTTATTTTTACATGTGCTTTAACTTTCCCAATAAGTCTTTTTCCTCTAAAGTTGATTAATTTTTCCTTGATTGTGCGTTTTGTGGAATTTAATACAATATTCTTAACTCTTAGCAGTTCTCATAGATTTGATTTCATATACCTTCAGATTTAAAACGGGGTTTCAACAACAGTTTATTCCACTGTCTCTTGAATTTCAGTCTCAAGATAATTTTCACTTAGAGCATTCAAATCTTGTCAGTGGTAGAGTATGTATTGTTCTAGAATAAGGAAAAAATCAGAATGATTGGTATGTATGCCATTTTCATAAAAGTCTGTGATTATCAGTGTTTTGAAATGACTGCAGTTTGATGTAGATGAGAGATGTAGATGAGTAGCAGTCTTCAGAAAAGCATTATTCTTTCCAGTGGTTTAAGCTTCCATTTTTCAACTTTTCATACTCAGATATGTAAATAGTTCTTTTGGCTAAATGCTGAACCAGATTTGCATTTTAAGACCTCTTGATGGAGACAAGTTTAAATGGTTTGAAAAATGAGGCTGTCACAGAGACTAGCATGTGTTTTAATAAAGACCAAAAAAAATTTCTTACTTTAAATATGAAATTGGGATATAAATTTTAAAGCTTCTCCTCCTCCTTTTCCAAAAGTGTGATTTTGGGGGCTTTTTGATGAAAAAACAGTCACTTGGCCTCTCACTCACTTTTAAGACACCTCAGACCCTTGAGACTTCAGACTTCTAGGTCAGCTGTGGTGGATTGTTGGACAAACAGAGAACTGTCCAGCTGCAGGACATGGCTCTACAAGAAAAAGTAATACAAGATAAGAAAAAAGTATGGTATTCACTGTATGCAGCATTAACTTTATTGCAGTCTTTGAGGAGACACCAACTCTTCTCTCAGGGATGTAAGTCTTCATGCTGAGCTCTATGACACTGCTGGTTTCAATGAGTATGTAATTAATTAAAACAAGTAATTTAGTATTGCTGTTTGGAGTGTGGTAAAAGCAACACATGCCATGAATTGATACAAATGTGCTAAAGATTTTAATCTTTTAGCCATAAGAAGTGACATGTTGTAATCAATAGCAATGGTGGAAACAGCCTGTCTGCCTTCTATTGAACTTTGTATGATCTTGCCATGGTCAGAGATGCAAAATAAAGCATGGCCATCATAACTGAACAAAAAGTAAATCGTCATTTAGAAGAAGTAAAAGTCAGTATGTGCAGCTTTCAGAAGGATGATAGCTTTTAATAAAGAGTCATTAACAGTTTTGCCACAAAAATGTTTCACCTGATTGTATAGATGGTTCCTTTTATTAAAGGTGAACTTGGCTAAAACTAACCTCTACCCAGTTAAGGAGAGGTCAATTTGCTAAAGGCAGTGACAAAGAGAGGACCAGATTCAGCTGTTTATCACAACAGTCGTGGCTTCAGGACACAAATATTTAAGATAATCTTACAGAGGATTAGATTAGATGTAAATGTGGAGGGGCTCTTTTGCAGTGTCTCTGTGAAACTGATTGTCTGACAGAGAGCACATTAGTGAAAAAGACTTGAGGGAATTTTATGTAAAGGATAGGTAGTGTAAGTAGAAAGTTCTGGTAAGAAATTGCAATTTTTTAATACATTGTGGCTGACCCAGAAGCCCCAAAAGCATGGCTTTGTAACACTTGACAATGTAAAGATCCCAGCTGTTTTTAAAAGTGAGGTAAGTGAAAAAAGATCTTCTTATTCTGGGGCAATATTTTTAGCAGGATGTTGAAATGGCAAATACGCAAAACCAAAACCTTGATTAATGTCATTGGAATATTTTGTTTTCCTTTAGAACTTTTTTTTTTCGTATTAAAACTTTTTACATATAATTAATTTATAAATTTTTTTTTCTTCTAGACACAAAGTTCTTCTGATCTGAACAACAACTTTTCATTGTGAAAATGTTGAAATGGGACAGCTTGTCCAAAACATCTTTATAGTAGTGAATTTCTTAAAGCTAACTGTATATGTTTTTGAGGTTCAATTAATTGATATTCCATGATGGGAACCCCCCTAACATTTAATTAGAAAATTCCAAGCCAACCCAGTTATAAAGTTTGTTGAATAACAGGGTTCTTTCCAGAGGCTTCTTCGCCAGCAATTTATTCACCAAACTCAATTTCCTACGTGCAATTTTTATGCTTTTACCTTCTGTGGGCTTTCATACAGTGAAGTCATCAATGCTACTGTAGTACTAACCTTGAGCTGTTTTTTCTGTCTTAGTAATAAAGCATCCTTAGCTCCTGGTTCCTTTTGTTCTTCACTCTACTTATCAGATATCCATAAGTAGAACACTTTATTAACACCAAGGTCACTGCCTATTTTAACTTATAAAAGGATAAAATAGAACTATAGAGAAATTTTTGCACTGATGTCATCTTACTATCAATCTGTAGAAAAACATATCTTTCTCATAAACCTAAAAAAACATTTCTGCATCTACCATTTTGCTTTGATATTTGTTAAAAAAAGAATTTTTATTCACAGTGAAGCACTAGAGATTTTTATTTTTTTTTTACTTAAGAGGAAGTGAGGAACATACAAATCCGAGAACCATTATTAAGGAAGATGCAGTTGAGCAAAGGAAGTCTTCTCCCCTCCTGGAAAACTATTCATTATATTAATTCTATGTTATTTCTATACTAAAGTTTCATTACCTTAATAACCAGAAACTCAGCAGGAGGTCCTAATAGGCAGAGGTTTCTTGAAGCTGACCTAGAGCTGCAGTGGCAGAAGACTACTGATGGCCTGCAGACTGTAATTAGAATACTGTAAAACTCGAAGGTAAAGGGTGGCAGAATGTATTAGCAGTAAAATGCTAACTTCTAAGTAGTAAGTCTGGATCCTACAAAAGTGTCACTCATTCAGGAAGAAGTGAAATGTTATGTTGAAGAATAAATTTACATATAGAATCCCTCAAGCTTAAGGAATGGTGAAGGTTAGCATGGTGATAGAAAAACAAGTGCATACAAATCTGCACGGCTTTTAAAATACCTTTCTTTCCTTTCCCCCACCTCCTTTTTTCCATTCATCCTTTCCTCAGTCTGTCTTTAGAGAAAAATACAAGAGAATTTAAACAGGGGAAACTAATATAAGAAACCTTTCATGCAAAGAAACAGTACATCTGTCTTTACATTGTTTCTATTCACGGCTGGCTAGTTTTACATTTTCTGATCAGCAACTGGCACTGTGACCAGTAAACCAGTTACTTCTAAGAGCAGCAGTGGTCTGTCTGGAGGTCCTGCTATATTGATTTTCTGCTTGTACATTCTAGTTGCCTGTCAATCAGTGGGCTTAAATGCAAGATGACAGTCAATAAGCAGAAGGACTGAGCTCCCACAGATAGAACAGAATAATTCTGAAGCTTCAGATGCGTGCGGAAAACACCAGCATCCTTAAGAAGAAGTAAATCTGGTAACCTTTCTAAAAGAAAACCCCAAACTTATGTTTTTCTTAACCCATCTTTTGTTACCATTTATTGAGTCTGCTCCTTACGAGATGTGTATGAAAATCTGCCAAACCGTATATGGAAAGCATATGGGGTGAACAAGCAACTTGAGAAATATTTGGAAAAAAAGTTCTCTAGGAGTGAAATGTTGGGGTTCATTGTGAAAAACAGGTTCCTTACAAAGTAGTTCTGTGGCTGAATTTTTCCCTAGCACCTCCCTTCACTACTGACTTTCATTCAAGTAGATTTTTACCCAAGTTAGGCTACTGCAAGGTGTTGCTTCTTCTGTTGTATCATCTTCTCCTTCCACAGGTAACAAGATGCACCGGCAAGCATATCTGCTGCCTATGGATTACATTGATGCAGACCAAAATGAATTCCTAGTGTTACAAAATGAAATTAAAATGCTGTGACTATTAGTAATTAGGTTACTGAGAACCTGTGGTGTAAAAGTTAAATATCTCATTACATTGATAACAGCTAAACTGTGTTATCTGTTCATCTTGCTACACAGCACAATTTAGTGTAGAGCTACCCAAGTTAATTTTAAACAAGCTAGGCTGGATACCAGAAGTGATCTGTCTGTAACAGCACTCAGTTTAACACAGTCTAATTGATTTTTCTAAGAAGTAGAATACATTAGCTTATGTGTAACTTACACTGTCATGTTTAGACTACTTCTGATACCCAAGCTAATTCCCACAGGTATCCAGTACTGGGTCAGGTGTCCTTCTGTTACACTGAAGTGTATTGTGCGTGGAGCCCTGTTGGTTAAGCTTATTCCTGCAGGGTTAGAATATAAATGAGGATTGCTCAGAGAAAGTTGAGATGAAATAGTAGTGATGTTAGGAATTTGGTAGCTCCTACTCTTAGTCAGTAAGTAATCCTGTGCTTCGTTAAAAGCTGCTTGCAGAGCATATGGAGTTTCCCTTTGATATTTGTTAATGAGAATCCCCACTTGATGTGCTTAAGGGTGTTCTTCACCAATTCCCAGTTCAGTTTTAAAAATTTGTGGAAAACAGCAGGAAATCTTCACTATGAGGGTCTTGTTGGTACAGGCAGAGAGGCTTCCCTAAGGGTAGAAACTATAGTTGCTGTCACATAACTTTATGACCAGTAATATTTGTACTTTGCATGATAATGCAGGAGGCAATCAAGTAACTTGCAAGACTGTCTGATGATCACCCCAGCAACATCCCTGTGTAAACACTGCTTCTTTGGGGTCTCTTTCTCTTTTCAGGCAGTCAGCTTTCTTATTCAGGATAGTTAGGTCCAGGATACACCGCATAGTGGAAGAATCCAGAGAGTACCAGCATTTGGGCTGACAACTGCCCCTGAACAAAGACAACTGCAGTAATTTCTGAACAAATTTGGTGGCAAGAAGGCAATGGTTGAGCTATATATAAACCCCAGTATTTGCAGTCTGACATATGTGGAGTGTCTGTGTTATTCTAAGCAGAGATTTTCAGATTTTTACAGACAGATTCCCTAAACCTGTGACATAAGAATATGTCTTAATTAGCAGAGATTTTCAAAGATGAATTACAACTCTTACATGAAAAAGAGAGGCTTTAAAAGAAACAAATTCTAATAGCAACCTTTTCTTGCTCTTTTATTTGCAAATATGTGTCACTACTCATTTAAAACTGGTAGAGAGAATTGAACTGTATCTGGAGTACATGAAGTTTGGGAGGCTAAGAGTATTTTGACTCCGTTGCTGAAGAGAGGAGGTAAAATACAGGTTTTTGCTTCAAACTGCTGGAACTTTTTTTTTTTCCATTTTCCAGTGACAGTAGAGATTTCCATTATATTGTTGAATCAGAACTCAGTGTTGAAGCCAAGAGTATTATGAATATTTTCTTTGGGCTAGAATAATTTGCTTATTAAAAAGATAAAAACTGAATCTCAGTTGGTTCATTGCCTTCACTTTGAGTCTCCAGATGAGTAAGATGGGCAAGTTTGGACCTGGTGAATCACAGTTAAATCTAGTATGCGGTAAATCTCATTTTTCAGCAGCTTCTCTGTGGTCACAGAAGGTGCAACATGGTTTGTGGACTTCTACTGTTACATAGACCATTGCTTCTAAGTCTCTTACAGTAAAGCTTAGCATCTGTTTTGTGATTTGATGAATGGCTTTGATCTGTTATTTTAATTGCTTCCTGCTAAGACACTAATGACCTTTTTTGTTCCAATAAACACTGTTTTGCTTAGTTGTAAATTAAATTTGACTAAACACTTGGAGCTTTATTACTTGTTTCTGTTTGATGACTCGTCAGGCAATGTGTTAACTCCATATGCAGACTTCTGGAATCATAGCTTTGACTGCATTAGGGCAGAAAAGTCCTGATAATATCCGAAATAAATAAGATAAAATATGGATAGGCTTTGCTTTCATATAATTACCAGGTACATAACTGGGACCCAGTTACTGAATAAAGCAGATATATCTATATTCTATCATTTATTAATGTCTTTAAAAATAGACAATGCAAACATTTCTTATATACTTAAAGAAGAGTTAGGAAAAGCTAATCAAAAGACTTTCACATTATCTTTATCTGACTTCATCCCAAGTAGCAAGTAGAATAAAACTTTTTTACTGCATTGACTTAACAGTAAAATAAGAAAAAAAAACCTGATATGAATCAAAAAAAAGAGGACATGTCCAAATGGATAAAGAATCCTACAGAACAGATTCTGAACAGCTGAACTTTTGAGTAGCATTTGCTGTGATTCATAGTGCGAATGTGTACTGTGGGCAGAGATTCTCTTGGGGCTGTCATGGAAGAGAGATTCCTATAAGGTTTTGCATACTGACCCAAGAAGCATATAATGAAAGCCAGTTCTGCATTGTCAGCTCATAATGCTACCGTTTTGCTCAAAGCTGCTATGAAATTGTTAAGAGTCCTTTGGGGACAAAGAGGCACAGCTTTTACTGTTTATAATATGTTTTGTTCCATCTCATATTAATAATCCACCCAGATGTCCAGTGTAGGGTGCTGTTTGATCCACGTCTGGACTGCATGAGCTGGCCTTATTGCCAGCTGTGTATTTCTGCCTCTTCTCTAGTGCCATTCCATTTGCTGTCATGCCATAGCTTGGACTGGTAAATGATCTGACTAAAAACTATCCCAGCAAACAAGAGTTGCTCAGTTATACTAACTCATTGCATAGCCTGATAGCACAGATATGGGAATGTCTCTGGCAGTAGTCCACAGCTAGATCAATGTAAATTGATCATCAAACCACACCCTTAGAGCCTGAAAGGCCAAAAGTAATGTGAGCTACTCAGGGAGAGGGTCTGCTATTTGAGATTTCAAGCTGATAATAGGTCTCTTGAAAGAGTGCATTAACAGAGTTTGTTGCCCTTGAGGTACAAGTGCTGACTGAAGTTTTGCTCAAAGAAGATTAATCAGAGGTTCTTAGCAGTGGATAAGAAATGCAGTTCATTCAAGAAGAGTTTTGAAGCTTTGTTTTCAGCCTATCAGATTCTTGTAAAGTGAAACAGGATCCTTACCAATGTGTTTGGGAGCATAAAAGCCTACTCTGCTTACAGAGTAAGCTGCTGTTTCAGTGTTTGGCTATTCATATACCTTCTTGCATCCCTCAAATGACAGGAACTCTGTTTGTTGAGGAAAAAACGGCTAACATTTCTCCTTCTTGCAAAATGAGTCATGTTTATCTTTCTGTTGGTCTTTTGATGCGGAATATGTACTATCATTCCTTATGTCTGCCTGGGATAGCTTCTAAAATACTCACAGAGGAGTAGGAAAATTGCCAGTCTCAACTCAGCTGAGTTGTCATGTCATATTCTTCAGCTGTATTAAACAAAGAAGCTAAACCATGTATCTCCATCATAACTAAAGAAACTGCCATTTCCTCTGGGCTGCTTAGTTTGGACTTCATAAAAGTTTTCCTGTGGGCTGAAAGGTGAGCGGCCTGGTTTTCTCTGGGACTTGAAGGTCCATGATTTCAGTGACTTCTCCAACATACCTAATTAGAAATCTCGAGAAGTCGTTCACAGACAAATTTCTCAATTGGGGTTCTCCAGAGAACTCCAGTGTTTCTTTTGGCAGAAAAATAGGTTAATGCTGCAGTGTTGCAGAAGGCACAGTGTGAGCTGTTGCCTGACAAGGAGGTGCTGAGAATTCAGGAGCTGGCTGGTTGGAAAATGGAGACAATGCTAACGATGCTTCAGGGAGAAAACAACAGCAAAGTACAAGTCTGTACGAGCAGAAAGTGAGAAAGCATTCACGTTCATTCCACAGCAAGGAGAATACATGCATGTTATAGATGTTACAATTTAAAGGAAGGATTATTATTCTATTTTTTAAGTCAAAAAAGGGAGGCTTAAAGAAAAACATGGCTAAATATTTCAGCTATAATGGTCTCTGTCAAGATCTTTCACAGTCTATGAGCAGGATGAGTAAATGCTTGAAGCACGGTGGAGATCTATTGATATTCTTGCAGTTTATTATTACATGGCTAGTAAAGTTAAAGAGCAAGTTACCTGGTGATGCTATGAATCCATTTTAATTAAAAAGAAATTTTATCTTCTCTCTTTTTGATGTTTTTCAGATTTACTATCCCTTTGCCTATTGTTACCTTCATTTAATTATAGTTGACAAAATGTGTGCTTTTTTTTTTTTTAATATTCTGTCTGTGTATTTTATATTGACGCATATTTTATGTTGCTTGCAGATGTGAAATATTTCCACAGTGGTTTTTCTTCCACTGTACTACTAATTTTGAGATTTCTGTGTTTCAAATCTCTTCATTCATTTGTAGTTCTTATTCCAGCCATAGATTGCATTCAGGCTTTCCTTCTGATCTCTCTTGCCTCAGTCTTGCTCAGTCTTCTTTCTTTATTTTTGGATTATTCCCCATCATATAGTAGGCACAGCCTGTTCTCTTGCAGTCATCAAGTAAAACCCCTTATATCTTCCCAATTATCTTGCTGTTTCTCTCTTGTGTTAGGTGTCCAAACTCACTGAGCATGATGTTCACAATTATTGCCACAAGCTCCTCTCTGGTAATCCATCCTTGATCCGTCCTGGGTCACCTCCAGCTTGGCAGCCAACCCTTTTGCTTGGCTGAAATTGCTTTTGCTAAAATCTCAATTGAGTTTTCCTAGTGGTATCTTGGAGTTTTTCCTCTCACCTTGATCTTATAGCTGCTTATGATATTTAGAGTCATTGATCTTAAAAATCTTGTATTGGGTTTGCTTTCAGACACTCTCCTCCCTGGCCAGTCCTTCAGTGTAACTGTAGGTGGGTGGTCTCTCTTCCCCTGAATCTGTGGAATTTTCATCAGTTGAAAGCTTTTGACAATTGAACTTTTGCACTAAATGTGGAATGGGAAAAGTCTTGTGATCTGCTGTAATGTGCAGTATGGAGTTACTGACTAAATACTGCCATGATACACCTCTCTCTCCTTTTCTTCCAGATCTTACAGTTCTCATCTGTCATTTGGACATCAGTGACTTACAGATTTAATACCCTATTGCTGGTGCATGCCCTGCCATGGACTTCTTAAAAGTCTGCCTTACATTTCATTTCATTTTGCTCACACTTTTACAGTCTCGTGTGGTGCTGGTTTTCTGAAATTTTAGGAGTGATAGTCAAAATAGGAGATACATCTCAGTGCGGGAGAAGCAGAATTGGAGCCTGGTTAGAGCACAAGAGGTCTCCTGGAACACAAAAGTGAAATAAGTACCAGAAAAACCAGGAGTGCAGTATACCCAGATGTGGCTGACTCATGACTAGCTCTGGTGCCTCCTTATTTCAAGCAGCTTTTGTCTTGCCTCTGCTCTCGTGTTCAGAGGGAGGTGCCCACACAGTTGGCATTTGGCCAAGCAGGTGAATCCCATGGAGGAGCTTTCTTAAGCAGGCACACAGCTAGGCAGAGATCCCTGAGCCTGCTGGTGCAGCTCCAAGGACATTTTTTTCCTCAGCATTTCCTTTTTCTTCTCCAGTTAGAGAGCAAAAACCCCCAAATAAAAGCTTCTATTTCTTTCATATTTGTGTGGAGAGAAGGGTCCATAGTCGTGCTAATTGATATTGACTCTTGCTCATGCCAACTGCTGCTGGGCTAGTGCATTGGTTGTGGGCAGAGGCCAGGCTGGTCCTCTCATAGAAGACAGGCACCTGCCCAGAGCTGGGGTGTTACCGAGCTGCCTGAGGGACGTGGGGCCAGGAACAGCAAGTAAAGGCTCCCCAGGGCTGGAAGGGCAGGGAGAACATGACTGTTCTCACCACTCCGGTCAAGGAGCAGGGCAGGCACAGCCCCACAATCACAAGGCAGATCCATGGTGATGGGACAGGTCCAAGGTCAAGGTGGGACACCAGCCCATGGGTGAGGATCAGGGGGGTTCATGGACAGGCAGAGGCACTGGTGCAGCGGAAGGCCCTGGGTTGAGCTGAAATGGGGCCCCAGATCCATGGTTAGAGCTCACGGCTGGGGAGGCCTGGGGTGGCTGGCCAGGCCAATGAAGACCCATGAGTACCTCAGGACTGTGCACGCAAAAGGCAGCTGGACAGAGAAGGCCAGTGCCTGCCAGTGCTGAAAGCAGGACAGTTAGGGAGTCCCTGTTCAGGTGGGCTAGAGGAAGAACAACTCTGAAGCAAAACATGGGGATTAATTTCCTCCCCTCTGCTTATTCTTAAGCAGATGGGAAACATGCTGGCCAATAAAATTAATGAATGCAATGAGAAGTTGGCACATATGGATGCATAAAGAGGAATAGTTGAGGGAATTTTTTTCCAGTCTTTGAAAAGAATTCATCACGTCTTTCTTTAGAAAATCAGACTCTGTACCCCTTGTTCCCACCTCTAATACTTTAGCCTTAGTTTATGTGATGTAACAAGTACTCCTTTCTGTCCTGCTATCAATTACATGAATTGCTTTTCTAAGCCCATATATTTACTTAATGTTTGAGGAATGGGAAAAGGAAATGTCTTTATCACATACTGCACAAATGACAAAAGGAAAAAAAAACCAGAACCCTCCAGCTTAACACTTCTTAGTGGACATTTATTTTTGCAAGTTTTACTTGTAGTTTGTCAGCTTTTGCTATGGATATATTTATCTATTTTGTAAACAAAATAAGGTTAAGCTTTTCATTAAGTACTGGTCTACAAGAATTTTTATTTTCTTTTTTTTTTCTTGCCTCTGTGTTACTATGGGGAATTAAAAAGCATATCATCCTCTTCCTGCCTGTTTTCTCAGTTTCTGAGCAGTGAACAGAGAACCCAGGATCACTGGTGCTTTGACTTCTGAGAAGCTATATGTAGTTGGTTTGGTTTGGTTTGGTTTGTTTTTTTAAGGCCAATCACGTGGTTTATTCTATTTTCTGATTCAAAGTTCTTTGCTCAGCTTCCTTGTGATGGAGAAAATTTCCTTTCTTATCAATCCCCATGCCTTTATTTCTAACGTGAGTGTTACATTACCTGGAAGAAAAGTTAATTCTTTGCTGAATGGCTATAGTACAGAAGAGTATTACAGAAGTATTTAAAACAAGACTGGTAGAAATTCATAGCTGTTGAAAATTTTCCATTGAAAACCTTTGCTTTTCTTAGGGTACCATTATTCTGGATCACTGTATGTTGAATATCAATTTTTCTTGAGTTATCTTCAGTTGTGAAATTAGCCCCGTGGTAATGATCCAGTGTTAAGGAATCCTGTGATTTGAAAGGAAAGGATAATTAAGTTTTGAGGCCTTTGAGCACCTGTGGTGCTCTGAAGACCACAGCACTAGTGAGAACAGTGAGGTCACGAGCTCTCAGGAGGGCCAAGAAAATGAAAATCTAAGTTCCAGGATTATAGATTTTGGTTTGGGCGTTGTGTTTTTTTTGTTTGTTTTGTTTGATTTTTTAATTATTATTATTATTTTATTATTATTTATTATTATTTCTTTTCTGTTGCTGTTTTGCTTTGGGTTTTTTTTGTGGTGTGGGGTTTTTTTGGTTGTTTTGTTGGGATTTTTGTTAAATGTGACAAATGAAAGACAGGGATCTGGATTACAGAGTTACAGAGGAATAATGTTAACTATGTTTAAAGACAGTGTTGATCAGTTGTCAAATGAAATCCTCATTTCTTGGTATGGATCTTATTACACCACGGTTATTACACTGCCATGGTACTGATTCCTCAAGTAGAACAAAAGAACTACAGAAACCACTAAAAATCTGTTTTTGTTTGTCTTCCTTAGCCAAACCCTCTAACTCTCCAAAAAGACAGCTGAACTGATTTTTCTCTAATTAAAATATAAATCCCTTTTGGAATGAGCTCATTTGCTACATTTTAGCCAAGATGACATTTTTATAATGGAGTTTTAATTGTAAATCTCTGAAAGCAGGACTGTATAATAAGGTTGCTGCCAGTATTCTCACAACAGAGTAGCCAGTGTGATCTGTGGTAGATGCTGTTTGATTCAGTCTTCTCTCCCCTCTTCCTGTTTCCCCCCAAAAGAGAAATTGCCCTTCTTTTCATTTTGCTGTAGGGCTGACTATACTAAGAAAAATGCCTTATGCAAAGCCTTGAGACTTTGCAGGCCTATTGGACTATAGCATGGAATATTGTTTGGAAAAAAAATGGGTTTACTGTGTCTGGATACCAAGCTAATCAATCCAGCATGACTGTTTCATATGGTTAAGCCCATTACAACTTTGACCTCTTTCATCTTTGTTAAGGATATAGAGTATCATTAATGTTACCAGCTGCATTATTTTCTCGTATCAACAGCACAGAAAAAAAGCCCAACCCTGTTTCTCTTGTTTTCCACTTAGATAGCTCTAGTATTGCCAAACAAATGTGGAACAGGCTTTTACAATAATAGTATTTTCCCAAATGCCCTGTTAATTTTCAGTAAACCAAAATAAAATGTGTTATTGTTTATTAAGACAGTGTGACCCATATGGATTCCAGATGATAAAAGTTTCAATAAAACCCTGCAATTAGATGCAAGTAACTTGAGTTTGCTTTCAGTTCACGTGTTTATATGTAACTTAGGACAAGAATGGTCATTTAAGTTATGTCAGCGATCGGATTTTACTTACAATGATGATAGTCCTTTTCACTTGCATGCCACTTTTCACTTGAAACTACCCAAGGATTCTTCAGCCATGTGGGAATAACCTTAATGCGAGAGTATTGTAGGTACATCGATCTAAGTGGATGGTATAACCTGTGCATTCTGGCTTTGAATAAGGATTTAGGGGCTTTATAGGCTATGACTTCTGGGGAAGCTGGTTCCTGATGCCTATTATATATTGTATACCACAGTATGTTGGTGATTTGCACCTCAGTGACTAGATCTTTCTGGTAAAATAAGGATGAAAATCATACATGACTTCCTGCTAATAAACATCTAAATAAATGTTTCCTCTTACTGTATTTGCGACGTTATATCATAATGTTCTAAGTCTGTTGTGCTGTGTGTTTTGTTTTGTTTTGTTTGTTTCTTTTTTTCAAGAATTGTAATTTTGAGAAACAGTGAAAGTGATTGAGGTGTTTTACTTATAGAAGGAGGACTTCTCAGATTCATGAGTGAACTTCAAATAGGGGTTTTCATACAACAGTATACTATACACATAACATGATCTGTAGTTTATCTTTCTGTTAACTGCCTGAAACAACCACAGATTCTTAACCTTGTCAAAAAGTTGCATCTTAGGAACAAAACACGAGCTGAAGAATTACCTTCTTTTTCCCCAACAATACAAAGTTACTAATAGTTGTGAATATCCATAAGGCTTTTTCAATTGATGTGCATTACAGGAAGGTTATTCCTGAATATTTATACATCTGCACAGTAATTGCAAATAAATAATTCACTTGCAGTGTCATGAAACAGTAAGCATTTAAACAGAACGATACGGTCTCTGTAATGCAAACCTGATAGAACGTACATCATCAGATGGACTTGCTGGGTAACTACTGAATAATAATGCTCTTCTGGACAGTATATATCTGAAGATGTTAGTGAAAGAAAAATTCTGTTTTTCCAATGGCAGTCTGGGAAAATTTGACACCAGATCTTATTACATACTGTACAAACTTGCAAATATCAGCTGCTGCTGGTAAAGAAGTTAGCTGAGTGCCCGAAGTATTACAGTGGCACATGTGCACTAACTGTTGTTCTCTGTACAAACCCTTCCTTACAGCTGTTGTGCTATCTTTTCCCCTTTCTGGTTTTATTTTAGTACAGTGATAATTTGAGTAACTTTGTAATTGATGACTCAGTTGTAAGTTGCAATACTGCTCTCATTCTGAGCTGTTTTCCTTTCTCATGTCACCGAGGCCAAGGAACTATATAATATATTATGTTCTTTGCAGTCTTATCTGCATAGCCACAGAAGATTTGTATGGTCAATACCTGGCTTGAATATGTCAAGAGCTTGTTTGTCTTTTATATTGCAGTATTGTCTCCTGGGTATTATTTCATGCTGGTATTCATAAATTATATCTTTCACATTCAGTGACTTCCAGAAATTAACTAAGCTATCCTTTGCACTTTTTCTTTAGCAGTGCTTTCCTGTAGTCCTTTAAAACACCTGAGTGAGCTATTTGATGGAACATAACTAAATTTGATGAAAAACATAACTGAAACACCAAGACTCAAAAGTCTGTTGACAGCAAGTCAATCTTTGGGTAAAGATGAACAATGTAATAAAGAAAATAATGTTTTACTGAATTCTTTGCATCAAAAGATGATCTGGCATGATCGAGGTGTTGTATTGAAGAGATGGTTAATCAACTGTGCTATGTCATGGTTTAACTATGCTTGTGATGCCAACCCCCTGGAGTTAGTAGAGTTGCCTGATTTCTTGCAATACCAACCCACTGTGTTTAACATAAAGATGCCTGTTAAAAACAGGTAGGCATATTTTATAATTTATATTATTTTATATTTTATTTTATTTTGTATTTCCCTAGCATTGCAGCTTGGTTTGTCTTGGCAGTGACACAACTTGTGTTGTAATCCCTCTGTTACTTACTCTACACATGTCATTTTAGCCTCATATTCTGCAACAAGTGTAGTGTGTAAGCTGTTTACAAAAAGAAGTAAAAAAATTAGCCTGTAAACATGAGCAAGATATGGTTTGTGCATGTCGACACTGTGGCAAGGTTATACTTGAAACTTTGGTTGCATCAGAGATAGATTCATGCTGGATTTCTACGCTAGGGAGTTTACAACAAGATCTGAAATGCATAAGCTTGGCCTTCTCTGTACCAGTTTATTCACTGTTTGATAAGGTAACTATCACTTCCACCATAAGCATTAGAAATGAAAATAAAGGAAATTTTGCTCAAAGAAGCCAGAGCAGCTACAGTTCAGGTATATCACGCACCACGTTAGAATTTCTGCATTTTACTTAGGAATTTTTAGCCTTCCTCACTGACCTGCTGATATCCCTATGTTTGTGCAACACACACTAATTCTCTGCTTTGGTTCCTTAATCTGTTTGTTCATCCATTTCTGATGCTGTTTGGCAAGTTACTGTTTAGAGGCTAGTGGAGTCTGGGGAAGGTTGTTTTCAGAGCGAGATTTTTATTCAGTTCTTGCATATTTTATGATTTTCTGTCTAAACTCCAGTATGTTTTGGTGAGACCCAGGTGGTTTAGATCAGTCAGGGATAGTTTTACTGCAGAAAGGGCATATGTCACCTTTGGATTGGTGAAGGTATTGCGACTGGTATTTTCTTCAGGGAAGATATGTACTCTGACTATTTGCTTATGTATTGTGGTTTGGTTTTTTCCTTGCTTCTTTTTTAAGAGGTGAGTTAATTAGACTGTGATATGTATTCAGTTGGCATTCTGGCCCTTGTTTTGTTTTGTTTCTTTGAGACTTTATGTAAAAGTAGCCATGAGCTATTTTGATGGAAAGGGCTGAACACTGGTTACTCATTGGTGATACAGATCAGTGAGGGAGTCTTCATTTTAGTGCTATCACTAAATAAATAGATGCTAATAGATGTCTTAGGTACGCAACAGATTAGTTCAATCATTTTGTTTTCTTGCAAGACTCCTGAGCAGAATGGAGTTTTGATGCTTATGTTTGTTGATAAGGTTTAGAAGAAACACAGGCAGCTGAAGGTGATGTTTTGGATGAGGGTAAAGTGTATGGTTTCGAGAATGCATCAAGGTTAGAAGTCAGTATTGGCTTTGTTCTTGTAGGTACTTAAAGCTGGCTGTCATGTGGGATGACACTGTGCAGAGTGGTGTCCATGGAGACAGGGACAGTGTTATTCGAAGGTGGATTGTGTTGTTTAGTTTGTGAAGTGAGTACATCTTTCTTCATATCTTACTTACACAGTACATTGCTTGGAGGAAATTCTTCATGGTGGAATGCTTTAGTTATTATAGTCTCTTTCATTTGGAGCCCACAACAGGCTTTAAAGAAAATTAATCTTTCTTCTTGAAACTAACCTTCACTTTTGTTATGCAGAAGATAGTTCTGCTGTTTCCTTTAAAAAATAGGTCACTTTTACTTCCTTACAAATGCAGTGTCACAGTAAGCTGTGGCTTACCTATTGACTCAAGCCCACACTTCTGAGGAGTGATCACTCATTTTCGGAGTTAGATGCTCCTACAGCTCCCCTGCATTTGCTGTGCTGGTTGTGTTACTGCTGAGTGCGCTAGACCATAACCCACTGCTCTGCCAGAGAAATTACTGTGACAAAAAGAAGGAAAAATCATTTTCAGCAGATTTTACCGATGTCATGACCATATGCAGTGGAGCTTACACAAGACAAGGGGCAGGAAAATGTAGGGGTGGCAGATTGGTCTATTGGAACAGCAGTGTGCCCTTGTGGCCAGGAAGGCCAATGGTATCCTGGGGTGCATAAAAAGTGTGGCCATCAGGTCCAGGGACGTTCTCCTCCCCCTCTGCTCTGTACTAGTGAGACCACATCTGGAGTACTGTGTCTCCTTCTGGGATCCCCAGTTCAAGAAATACTAGAGAGAATCCAACGGAGGCTACAAAGACGATGAAGGGACTGGAATATCTCTCTGATGAGGAAAGGCTGAGAGCCCTGGGGCTGTTTAGCCTGGAGAAGAGAAGCCTGAGAGGGGAGCTTATGAATGTTTACAAATATCTGCAGGGTGGGTGGCAAGCAGAAGGGGCCAGGCTCTTTTCAGTGGTGCCCTGGGATAGGACAAGAGGTAATGGTACCAAGGTGAAACACAGGTAATTCCACCTCAACATGAGGAGAAACTTCTTCCCTGTGAGAGTGACAGAGTCTGGAAGAGGCTGCCCAGAGAGGCTGTGGAGTCTCCTTCTCTGGAGACTTTCCAGACTTGCCTGGATCTGTTCCTGTGTGGCCTGCCCTGGGTGTTCCTGCTCTGTCAGGGGGTTGGATTCTGATCCCCAGAGGTCCCTTCCAACCCCACCATTCTATGATTCTGTGATAGGGAGCTCATACATAGATTGATCTATGTGTCTTGTGAAATTTCATAGTTGATGTGCACTATTTCTAGCCATTGAACAGTATATTTTGTATCAATATTTGTGTTATCAAACACATTTTGCATAAATATAAATGGTGTAAATTCCTGTATCTTATTATTTACTCTTTATTTAAATGAGAAATAAGAGTTTTAGAATGACAGTGGCCTTTACATCCCCCAATCTTTCTTGTAATTTTGCCCTAACTACCACAGAAAGGAATTTCACAACTAAGTTACCGTTGCAGCTTAATTAGTTGCGTATTGTCTTTCAAACATTTGTTTAAAGAAACAAATAATCTGCATACAAGAGATACTCAAGGCATGAGCAGATACATTTCAGTCAAGCAAAACTGCTTTTTTTCCTGCTCTATTTATAAAAGCAGAACTTAGAGAGGGATTGTTATGTGCTCAGAAGCAAATGTGAAACAAAGACACTGTCAAAATGAGCAATGTATAGCAGGTACTGAAGGAAAGGCCTAGTGGACTCCCAGATTAGACAATTTTATTAACATGACTGTGCACAAGAACCAGAAAACCAATAGGTGGTTGTGTTCCTCACCTGGTAATTAAGAGTAAAAAAATGATAGTTCACAGCTGCTAGTAGTTTATTTCCAACATAATGCCTAAGTTCATATGACTTTGCTAAGATTTAACTAGAAAAGCATATTGATATGCATGTAGACAGATTTTTATATACATTCTTCGGACATTCTGACAGGGGTGGAATAACTGGCAAAATCACAAGCCATGATGGCAAAAAGGCTGACAAAGTGGGAAGTAAGTGTGATGAGGGCAATCAACTGGACTTGTCTGTATCATTTACTGGTGTAATCCTTTTTAAAAGATGTTCATTAATCCTAGCTAATGTGGTTTATAGCTAGGAACGAGGTGAGAGAATGGAGAGCAGTGGTCTGAAAACTGGTCTTCTGGTGGAGGAGATTTACTGTGGATGAGCAACTGATTGTGAGCCCCCAGATCTGTGTTGAGGTAGAGAGGCCAGTGTCACCCATACAAATCCAAGGTGGAAATAGTGAGGTTATTTAAATCTCTGTAAGTTGGCATTAGTAGACAACTGTATGTAGTTTTGCTATCACTTATTTAAAAGATGTATAAAGATAGGAGACGATGGAGAACTACCAAGATTATACTAGTAGTGAAGAAAATGCCTAGCTAGGATGAGAGATGTAGAAATCCTACCATGTATAATTTTTTACAAAAGGAGATTAAGAAATGGCTCACTGTGCAGGAAAAAAGCAGAACGTTGTAAAGGTGTAGCTGGGATGATGGACTGGAAGCTGAAGTGAGATAAATATTAAATGATGCTTACTGACACTAAGGGGGGTGGTACCTCTGTATGCTTCATATGGTCAAAAAATTATGATCAGATGCTTTCTTGGGAAAATGTTGTCTAGCAAAACACAAGTCTAGTTTCAGTGTAAAAGTTACTGGACAAAACTGAAATGCCTACTATAATAATACAATTCAAAGTGGTGTAATAGAAAAATAGACAACAAGATGCCCCTTCTGGTTGTTTACTCCTTGACTTTAAGATCCTGGATCACATACTCCTTTGTTTTGCATCACACCCACTTATTTTCACCACTGTGAATGTATGAATTTACTATTCTTATTTCCTGTCTGAGTAACCCCAAGAGCATTCCTCCTCATGGCTAGCTGATGCATTAACTGAGTGGCACAGATGACATCCTGCTGATGGATCCCAGTCTCAAACATACATGAAAAATAAATTTAGTTAAACTTCATCAGTTGTCCTACGTCCTTGAGTGAGAATGTTTAGAAATTGTAACCTGCCTTGGGAAGGAGAAGGGTTATTTTCATAGAGACTGTGAACAGTGACTTTCCAGGATGTTTTCACCTCCTTTTACTACCTGATAGGGTAGATAGATAATGTTTCCAGGGGAGGGTACAAGACTAAGGATTTACCTTTCATCTCAGTTGTGTATGGATCTGTTTCTCTGGATGGGATGAATATTTGTCTTCTTGTCACTTTTATTCATTGTGGTTAATTTTGTATTCCTAGAGGCCCTGGATTCCAAAAGAGTGTATGAATACACCTTGTGAATAGGTGTTTATAACAACATTAATAATAATACAGAATTTACTGCTTATTGGTTTATATCTATATTCTGGAAAGTGATATGTGGAAGGACAAATAAATTGGAGAAAATTCTTCACTGTGTAATTTCAGCAAATCAACATTCGTAGGTCTGGTAACATTTCCAGTGGAACTCCCTGGAGTATCTTCAGGGATTCTAACAGTGGTTGGAAGAATCACTTAGAGACTTAATAAGAAGAACCTTTGCAAACAGTGAATATAATTCAGAAATTACTTTTTCTCTAAATACAGACTTTGATTTCTTTAGTGTTTGTGAGGATTTGGAATGAAATAAAAATAAGTAAATTTCCCTTTCATCCTGCATCCTTCCAATAGTTTGGAGGTTTTCTTCTTAAAAACTGGTAGTTTTTAAGGTCTTAAATTTGCAAGTAGAAAATACTGTTATTTAACCAAATCTGTGTGAAGATCAGAAACCACCAACATGAGATGGACAACTTTTCTAATGTTATAGGAGCTAAGCTTGACTTTATTTTTTAAACATAAACCCACACTGATTTAAATAGAAAATTGATAAATAATAACACTTTTTTTTTGATATGCAGATGTATTGAAATTCAGTGGATATATTTACAATTAACAATTATATTTCTATTAAAAATAAATATAGATTTTGACAAAACAGATGAGGCCTGAAAAGCCAATTATATGCTTTTAGATTAATAAGATGCGGTATTGTCTGGTGAAGTGTCATGGTTAAGAGTGAAGGATCTATTACATTTTATTGTATTATTGATTGTAAAGCCCAAGAACTTGTGTAGTAGAGCATATCTTGCTGTGCTAACTCTTCATGTAAGCCTGTAACAATTGCTTTAGTTACATTTGTTAACTGTGGGCCTGATTATGCACCATTCTGGTATTTGGAATGGCTTTGGGAAGTATACGATTCATGTGGAACCTCTTGAAAATGCTGCTAGTCTTTCAGTGCATTTCAGATTAGGAGTGCCCACAAAACCCCCTGCATATTCAGATTCCTTCAACTTCTGGATTTTCCTGTTTATCTTTGTTTTTCAGAGAATAGAAGAAACATAGTCCTCAACTACTCTCAGTGCAGCTGAGTTCTGTTCAAGAGGGATGAGCAAACCCAGGAGCAGTGGATGAGCCTCACCCCAGCAAAACTACACTTTGGATCAGGGTATCTCCTTGCCACATACAGATTAAAAGGTAGCTTGTTGTCTGAAAGCTGAAACTGAAATATATAGTTATATCTACCCCTCTTTGTTACTGCCAACAGTATGACATCCCCCTCTCTCTCTCTCTCTATATATATATATTTTTTTTTTTTTTTTTTTTTTGGTGGCATTGCATCCTGCTTGGTAGTCATTCATGATGTGCAGCCCAGGTTCTGCTTTTCCTGAAGTTAGTGTCATTAAAATTTTAATATGTTAACATTTTAATCAAATTTGCGATAAAAGCAAACATTTTCCAAAATTAAAACTAATCTCCAGGTATGGATGTAGCATGTATGTAACTGTTTATAATACACATACCAGTAGACTTGCTCAGTTTAGTTGTACTAATTCGATGTCAAGGGTCTGTTAGTTTGCTATAAAGAACTCCTTTAAGAAGTTTTTGTTGTTGTTCAGTATCAAGTTAATATAAAATATTAGACAAAGCTGGCAACAGCAGATAGTTAGAATATTTGCTTCCTGCGTTGTTGTTGTGCTTGCTATCAGTTTCCCTTCTCAAACGTTGCTACTAATTACTGACAGGAGTGATGATAAATTTCAATTGTATATTAGATTACGTATAGCATCCAAGAACCTTGTGGACATATTTTGTTATGTTCTATGTAGTATGTTCCATTACATATTTAGTTAAAATTTGCCTTTTTTCCTTTACTGTTGTCATTATATTTATTTGGCTTTGAGTCTGTCACCCCAGAACAGTGCAATTTTAGATTTTGATCCAACAATTGATTCCTCACTGACAATTGATTCTCATACAAACTTGCACAAAAAAAAAGGGCAGGTGAATTGCAAAGGACACCTTTTGTGTCTTTGGCCCACTTAGGTTACACCTATGTCTTTGGGGTTTTTTTTTGTTTGTTTGTTTGGTTGGTTTTTTTTTGAGAAATAATAAAAAAAAAAAGAAATTAAAAAGAATGAAGAGGGGATAATTTTATTTTAAAACAAACTTGGGAATTAAAAGTTTTTCTTGTTCCTTTTCATTCAAAGATTCATTCTAAATAATAATTTTCTCCATCTTAAATTCTGTGAGGACGTGATGATTCAGTAGCAGTGAGTTTCAAAAACAGTGCAATGGTTGAAATATGGACAGAAAAGATTGTTTTCACAAATATTGTTTTTATTTTTCATTTTTTGTCATTAAGATGTCCTGAGTTCTAATGAAAAGAATTTCATGAATTGTCACGTTACTGAAAAAAATAGAGAGGGAAGACATCGTAAAATGTCTTTTTATCCAGATTCATTCAGAATTTGAAAAGTAGTGTTGATGTTGCCTTCCTTACCCACTTTAAGGAACAGCTTCTCCTTCAAGTGTCTATTAATTTCACTGGTTCTATTTACAAAGACTGGAGGCAGCAAGGTTGATCTATGTTGCTATTCTTTTGTCTGACTTCAACTAATGTTGAATTATATGCTGCTTCCAAACTGAATTAAACATTTCTTAGAGACATAGGAGATAATCTTGCATTATGCCATACCTTCTGATGCTTTTATTAGAGCATAGACACTTGCTTACATGCTTAGATTTAGCAAAACTAATAAATATGAAATGTCTTAAAACATATTTTCCTCTAGAGCTTTTGAATGAAATCTCCTTGTTATTGCTTAAATGCATTGCTAGTGTAAAGCTATGCATTTCATATCATTTTTTTTCAAATACCTGTAGGGTTTTAACCAAAAATTCTCTTCAAGGTCATCTTCTTTTTATGAAGTATTCTGTCCACTGAGTGAATTGCCTTGCACAGTCCTTCAAGAGTTACTCTGATCTGCTTTTTGTATCCAGATGTAGCTTAATTATTTAAAGATAAAGACACATGCTGAGATTTAGGAAGGACTCCCTTCAGAACTCAGTATTATCATTATGCACCAGTTTAGAAAGTATCAATGATCAACTGGAGATCTTTGTTGCCCTTCAGTTAAAACATGCGAGATCTGTGGGATACAGTAAAACAGATGTAATAATTAGGAGAATAATTCAACTGTTTGTAACCTCTGCTATTTGCTACTGCGTGACCACTGAAGAAAAAGTAAAGCCAACTGGGATTGCATAGTCTCATAAAAATTCTAGTTGGCTTGCATATACAGCACCATTCACACTGATGTTGAACATTTCAATGAGAAAATGACATAGGCATGGGTAAACTGCGTCAACAATTAAGCAGAGGAAACAGATTCAGACAATTTAATAAAGGAAATAGAACTCAGTCAAAAAAAAAGATTTTTCACCCTTATGACAAAAGAAAATGCACCCTCTACTCGGAATAGTTTTGTTTGGAATCTCAAATTAGTAGAAAGTACAGTAAAAATGAGAAGAGAAAGTTATTTAACGACTACACTATATAATGGCAAGAAAGACTTTGGAAGATAAATATCTGATGTATAGACTGGTTTAATGGTAATGTACAATCAGTTAAAATATTTTAGCCTATTCTCGGATACCCCATTATGGACTCCCTTTTAGCTTCTTAAGAAACCAGTTACAAGGATTTTCCCTGAAAATGGGTACTTCTGCACTTGTGCAGAAAGCTAAATCATGACATTACAAAGTTGTAAGTATATCCTGCTTGTGAGCAGGACACACAAAGTGACTGCAGTTCAAGTCTGTGTTACTGATGTTGTGACTTTCTATGGGTTAAGATGCCTACCATTCACTTAAGATTTCTATAGTTTTTTATGGCTACAGCACATGGGGACCTGGTTGTTTCTGCTTAACCTTTAGCAAAACTCTTATTCGAGAACATTCAGTCTTACTGTGCTTTGGGTTTGGATTAAGCAAAAAGTCATGACTGCGAAGAGATTGAGGAATACAATTGTTTATTTCCTGCCCTTCTGTATGACATCTAAAGGGATGTTGTGTTGGGCAGTGAATGAAAACAGTTCCTCTGGAAGAGTGTGGTTGGAGAGTGTGGTCAAGTTTATTATTATTCATATTATTGACTGGATTTGAGTCTCCCATGACTTCAGGAGAGTTTGTTGTCTGACTGTAATGCACTTTTCAATATCCATCTGCAGAGATTTGTTTCTCATGAATTTCAGGCTAAAAGTGTAGACATGTCCCTCAGAGAACAGGTGGCTATGAGAAGAGTTGGATGTTATGAGAGGATAACTTTGACAGTACGTAGTAATTTTATCATACAGTCAGGATTAATTTCTTTTTAAAAGAGGGCTTGTCAGGTTGCCAAGTTTGCTTTTCTTCTGTGGTCCTTCTTTATACTACAGTACTTAGTACTTCTGTGCTTCGGAACAATAGATCTGTGAAACGATTGCACTTGCTATCCTTTCTTTCTATCTAAACACATTTTCCTTCTTTTTTCTACAGTTATGTGTGTTGTATTTTGAACTTTTTGGTTTCTTTCCTGGGATCTAACTATCCAGTAACATGAGTGACATGTGGACAGATTTGAAAACCAGTCCTCTGTTTTACATTTACATTGTTGTGCGTTCATCTGTGCAAATGTAGTTGTAGTCATGAGCAACGACAGTCAAAAGTGACTTGCGTGCTTAGAACTTTACAATTAGCCATTTACCAAAGTTAGTTGCAAGCACTAAATGGAAGCTTGAGTTGAGGCCACACAAGTGTGACATGGCAATGAATCCTCTGTTCTTAGACATCTTTTGTAGGAGTTCTGAGAAAAAAGTCACAACTTCCTCAGGAAAGCATTACCTGATCACTTCTCTACTGGGTCAGAGCTCTGTAACTAGGTGTTAGTGACTCTCGCACTGTTGTTCATGGAGTTTTTATGGGTGATCTCTCAGAAGCTTAATGTTGATGGGATGTTGCAGTGTTCTAAGTGAGAATACAAAGTAAAAGAAAATATTTTATATTTTTAATATTGCTTCTCTTCATACACATTTCATCTAAAGATATTGTGAAAGAAAAGGAAAATGGAGGGGAGTTGTGGGGAGCACAAAATGTCCTTTGTAAATAGTAAATAATAAATAGTAAATACAGTATGTGAAGGTTTGAGAATACTTTTCATGGTATGGAAAAGACAGATTGCTGGCTTTAAGGTTTGAAAAAGTCAAGAATTTAGTGTGCTGCTAATTCTAGATGAATTTCTGTAGTCAACTTCTAAGCAGGTGATGCCTGGGGATCTTCTTCTCAAGGCTATCAGATTTTGCCCAGGGATTTTAGTAAAGATCAAGACAGGTGGCCCTTATTCCCCTGTTGGATTCAAATAAAGCAGGCCTGTCTTGTACTTTGAAAAGTGATTATGGAGGTGGTGGTGGGGAAGTAAGTATTGGAATTTGTTACATTAAAGCTGTTTTCATAAACTTTGAATAGGGGAATTTTGTCCTGGTTCAGTTGGATATTAATTGTTATCTTTGTTAACGATGCAGATAATTTATTTTCATTGAAGTTGTTGTTCCAGGAGAACTCATTATCAAAACTAAAGTAAGTCTTGATGGTTAATGAAAGGCAGCTGTTCTAGCAGGTTTTGTGTACTCATGGGTAGAGGACAAGCGATGAGGAGAGATTCCCTCAAGCAGTTGAGTCTACCTGTGGATGCAGAAAAATACCTGGAAAACAAACTTTGTGTAAAAGTAGAACTTGTAGTGGGTCTCCTGTACTTTTTGTTTCTTTTCATCCTGCTCTAAAGCTGCAAATACAGTGTTTCCTGACTTTCTGCCAGAGCCCAGCATAAAGTCCCTGGCTACAAAGTGTGAGAGATTAAAAAGGGAATGACTTTTGAATGAGGAGGCTGCTTTAAATTATTCAGAGATCCTCCCTCTTCCTCTGTTCCTTTTCTTGATGTTTTGGATCAGCAGCACATTTCTGTCTGTAAATGTCTTTAGAAAATATGTTTTAAAGGAACAGCTTCAGTGGGTAAGAGACTTTGAAACTAAAGCATAAAGAAGTAATTTGTGCTTCATTGTATGCACTGTAATAGACATCTGTCTCTGTCTCATTTGGAAATACAAAGAATCACTAAATATACAAGTTCTGCATAATCTCTTAAAATCCTTTTTAAGGAAAAAATCCTTTTTAAGGTACAACCATGTGAGTGAGACTTGCCACAGTAACTGGTTTAACTTCAAACTTTTGGCATCAGGGTCCATTTGCTGATCCTTTTGTCACTGAAAAAAATATGCTGTTCTAAGAGTTCTCTAGGAAGAGAATACTCCCTGAGGGTGCTCAGGCATTTTGAAGAAAATAAAAACTGAGTTAAATCTTCACCCCAAACTTGAACTGGACCCAAACTTAACAATTTTTGAGGCTTGACAAGTTTGGAATGTTTCCTTCCTCTCCACCCTCATTGCTTTTCATTTTCACGCTCCTCTGTGTTTCCAGGATTTGGCCAAGATGTGAGCTATGTGTTGCTGGAATTCTGTACCAAAAAGGGGCAATATTTCTGTGGTATATTTTAGCCTGCTTATAAGATAAAAATTCCCACAGACCTTAAGGAGGAACTTATCCTTGTCAGAATACTGAGGAACTTTTTGCAAAAATCAAAAGGTTTAGGTAATATTTTAGTAATAACAAAAATTGTTTATAATTTAAGAAAATAGTTTGCTACAATTTCTCTTCCTTTTCTGTGCCAGCTGTAACACTGTTAATATAATTACCTAAATATAGTAGTAGAATGATTGTATATATTTAGAATTTATGTAAATAACTGCAGTGGACTATTACAAGAAAAGAAAACAAAACATGAGAAGGAAAAAATCCATACTGAAAAAGAAAAAAAAGTTCCTTTCTCAAACCTTTTACATTTGGTCATTTCAAATAGCAGCCTGAATTGAAAGTTAAGAATTCTGCATACCTGAATGAGGTGTCTAACTACTGTTCCTGTAACCTTAAATGAACTAAGACTCTGACAACACAGTCTCCACTTGCCTCTTTACACATATTTCTCAGTATGTGCTCTGCCAGTTTCTGAATGCAATAAAATCTTCAACATGTCAGACACTGAGTGTAAACCTAAATAGCTCTGGCTTGCAGATATCAAACCAGTGAACTAAGCTCTTGAGAAATTCACCCTATAAAACTTGCCTTGATACCTGGAAGTTTTTGCTTCTGAGATTCAATAATATAAGTTATTACTGCTAAGGACTTACACAGTTATGTTGTGGTGATACATTGCTGTTCTAATGAAAGATAAAAAATAATAATAAAAAAGGTTTTCTTTCTCAAATTTAAATAATTTTGGAAACACGGCTTCCTTAGGGACCAGCAATCTTCACAGCCAGAAGGTGCATTTACTTTCTGACAGCCTGTCTGACTCTTCTTGACAGCAGCTACCCTGAAATTGCTGTGGGCCTTTGGAAAAACTAACTGGTTTCATTTTATTTGTTTTTAAATAGTATTTCAAAGAGCTAACTCTTTTTTTCCCTTCTGATTAAAGATGGTTGCAAACATTTTTGTTGTTTATCTGTAATATACCCCCAGTTTTTTTTTTTTTTTTTTTTTTTTATTTTTATATATTCTTTCTAAATTTATTCATAAATAAAAAAAAAAAGATGGAAATTAGAGGTGGAAAAATAACTTTCTAGGTTACTTAGTTTGATTCTATATCATTGCATTGTTGTGAGGAGCAGCTGAGGATTTGGGTGAGGGGAACAAGTCCTTTGTGCTAGCTAATGAAACCTGACTAATAGGTTTTACTCACTGAGAGTTTTTGCCTTCTCTGATGAAGTTTTCTTGGGCCATCCCATACAGGAACTTTGTGTCTTTGCACAAGGTCTGCAAAAATAAAGGTATGGATGCAAAATTCCCATTTTGCTAATTTTCTGGTTCTGATACTTTACAGTGCTTAGGATTGACCCCGTAAGAAAATTTTCTTTTACAGTCGTAGTTGCTTAGGTGTAGGTGCAGAATGGCAGCCTATGAAGTCCAACAACCAGATCCCTTTCTTGTGACTGAACATATACATTAAACATATATAGAAAAGCAACGTGAAAATACAGACCCCAAACCACTGCCTGACCCTCACTGCTGGAAATGTTGTACTCATTTATCTTAAAGATGAACAATTTAGAATGAATCTTAAGTGGATCTGCCTTCTCTAAAGGCACTTCCTATTCCAGACAGCTATTTTCCCAGATGAGCTGTTAGTCATAGCTTTTCCTAGCTCTGTATATATCCAGATTCTTAGCTTTCACAGGTCTGCAAAGCTCTTTGAATGAGTAAGCACTGCGTTGCTTTAGATGAGCTGACAATTTTGCCTCCAATGTCAAAATCTCTTTTCCCAGGTCATTGTGATTAACCATTTTTCTTGCCTTCCTCCTGATCTCTGATAAAATAGGCAGCTCCTCTTTAAATGAAATTCTATATATTTTTATATGTAGAGGGGAAATTCACACAATCCAATGCGAGCTATCTAATTAAGCTGGTTAACTTGTGACCCAGGTTCTTTTTACCATCACCGTTGAGAGCAATGGATAGTCTCCAGTGTGCAGGCCAGAGTCTTTACGTTGACTGTACAGAAACCAAGGGATCTTTTTGACTAAAGCAGAAGCCTAATCATTAAAGATGTGGAGTAACACTGATTGTCATCGTTCTGGTTTATGCTATGATGCTTCTATCAGTTGCATTCAACAATTTCCACTTGATTTGAGAGCTTATAAGATCTCAAATATATTATACTGAATAATCTCAGAGCCCTTAAATGGAGCCCCAAAGCTCTTTGGAATTCTGTCACTTTGACCAGAGGACCCTTGAAGGAAAGTCCTGGTCCACTTTTCTAATGAGAACTACCTTGAACTTGCTGGTTTACATATAGGTGACCAGAGGTGTTTTTTTTCACTTATTTTTGCAGTGTATTGTAGGCTTGGGCATGTTGATTTGGTACCCTTTGGCTACTTGGAACTTTACCACGCCAAGACGCAGTATTCTTGGGCCAGGTCCTGTCCTGTGAGAAGTGACAAGCTCTGAAAGGAGCAGAGGCACAGAGTGGAGCTGGTGGAGAAATTTTGTGTATATCAAGCATTGAAAACAGACAGAGTGTCTGTTTTATGTTGAAATATTTTAGAACTGGACATCAAAAGTATTATATTGCCGGTTATAAAATTTAATAAGGAATTAAGATTGTAGAATACACTTTATTTTTAACAATTCACAGATGTGGTTGCTGTGAGTGACTCTCATGACTGTTATACCTGTGAAATTTGCTGAAGCAGGGTACATAGAATTCCTGTTTGCTGCATATATAAATCAGACTGGATATATGTTACATATCATTTAATAAATGATACTAAATTATTAATGCATGTTAATAAAGTATTTATAAATAGAAGAACAATAAAAAAAAAATACCATATGCTCAAAGTAATGATCAGGCATTTACCCTCACTCAGGAGAAAATATTTTGGATCCATACTTGCACCATATGGACATGGATGAGAAAAGAAAAAAGTTATGTGTGTTTCAAGGGAGTGTAGTATTTTCACTTCATTATGGGCAGAAAAAAGAAAGGAAAAATGAATCAAATAATCGAGTTTCTTAAAAATCATTCTCAAACTGAAAAGCCTCTTTGCATTTATTACAATGCAAAATTTTTCACCTCTGATATCAGTACCTTGCCAGTATTGTATCTCAGGAGTAGATATATATATATATATAAAAATAAATATACTTTATCACATGCTTTTGAAATTATTTGGATAGAAGACTTTTGTTGTCTTTTAGGGAGAGAGAATTTGCAATTTATTTCTTTCCGATTTTATGATACAAGTTTTAGGTCGAAACTCTCAGCCAATGTGGAAATTGGCAGAACTCCACTGAAGTCAGAAGAGCTGTGCCAGTTCACACCATTTGAGGTGTCATCATTTATTTTATTTTTTGCTAATGATGTTGTATAAAAATGTCATGATTGAGTTCAGATAAATTATTTGTAATATAACCCCAAAGTCTGGTGCAGAAAATGTTTCTTTTATATCACACAAAGTCTGTCTTAAATTGCTCAAGTTAACCTGAAAATGAAAAAACATGAAATGGAAAACCCTAGAAATAGAATTATTATGTTTTGTTATCTAAGTGCTTAGCACTTTGCCTGAATGGTAATGTTTTTCTTGATATATAAGGCGTAGTTTCTGCATGATTTCAGTTGTCTTTTTCTTCTTAAAAGAGAAATGAATATTTGGATAAGTTAGTGAGGCGACAAGGGGAACAAAAGAGGTAGTTTTTTTTTCCTCTTCAGAGATAACGAGGGAAAGCAAGTGCCCAGAACCAAGTGTCTCTGTCAAGAAGTCAGTCTTTTAGGGTCCCAGGAAGTAATATAGGGGAAAAACAAACAAAACAACTCAATGAAACAGAACCAACCACCAAACCTTGCCTGCCTGAAATAATGAAATAAGCTTAAATCCCAGACAGTATTATAGTGCTCCCAACTTTCCAATCTGAAGGAGTTGTGATATTTTATATTACTATAATGATTCAAATATATGATTTTTTGGAAAGTGTATTGAAGTAGCATGGGTCAATTAGGAAATTCCATTTGATATTTATACAACAACATCCATTTGCCAAAGATAAATTAATGGAGGTTTTGGGAAATATCTCTGTGCTTGTCTTTTTTTCTCACTGATAAAGTTCAAGTCCTAAGCAAGACCTGTAAATTGTCTACTAGAAAACCAGAAAGTACTTACAGCATTAGCATTGGCCCTACAGAACATAATCATAAGACTGCCAACTCTCTTCTTTACAATAAATAAGTTGGTAGGGCAGGAGCATCTTTACGGATTACTTTGAAATTTGACCAAACCTTGCAGCAACCTGGGATTTCCTTATGAGTTCAACAGATATTACAATAGCCACTCCTTAAACTGCAAATTGTTTAGTACTGTGAATACATATATTCTTTTATACATGCAGGCATGCATTCTTCACACTTTGCCATGTGTTGACACATCATATATATTTTCTCTGCACTGAATAGTGCAGTTACCATTCATTTCCCCTCACACCTGCCTGTAAATTCCATGTTTTTTCCATATGTATTTTTATTCTGTCAAGAAGAAAAAAAAAAAAAAAAGCCTTACCTTTATACATCAAAGTTTTTCCTTCCCTGGGAAGTGTGGTATATTCTTGATTCAGCCATCCTGAGTTTGTTAGCAAGAAAGAGAAATCCAGTCAAGACAAAATGGTTTGTGGTTTTCTTATCAGTTACTTGGTCAAACAAGTATTGATACTTCATGGTTATGCAGCAGACTAAATCGCATCCAGAAAGATGGTAATTAACTGGATGGTCAGCTAGTGACCATAGCTATACTGCTAGCAGTTTCTGAGCTAGGTAGCTTAAAATTAGTTCAAATACACTTATACTGTGCTACAGAGTCATGAGATGTTCATGGATGTGACATCTTTTTAAACAACTGAAAAAATGGCATGCCTGTCATAAAGAAATTTCCCAGTGAACTTCTCTGTCTGCAGCCTGGGTTACAAGCACACTCAGAAAGTCAAGGATTCCCATGTTAGCACATGAAATCTGAAATCTCTGACAGCAGTGAACTCAGCTCAGGCTCTTGGGGCTACACTGTGCATTGCTTCAGGTGCAGGAGCTGTGTTGGTGTTGGGTCTGGCATGTCCTACTGGCCAGGTTCTCGCCTCCACAGTATTGTGTCTGGAGTCTCTGAGAGCTTCAGCTGAGCTCCAGTTCAAAGTTTTGGTGCTTTCCTGTAGGAAGCACTCTGGTGACACAGGGCTCTGAGGATTTTCAGTCCCCTGGCTCTTAAAAACCCAGCATAGTACAGTTGACCAGAGCTGCAGGAACCTGGGTCCTGGACAGGAAACAGCCAGGCTCTGGTGAGTACTCTGCCAGTATACTGAAGAAAGTTTGTTGTATCAGTGACATTTCTGTAAAACATTTCAATTTTGACAAACCACCATTTTCAGTTTAGTCAAAAAATTCCTCAACAGTTCCATTTGTGAATGTCTTGTGAGTATCTTTTAAGTTTCTTTTGATATGTAATTCAAATGAAGGTTTTGTTGAAGAATTGTACTTATTGGGAGGAAAGATGAGTTAAGTGCTTTTGACTTTTGCTTCATTACCATAGTCCTGAATGTGCACATCTGCTGAAGGAATGCCTAACATTGAATTTTCAGCTACCCTTATTAACTCCAACTTGGATCAATTGCTGTCTTAACAGAAGAGTTTACTTAATACATTGGAAAAAATTGCATTGCTGATTCCTTCTGATTGAAATAACCTTATTGGATTTTTTTTTTATTATTATTTATTTTTTTTTTTAAATCTTTGTTTTAGAGACTCACTAAAAAAATGAATATATACAAAAGAAACAGCAGGAACACAAGGGATTTTTTTAACTCAAGAGATATCAAGCCTATAACTTTTGATTACTCAGAAATACACAGAAAATAAATCCAGATAAGATTAAAGAAGACCCAGAGGAAGTGAGAGAATATTGTCTGCACTAATATGTTGACTGAGTAATGAATAATATTAGCTTTGAATCACAATAAACATATTTTTGAAACTTAGATCTAAAAATCTTAGTTTCTATAGTGCCTATTCTGCTGTGTGCTTTGCAAACGCATTCATGAGAGTAGCTCATTGTGAATATGTGTGATCTGTAAATCACTCTCAAGTACCCTCTGTGCAAGTTTGTACTGTTTTATCATAGTTTTTAAATGGAAGCACTTTAAATTATTTTAATATTCATATCTCAGTATGGACTTTTAAATTTGAATTACTTTTAAATTCATTAGTCTGATGTCTTTATCATACTTCAGGGTTGATCAGATATAATTTTGTCTACATTTTACTCTTAACAACAATTTCCTAGTTTTTGGTGCACCTTATTAGTACTTCCTTTGGGAGTTGAAGTTGTCCAGATTCCACTCAGTGGTCACTGTTTTATCTTTCCAGTATAGTTTATTCTTAATAGATCTCTTCATGATATATTTTTCTCTTTGGCTCTCCCTAATATCTTCTTGAATGCTATTTAAAGAGTAATTGTATCTTTCAACAGCAAAATAGGTTATAGCAGACAAATTTATATAAAAGCGTTATATAAACCAGTCTATAAACATATGAGGGCTGGGCATTAAGAAGGCAGCAACAACCTCTTCTCACTTGTGCCATGTGATAGGATGAGGGGCAATGGATCCAAGCTTGAGTACAGGAAGTTCCACCTCAACATGAGGAAGAACTTCTTTACTGTAAGAGCTGTAGAGCATTGGAATAGACTCCCCAGAGAGGTTGGGGAGTCTGCTTCTCTGGACACTTTAAAGACCTGTCTCGATGCATTTCTGTGTGATCTGCTCTAGTTTTATCCTGCTCTGTCAGGGAGGTTGGACTCGATGATCTTTGGAGGTCCCTTCCAACCACTACCATTCTGTGATTCTGTGAAAGTTCCCAAAAATCAGGTATTTCTTATAAGTTCAATGGAACTGCTGGTGTGAATCTTTTTGTCTGATACCAGCCAGCAGCTCATGCCCATCTCTATTTTATCAGGCAAATCTCTCACTTTGGCTTTATGAAGACTTTCTATTCCCTCCCTATTCTGTTATCATATATGTTCAGGTGGTGCAGTCATTTGGAATCCAAAAGTATGAAAAACTCCAAGTTATCTTGTTTAATGTGTGTGCCACCTTTCTCTTGTTCATCCCTGCTGCATTTTTACTTGTTTCTGGAAAGAAGACATAAAATAAATCAGCTTCTTTACTGAAAGATCCATTAGGAAGAAAAAGATACCTGCATCTGCCCTTCCTTTGGCTGCAGGGAGCTCTGTCGTTTCAAAGATAGATTGTGCAAGTCACTGCTGCCTTTCTCCATTGTAGATTACCGTGACAAAGTTAATTTTCATGTGGTTTTATCCCATTGATGTTTCTTTTGTTACGTTTGAATTTAGTCTCACATCTTAATCTTTCCAGGCTGTATCTTTGCATTTCATATTCTGTGTTCTTGTTTAAAGAGTTTTTTTCTGCTCAAAGAATCCTTGATATTTTAAAACTCATTTCCTCAGAATTTGTAATTTATAGAAGACCTAATGCTAGTTACTCTTACACCACCTAATTTATAATTATTGTGAAAGGCAGAGCAGTCCAATTTTATTCCAGTTTAATAATTTCCATGCTGTTTTACAGCTCTAAATCTTCAGATAGGTGAACCTTCCCAAAACCAGAGATTCAGAATTCTGTTTCATTTAAAGAATCTCTGAATAAATACGATTTTCATTTTAAAAACCTCAGTCTTTGTATAGTTCTGGCATAAACTTTGCTTTTGAAGATTGACACAAGAGTATGCTATGCAAACACGGGCAGAGATATGCATACCAAATGGTAAAGGATTTATGTTGTATACTTAACCACAAAGGTTTGATCCAGGTTCTGTAAGGTGAATACCATGTGCTCGTTTCTGTGGAAATGATGAAAGAGTTCACATATATTATTAAATTTTACTTTGTACATTCAGTCGAAGAAGAATACTTGCAGCTTTGCTTTTTGCCCACGGTTGCGCCTCTTTCAATAGCAGCACTCTTTGCATGGAGGTGTACGTTACAAGAAGGTGCATGGCCTTGTGGTTAGGGCGTTACACAAGCCACAAAGAACTTGGAGTTCCCTTTCAAGAACTTAGGACTTCTCTAAAAGACAAAATTTACCCTGTCTTTATCAGTTTCTCTACTGGTAACCATCGTCAGTTTATACTGGCCTGAAGAACTGCTCTACTGTCGAGACTTTCCTGGTCTTTAGATATAAACTTATTCTATATCTTTAAGCTTCTGTTTCTTCTCCTGTCTTTTCTGTGTCATCCTTTCCAATAAGCTGTGGTCTAATGGTGGTAGATATCAATCACTTAGACCTTCACCTATCTGGATTCACTTGTACAAAACCAGGTTGGTGACCATCCAAGCTGTGTAGGTTTTGCCTCTGAAAACAGCATTTAAGATACATGATTTGAAATTATTCCTTATTGGTTCAGAAATCATTATAGATAGATGAAATACCTGTTGAACTTGGAAAGAATTCATGGTATGTGTAGATCGTGCATAGCCTAGGATTTTTGAAAGTCTTAATTTTTGTATATTAATGGAATTTGAAATAGAGTAGCCTCATGTTGAGCAGTTTTAAGGGCTACCTCCTAATAGCTTAAATGTATCAATTTCTTTTAGAGGCTTGTGTTTGTCTCTTCCATTATGATATTGAATCTTCTTAAAAGACTATTTCCTATTTGATCATTAGCAAAATGTTGAGCTTGTTTGGGATCCTCTTAGTTTTCTTAAGGTCACAGAATATGCCTTTAAACTTTCAACATGCCTCAAAAAAAGTCTATTTAATACTTTAAGACTGTCCATTGTCAAGACCACTGGTACTGATTATATTCCATCGTAATAGAATAACTTGTCTATGTTCAGAAGTTTCTTCTGGCATAGAGGGTGGAATTGTACACACTAGAAATATACAAGTCTGCCTTCATAATCAGTTAGCTTCCCTTCCCCCTCTTCCCTGATGTCAAGTCTAGCCTAAGCAGAATTATGAAAATAAATTTGTTTTCCCACTTCCAAGCTGTGTAGCACCATGTCTCCACCGTGTTATCAGCTTGCTGGTAGACTTTTACAGTTTAGTCTGCCAGAAGGTAACCAACATCACTCACCTAATGGATTAGTCACTAAGGAGAGTTTATTTAGCTAAGAATAGTTCTGATTCTTTCAGATACCGTGTTCACTGCAGTATCCACAATTTGTTGTTTTTGTTCTTGGTTTTGGAATCCTCAATCACTTGAGCCCTTTGCTTTGTGGAGGAACTGAGGAAAAGTTCTTGCTTTTTCCTATTGTATGTTCTTGTTTGGGAATGCTAGGAAGCATAAAACAAAACACATGGTCTTGAAGAGAGGTCTTACCTGAAAATAAGCTGCCTGTATGTGTATCTGGAGGTACATCTGGATTTACAGTACAAGTCATAGTGAAGACTGAAAGAATGACAGGCTTTAGATAATTAACTGCATTTTGTTTATTTGTGTTTTGGTTTGGGATTGTGTTTTGGGGTTTTTTTTTGTTTTTGTTTTTTTTTTGTTTGGGTTTTTATTTAAGTGTTTATTTTAATTAAAGGCTGGTAAGTTAAATCCAAATTATGGATATTGACGGTGAATTTAAATTTGTCCAAGACATGGGCTAGTACAATTTTGAAGAAATTATATTTACTTTAAATATAAAACTATAGTAAAATGCTATTAATTTTTTAGCAAATAAGTACATTTCTGTGCTGATACCAATTCAGAAAATGGAGGGAAATCCTTTATTGTGATGAATGGTTCTGCTGACTACTTGCCTGAGTGAGGAAAGTAACATTTTGTTTGTCAGTAATGAGCTGTTGGAGCCAGGTTCTGAGACTTCTTAGGAGTGACAAATCTACTGCAAATATACAACAGGTTTTAGGATTTTGTTTGACGGATCAAAATATGCTTTTGGACCATGATAACAATAGCATTGTTATGACATCGTATAGTAATATATTTAAAAAGATGTGCTATAGATTTGTGAAAGAGAAAAGTCATCATACCATTGATAATTACTCTAAAGCTGTGCAGAAACCAAGCATTAGTATTTTTACACAGAATTGAACCATTTTATTACTCAGACACCTCAAAACTTTTGGATTCAGGTGTTAGGAGTGGGTAGGCAGACAGTACTATGTTTGTGTTTACTTTCCTAGAAACTAAATTGTGGACTTGTGGCCAAGACTTGTCAAATCACAGAAGAAACTTCACATTTCTTTGGCTTGGGGTATTTAACAGTGCTTCCTTAATTTTCCTTAGCATGTATTTAGCATGCAATCAGTCATAACTAGAGATATGAACATTTTACTTTCAATTCAATCCTATTTTCTTTAGGTATGTCTGGGTGGATGTCAAAAAGCGACTTCTGTGGACGTTGATCGTTGGGAAGAGATTATTGCTATGATTCTGAAAATCCTTCTTATATATTATCCTGGCAACTGGAGCTGTCAGATCTGCTAGCAGATGTAGAAAGGGTCAGTTCTAGCACAGAAACAATTTGGACTGTTTTGCAGAGATTTGGGCCTCCTTTTGAAATTGTGATTCCTTTATATCCTTTTTGACATATGTTTACAGCATGCATTTCAGTGCGTTTCTTTTCTGGTATAGATTGCTTGTCACCATTAGTTTTGTGTTATGACAGCAGAGATTATACATTTTCTGACCAAGTTTTCTGTCTGGTTTTCAGTTCTGATAGAAACATCTCTTTTTGTATTACTGTATATATTTTCACTGTGAATTCTGTGAACTTTATGCTCTTTTAATCTTTAAAAAAATAATCAAAATTATTTTAAATTATTAACTTTAGTAGTTCTTAATGCCTACCATTGTGGCTTTGGGCTCTAATTTACATTTTGTATTTGGTAGTACTGTACATTCCATTGTAGTGCCACAGTGTATCACAGTAGAAAGGAATTTAAATCCACTAAAATTCTTTCATATTTTAAATACAGCATTTAAAGATCCTTATATGTAATCCTTATTTTACTATAATATAAATAACAGCTCCATAGGTGTGCTTCCTGACCTTTTAAACCCAACGACACCAGTAAGGACAAAATAAAGGTGTCTTGTATTTCCTTACCATTATGTGCGACGTAGATTTCAGTTTCCTCTTTTATTATAGTTAATGAGCACCCAGGAGGCAGCTCAGTCTCCTGCAGCAGAACTGATGTGTGTGTGCTGTGTGTTCTGGTGCACTGTCCATGGAGGCTTTCCATTATTTATTTACTTGCAGCCCCAGCATGCAGAGCAGCATCTTTCCAGTCAGGCTTTAGAGTCTGCCACTTTTATCACTCTGTAAACCTCCAGATCCTTGTCATGTCTCTAAAGAAGCAACATTTACTGGCTTACTGATTTGCCAGGTCATGAGACTGGTGGTGGCCATGGAAAATACAGACCACAGAGAGCTCAGAGCCTTAACATAGTTGTTAAAACAGTAAGTTTCCCATTAGCATCATGTCATTAGCATGGACTCTCCCTTTTTTTGACAGACTTCTTAGAACTGCCACTGCCGAAATCTGCTGTGTTATCAGAGGTGACTAAATATCCATTCTCTTGAAAACTATCAGCAATTCAAGAAGCCAGAAGACTGAAGATGCCATTTCACATATGTCATTCCCAAAGCTCAAAGAGAAAGTACCCTTCTGACACATTTGTGGGTTGTTAACACATTTAAGAAAAACAGTTACATCTTCAGGGTTTGAAAATGTTTGTTAAGCAACAGACAAACCATCAGAATCAACAGGACAATGTTGAATTTTTCATACACTGTAGGTGATCCTTCTTATAATGCACATTAGAAGATACATCTATCAGTCCATTAGTGTTATTACCCAAATAGATTTATAAATCTTAAATACATCTTCCCATAAAACATAAATAATGTAGCTCCATTTTGACCTTTCTGAAAGTCCCCATGAAACTGAAGAATGTTCATTAATAGTATTTTTGGCCAGGTTCCATATGTAGGCTGAAAGATTTTAAACAAGATTATTTTTTGTTTGCAAGATTATGGATCCTCACCAAACACTGTTGCTTTGCCATTGTCTGTGTTTCTAGATTTAGAAACTCTGTACCCAAGAGGGGCTGAGGTTTACCAGTCAAGTGAAATCAACTTTCAGAGTAGAGAAGTGGTGCTCAGTATGCAAGCATGAAAACCAACGGTGGTGGTGATCTGGGAAGGCTCTCTGGGTAGCTGTTTGACTCTAGTAGTTTAAAAGGTGACAGTCTACTTCCAGCCAAATTAAAAAAAAAAGAAAAAAAAAAGATTTGGTGGACAGATTGTGGAAATATCTAATGCAAGAGATGATCTATTTCCTGCCAAGCCATCAGTTGTTCTTTGGAAAACTGCTCCAGCTTCTCTGTGTGCGCTAATCTCACACAGAAGGAAACTTTGTCACTTTTAAAAGATTGTTTCACTTGTGAAAATTAATATAAAAGTATCCTAAATATGTTGTTCTTCTAGAGCAGAAAATAAAAAGACAAAATAACAATGTTCAGCAAAGAATTAAATAGTGGGGTGGAATTGTTGTGGTTGTCTTAGGGATGGGAAAGAAATATTAGTGCAGCTGCTAAATGTAACAGCCATCTCCTCTTCAAGCTGAATGAGGGAACAGTTAAAAGCATCTGAGTTTAGAGATAGTTGAAAATATTGAAACAACCCCTAAAAATTCAATTAATAATTCTGTTAATTATTCTTTCGGAGCAGTTTCTTCATGGGCTGGAATCTAAATTCAGAGGTAGGGGAAGGGCTTTCTGTACAGCTGGGCACCAGCACGTGTGAGGAGAAGCCCAGACATGCTACCGGAGCACACAGGAAAGGAACAGGGAAGCTGCAGGTGCAACCAAAGAAGCAGTTACATTGTGAGCAAAGAGGCTTACATAAAGTACTTGCTAAAAAGAGGCATGAAGCTGTGAGCAAGGAAGCTATCTCCTGCTGCTTGATTCCTGTTGTGTTCAAGAAATTTGGGCTTTAATACACAATTTACTATAGATTGTGCTGAAGAAATTCCAGACTCCCATCATCGGGTCCTCCTTTTAAGAGAAAGGAGGAGTCAGAGCCTGAATTTTGGATAGGTGCTTAGGTCAAAAGGGTGACACCATTTTGTTTTTGTAATGATGTTTATTTATTGGATATTGATCGAGGCATAAGCAGGACACTAACTTTTATTAGACACTCTTAACTATCAAGAAATTGGACCTGTTCCAGAATATGGTTTTATGTGGGTAAGACAAACAGAAGGTATAAGGATCTATATGATGTACAAGCAGAATGAGCATTGAAGCTTTTACAGCATTTCTGACTCTTCAGGGTCTCTGCCATCATTCTTTTCCCTCATGACCTCTTATCCTTCCACCCTTTTTTTTTTTCTCAAAGACCATTTTTTGACTTGAGGTATCACTGCCTGGCTCCTGATGTCCAGAAACCAATCATCAACTGTTCTCACTGCGTTTCAAGCTTGAATTTTTGAGAATGTTTGAACTGATAACATTACCATAGTGCTGTATCTTTCTACTGATACTTCACTTTTAATTATTTAATATACTCCAAACTGATTGATTATATATTTTCAATATAATTAAAAATTAAACAAAAACCTTTTAAATAGCAGTATCTTTTAGATACTGGGAAAAGTGTAAACCTCCAGGTGGGATTAGTTAAGCCCCTCCTTATAGGTGTTTTCAAATACACAAAAATGTTAAGCTTGCTTGTTGCCAATGTAAGAAGAGAACATAATTACGACTTTGTGGCTGCTTCTCCTACAAAAAACAAACAAACAGTAAGACTCACACATTTCGTTGCAACTAAAAAGGAACATGCTCAAAGGGAATATATTTGTGCCAGAAAGTAGAAGTCATAACCAAGGTAATGCCATGCTATCAAACTCATGCCAAGTATATTTGCAACTTTGGTGTGAAACCATGAGAAGGAAAAGCACATCCTCTGTATCCATTGCCAACATAGATTCACCTGGAAAAAAAACCCCAACAAAACAGTGGAAAGAGTTTTGGCTGTGACAAATTGGTGTAGGTATTGAGGTATCTGGTGTATGTAATAGTGGCCTTTGCACTCTACTAGGCCAGACGTAGAATGCTTGCATCAAAAAAACACCCCCAAAAACCCAATCCCAAAATTCCCAAACAAGTCTTTACACTCGTTAAAAAGAGCTAATTTGTTGTTGTTGGTTGTTTTGTTTTTTAAATGCTCAACAATTTATCCTCTGTCCTCCACTGTTATTTGGTTTTGTTGCCTAAGCTCTGGATCATTAACAACATGTGTTCCCTTGATTATTTCTCAAAGAAAATTTCTTGGAGGGGACATTAATACCTTGCTGATACAAAACTGTCAGTATGTCATTTTTTTATGTGCCTATGTGATGTACAGCAGTAAAATATTAATACCACAGGTCAAAATAGTTGGGACAAATACTAAGCCACAGTGTGGTTTGTGCTGAGTGTCATGGAGAGGCTCCTCTGGTGGATAAGGGCTTGCCAGATTCATTTCAGATAAGCAGTGCTGATCTTTAGATCAGAGTAATTCACTATTTTGAATTGAAGTATGCAATGTACGTTAATTCCTTGTTCTTCCTTCTTTATCTACTGCTTGGTCAGCAAAACTGCAGTCAATATCTGGGCAGCCCTGTATAATGGGATGTCCAGAGGTACATAGAAGTCAGAAAAAAATATGAAGGCTATTAATTTGCATGACTCACTCATAAAATATGTGTTTTGTTAGGCTTTTAATGAAGCACTTACTAGAGAAGCAGTAGGAGCAAATATTAATGTTTCCTGCCTGATGAAGATCTTTTTCCCTTTGTTATAGTCACCTGCAGTTCATACACTGTTATCATTAATTACCCAGAAACAAAACATGTACAGTGCAACAACAGTACATTCTTTATTTGTAAAATGAGTCACATTGCTTCTGTCCTGCTTCCCACAGATCAGAGCTTTAATAGGGATATAAATAAGAAACATAACATATGTGACCTTCTGACCAGATAGTGTTAAATTCCAGGGACTATATTGCTACACCAATTTTTTCTTTCATTTGAGTGTGTATTCATCATAGTTCTGTCAGAAATCATGTGATTTAAAACTGATAGTATGTTATGATATGAATTACATTCAGATACATGGAGGAGCAATTCTTGCTAAGGATGTTGAAAACAGTTTCCACTTAACCTTCAGATGGAGTTGAAACGGCACGATTGTATTAAGTAAAGTTTTTATCTTTGGGAAACATCTGCTTCTGAACAAAAACTTTATTACTCTGACCAATGCAATAGTTTATGTTAACATTTGGATCTTAAAATATGCAATTCCACAAATTCATGACCTTTGCGACTTGATTAATGAAGTCTGCCAATGTAAATATTGTTTATTCTGGACAAAGAGACTTGAAGTAAACCCACAGAAGGTGCTACTGTGATGACGATCCAAATAGGCTTCTGTGACTTGGAAATGTTCAGATATTTATTATAAAATTTTATTATTAGTTTGATAATTTCTGCATTTGAAATGCAGGGAAACCATAAGGAGTGTGGTTTGCTCTCCTTCACTATTAGTAAAATAGTGATTTTAATCTCTTTTTTATTAAAACATTTCAAAGAAAATGAAGAAATAGAGTGCATTTCTGTTTCAAGCCTGGACTGAGAATCCTTTAAGAGAAACAATCATCTGAGACCTCCAGTTCAATACTGCAATGCTGAGCGCCAGCTATTCAGAGAGAAGTTTATTGTGTGTTATGAACTACTTCTTGAGCCTATAGATTTTTGGTATTTCATCCAGAGTTTCTCCAGACACAAAAAAACCCTTCCAAATTTGACAAGCTTTTTCTATTTTGATGCAATTACTGTCACCATCTCAAAACACACTGTCGTAAGACTCTTTAAAATATAGTTCAATATCCCTGACCACTATTTACTATTAAATAAGCCTAGGACTAACAGAAAAAAAATGATTTAGTGTAGGAGACATCTTTCAGTCAATTAACTTTCTACTCTTAGTCAGGAGATCATGGGATGCATGTTTGCATAATTTAGAATAAATTCTCCTTTGAAAACAACCAAGGTGTTTTCTGAGGTCCATTCTGGACAGTGTGTTAAACCCAGCTTCAGAAGACACTAATGACATGAACCAGAACTATGAATCTTACGACTATGTTCTGTGTGTGTGTAGGAAGAAAACCAAAGGAAAGGTAAACGAATTGACTGAAAAGGGAGCATAGGGTGCTGCTGTCAGCTAGGAGAGATATCAAGTGCAGAGGATGAAGGATTTGCTGTTAACCTCTGCTTGCAAAATGACAGCTTACGTTAGGGCCTATGGTTTGAAATCCAAATCATGAGGCTCAACGTCTGCTTACGAGTCTACAACTACCTGAAAGGAGGTTGTAGTGATGTGGGTAGAGCCTCTTCTCTCAAGTAAATAATGACAGGATAAGAGGAAATGGCCTGAAGTTGCACCAGGGGAGGTTCAGATGAGATATCAGGAAGAATTTCTTCACTGAAAGAGTAGTCAAGTGCTGGAATGGGCTGCTCTGGGAGGTGGTGGGGTCACCATCTCTGGAGGTATTCAAGAAATGTGGAGATGAGGCACTTTGGGACACACTCTAATGGGATGGTGAGGTGATTTTGGGTTTGTTTAGTTTGGTTGGTTTTTTTGTTGACTGTTGGATGTGGTGATCTTAGAGGTCTTTTCCAAGCATGCCAATTCTGTGATTTTTAATTCTTCTAATAAATGTGACTACGGTATATAAAATATGTTCAGGAAGACAAACCAGCAAGAACAGTTAGCACTAAGTAAAATGGCTTCTCAGCAGGTATTTTTAGTGTTTACAGAATTGTTGGGAAAGAAGGTATAGAAGTGGGTTGTTTATTTTTTTTTTAATTTCTTGAAAACCTATTGGACAGACTGTACAATGGTGTGCTCTGAAAAAATACAGCAAGAGACAGACATTTTTATAACATTCAATGCAGTGTTGTGGAAGAAATCCTCATTGGGACTGAGTCAACTTAGAGAGGCTGGGAATGAATGATTCAGAATGCCTATTTACTAGTTAAATTTTATTTATCTCTATTGCTGTGTGATCATCTAGCTTTTTATGACTTATGAAAAGAGGATAGAATTCTTGTTTTTTAAGGATTTTAAAAATCTTTTTTAATACTTCACGGCTGGGTTGGCTGAATTTTGTTGTAAAAATACGATATAACTACATAGTTATATAACTATAGTTATATGATAGTTTTACAACAAAGTAGGGTATATATTATATCTGGAGAACTCTATTGCATTTATTATACTTTGTATTTAAAAGGGGGGTGAAGCAATCAGAGTGTTTTCCTTTGTGTCAAAATTTACTTCTGTGTGAAACTAAATTTAGTGTCCTGTTGTTACATAGTAAGGTGGTTGAGGAGTGCCCCTGGTTTCTAGTGTGTTGAGGGAGCAGTACAACTGGAAAGTGGACTCAAGTTGTGCTGGTCTCTAGTCTTCTATAAAGCAGAATGATAACATGGCTCTTTCTGATATACCATGATCTTTAGAAAGTGGAACTTGGGGAAAGGGTTTGAAATACATACTTGCCAGTGCACTCTGGCTTTCAGCTTTCGAAGTCAGAGGGACTGTCTCAGTCTTACTCAGGCTCCCTTCTTAAAATATCCATTATATTTCTGTCTTGTGAGCATCCCAAAGGTTTACTGGGTATTCTGTGGGTCAGTCCATAATCTTAAAACTGCCTTTTGCTCCTGACCTATCCTGACATCAATTTGAAGAGCCAAGAAGTTAACCCAGTGACATTACTTAAAACAATATAATAATTCTTTCACTTAACCAGAGAAGGGTCTTTAACATTATTCAGGAGTGTCTTTCTCTGGTAATCTGGGACACTGTGTAGGCACATCTTTCTGCGCAGTAACATTTTTTTAACTCCCACTGCCTACATATGCAGATGAAGAGCTCAAATGGGTCTGGCTTTGCTTTTCCCAATGGCCAAGAACTCATCTTTTAATGTTGCCACTGATACTTGCACAGGTACTTTCTATTCATTGGAGGCTGGGTGTGTTTTCCTTTTGCACGGGTTTGCTATTGCTAGGTTGGCATTCCCAGTTTTTTGGATTCGTTCTGTCCAGTTAAGGTGACCAGATCAGAGTCAATTGCTCCTCTAGCTTAAGACAGCAAACCCTGCTGTCCCCATGCAGACCAAACACTTAATATTGTTGCAGCATATTCTTCAGTCTTTTTTAGGATGTGCCCAGTATCTTTGAGATGATACCTTAATACAAGCTCTTCTTGGCATGGCATTGAAGCTGAAATCACCATTTGTATCTTGTTGAGATTGACATTTCCTAACTAAATTTCACTGCTATTAGTCCTTCAGAGAATGTCCCATCACATAAAAAGTCCACAGGCATAGGAGTTACTTTTCCCTCTGCCTAACTGATAATTTTTTGGGAAGGGAAGAAGATGGGAGGAGTGACTGAAGTTCACCTTGATGTTTAGCTTAGTTAAAATGAAAAAGAAATGGGAGGAAAAATGTGGTCTTTTAAAAATCAGCCAAATGCTGAATTTTTGAAAAGAAATATTCACGTTATCTGCTGTTGCTAACCTCAACAGATTAAAAATTACCCAGTTAAAATGGTTTGATTTCATTACTATTCAAAAATTTTACATACTTACAGTGGGCAATTGAAAATAGGCAGAACTGGAAAAAAAAAATCCTCAAGAATTAAGCGCTAGTGGACCATTATCCTCAGAATTTTAAAGACAGCAGACTGTTTTTGAAAAAGAGACATGATACATTTAAATGGCATCTAGCTCAGATCCAAGGAGGAGCAGAGTTTGGCGTCAATGGTAATTGAAAGCACCCTTCGAAATGCGCAGAGAGGAACTGGCTCTTGACCCTGTATCATAGGGAACTCGCAGCAATGCACAGGGACTTTGCCATCATGATAAATGATTTGGGTTTTACAAAGTGAGTGTGTAAGTATCGTTTATGCTGACTCCTTGGTATTTCACTGCTAAGAGGTTAGCTGTTGTATTTGAGCACAGATGAGAGTCACTTGAAGATGAATCCAGGTCTGGACACCTTGCAGAGAGCAGCACTTAAGGACTGTGTTAGTAGCAGAACTGGGTGTTTTTTGCTGGATATTAGATGGATGCCTGTGATTGAAACTGCCACAGAATTGGACATCATTGATGTCTAAGTAGAACCAATCCCGCCTGAAAATCAGAGCATGAATCAGTGATTTCTTGGCTCTTGACAAAGGACGTGATAATGACCAGACTGGATAACAGCCATCAGCTTCTGACTTGTTAGGATTCCAGTCCGCAAATGTTACCTGGGTGCTGATGATTGAATAAAAAAACCCCATAACTTTTATGATTAAGAGAGGCTGGAATCGAGCAGTGCCTAGCGCTGTGAAGGCACAGCATCTTGAAAACCCAGCAAACTGTTTGATCAGCAGAGTACAAAATCATGATCGTCTGTAATGCAGAGGGTATTATAATTAACTATCAACAATTTAGATGTCTAATACTGGGGATTACTGCAACAAATTAATGCACTGCAAAAGACTGTGAGGCAAACACAGGAAAACTTCACATTTTTGGCAGCTGCTGCTTAGCCCAGTAACAGAGAATGCTGTAAATTGTAGGTGTGCCAGGTGGTCCCAGAATCTGTGCACACCTTGTTTTAACCAGTTGCCACTTAGTTGGTCATTGTAGAGATGAAACCAAACCCCTGTGCTTCATTGCACAGTTAGATCATGTGATTCAAGGAAATTTTTTCTGTGCAGACAAGCCTGGGCAAATTTAAATGTGAGAATAAATTTGAGATAAATCAATACACAGAGGATTAGCATTCATCTTGGTTTCTGTGCGTTTGCATTGTTACTGAGACCCCCAAACTTTCTGCCCCAGTTTCTCAACAGAAAAATGAACATAATAATGATTCTTTCTTTTCTCCACCTTTTTATTTTTTGTTGGTTTTTTTTTAATATGTTTATTTTACTCAAAGTAGATCTAAGTAACATAAGGCAGTAAATAGTAAAGTACTTGCTGTCAAAAAACTGAAAAGCTTGCATGAATCGTGAACTGAAACTGCTAAAATTTTCTTTTGACTTCTCCTTTTTGTTTCCATCGCAAGGGATTTCATAGGGACGTATCAGTTTCCTACACATGATAATTAAGATTCATATGACTAACTTGACTTAAAATTCAGTAGAATGCTCATATAACCCTCTAGCAGTCCCCCAATCCTGGATTATTAGTCTGAAACTGGCAAGTACAGAATAGTAGAGAGAAAACTGGGACAAATGTGTTCAATATTAATGCAAAAGATACAGAAGAACTTTAGCGAAAAATAAAAATAAACTTTCTTTTCCTATGCAGTAGAAGTACCTCGGGCAAAAAAAGTTATTATAATACACATTGAACTTAATGGAAATATAGATCTAAACCTTTAAATATATTCCCCTGTTTTTAATGATATAAAATATTTGCTGTAGTCAGTAAATTAGGCAATGATTGAAGAAGTAGTGGGCTATGAAATTTATTTTGTAGTATTTCTATACAAATACAGGAAAAGAGTTCTCTGTCTATCTCTTTTACTAGGTTAAAATATTTAAAATTAATACCCACCAGGAATAATTTGTATTTACAATTGAAAGATAAGACAGACACCATAAACCAATGTAGTTTTAATAGAAGTAATTCTAATGTTTTAATTATCTTGCTTTTTTGTTTTACTACTAAATTGGTAAATGTAAGAAAAATATTTCAGTGTTTCCATTCCAAAATCATCTACAATTTTGAATATTATACCTGTCTTAAATCCTTGCTTACAGATATTACACAGCAAAATAATAACCGTGTTAGTCTGGATTTTGTTTACATTTGAAGACAATTGTTGACATTGGTGCAATTGGCATCCTTTTCATGTCTTTCTACTTCTGATGTTTGTGATTAATTTTTGTTGTTACTAACCATTGCACTCCTTTATGGATACATGTAAAATCAGTTCCTGAATATTTTTTTTTTTATTATTATTATTTTGTGCTGTTAACTTGTACAGGGGAAAAAAAAAATCAGTAAGGCTGTGAAAATAAATACCTTTGTCAGAAAAAGAATTTCAGTGCTTTTACCAGTGAACTGTGGTTAGTGGGTTTGTTTGTTTGTTTTTGCTGCTTTCTTTTTCTTCTTAGATGTCCTGTCTTTTTGAATTTTTCTCCACTTAGCATATGGTCCCTGTAAGAAACAGAACCTCTAGCATTTTAAAAATTTTGGGCTGCATAGTGATTATAAAATCATGCAAAATAAAATATTTATAGGGAAGAAGAGGAAATGTTTGGTAAAAGCCTTATAGTATTTTCATGTTTAGTTTGAGTTATTCTCTGGGTTCAATTTATGATTTTCAAGTTTAGAAATTGTTATATGAATGACTCTGAGGAATTTTGAAAAAGAATTACCTGTGCTTTTAGTTTTACTGCTGAGACAGGATTCAGAGTGCCTGAATATCGACCGCAGAATTTTTCCTGGTGGTATTTCTAAATCCTACCTTGTGTTTTCTTTGTTTTGTGTTCTCTCCCTTCATCCACCTTCTGAGTTGTATATAGTTCAAAGATGGTAAAAACAATTCTGTTAAGCCTTTCATGTGTATTTTGATGACCAAGACTCTGAGCCTGTTGGTAGGACTACAGTTTCTCATTGCATAATAGCCAGTTTTGGGGTGGTGGTGTGGTTTTTCGTTTGTATGTTTGTTGGACTTTTGTTTTGGTTTGTTGGGGGTTTTTTGTTTGGTTTTTTTTGGTTGGTTTTTTTTTGTTTTGTTTTGTTTTTTGTTGGGTTTTTTTGTAATCTGGAAAATCTGAGATGTAGTCTGGTTTAGGATATCCATCATAAAAATAATAATAATAAAGAAGGAATTCTGAGCATGAGTCACTAATAAACACAAGTTAGAGGACAGCATGTTCTGTGCTGAATGGATGCATATGGCAAGTGCTTTGAATCAAGTCAGGACTAAAGGGAAATGATCTGCAGTCCTCTGCTCGAGCACATGTTTATGTGAGATTAAAAAAACCCAAAAAACACAAAATGAAAGGAAAGGCAGATTTAAAGGCTTTATTAGACCTCAAAGTGGGAAGCAGATGTAAAGTTTAAGGGTAGTAATGCTTAAATTCTCATGTAACTGCTCAGAAACAGACCTGTAATACAAGAAAAACAGTCATCTTTGAAATTAAAAGCCATTATGATTTCAATGTTGACACAAAATCAATATCCTAGCCTAATTCATCAAAGCCACAGTAAAGAAAATAAAAAGAAATAACTAAAATTTCTTCATGAGGTCAACCTGTCCAAAAAACTTATGATACAATGCTATTTAATGTTGTTCAGTAGCTTACTGAACAATGGATTTCTTTTATCTTTTGAAGTCTACAATAGGTCCCAAGAGAAACGAAGCCCTGAAGGCACAAAGCCCTTATATCAGCACGTCACCAATATGACAAATGTAAAATGAACTCATAACAAAGGATTAATTTATTTTTTTCTTGACTAATTTCTGTCTTCTTCATTTAAAAAGATGAAACTGTGGTAACCTTCTAAACTCTGTTCTGTCCCTTTTTGAAGAAGGACATATTTTGATTTCAAGTATGTCAATATCTTACCTCCTTTTAGAAGAAAGGCACTTCAAAAAGGAGCCATCTTCTTTGTCTTTCTTCCTACGCATCATGGGGAGAGATAGAGTGTTCTTTAGGAAAGATGGAGTTCTGAGCATATACCCATATCATGTGGGTCATTTGCCAGGGAGTCATGGTGGCCTGAGTACCAAGGATGGCCCTTCATACCATTAGAAATGTTAATAATTCATTTAGGTGGTCTGCAGGATGATGGTCAATGCACATATGCTGGGTTTTATAAACTCCGTAATGGTCTCTTTAGTACAGGGCTTTAAATAATTGCCTCAGTAAAAGTGGTTTTATAGTAGTTAATTCAGGAGAAATCTGATTTGTAATTTTAGGACTAATTTAGCTACCAAGGATTGATTGCACTTAGTTACTTAACATAGGCTCCTAGAGATTTAGCAAGTAGCTATTACAGTATTGCTACTGTGTACCTTTCTGAAACTGTGGGATTTGATTACTAAATTCTGCTTTCGGTTGCACTACAGAAATAGTTGGATTAAGAACTCTGAAACTGAAAAAAAAAATCCCTAGCTCAACACTTCAGTTCTCCCTCTCAACAGATAAGAAGTTGTCCCGCAAAATACATCTGCTCTAAGCAATGCAATGTTATGAGAGAAGCTATTTCCACTTCTCAGTTGACTAAATTAGCTGCGGTGGAACAGAACACTAATCTAGCTGTACTACTGCTAAAAAAGATAGTTTGATCATCTTTACATGGCAGTGCATTGTTCTTACAGTTGTCTATTGTCAAGATTTCAATTTGTCAGCCATGTAATGCTGCTTTTACTGCTCGGCAATTCTGTGCTGGATATTGAGCTTGATAATGAATGCTGATAAATAATTCTCTAGTATCCTTGCAAGAATGCCAACAACAATTGCCTAGAAGTGCAATAGTGATAGTCCTGACTATAGCTGGTTAAAAGGTGTGGGGCATTTTTCTTCTGTTACCTGTTCATAAATAAAAACAAAATTTACAGCCCTTTGTATTTAAAGACCTCATGTAAAGCCTACTAACATCAGTAAAAGTTTTGTTGATTTCAGTGGTAGGTGTTACTGGATTTATTTCACAGGTAGTTCTGGCTGAGGAAAAGAAGTTGCAAAATATGGCAAGCGTTAGAAAAATGCAATCTGATTAGAAATCACATCTTCCTAGCTAATAGTGCAGGATGAAAATGGGAAAAAATAAAGTTAGGTTTTGGTAATCATGAAGACAGCTTTCCCCAATCAAGCTAGGGGACTTTACGAAAAATGTTGTCCAAAAATACATCAAATTGACAGGGAGGCATTTCTGGGTTACTTGGGACATCCAGTGCATTAGTGCAATAAGTGGATGAATAGAAAAGAAATTACTTTAGAAAAAGAACAGAAATTCCCATGTGCTACCACTTCTTTGAAACACTTATTTTCTGAGTAAATGCAAGGTAAGGAAGCATATATCTTGTATTATTTATTTCTGATTGGGAATATGTCTCGAAGTGGAAAAGTAGCTTGTGTTGGCTGGCATATGTGATCAAATCTGATTAAGATACAGATACTCCATTGTTTTCTTCTGAAGCAAATGAATGGCAGAGGGTACAGGCAGTAGGATGTTATAGAAGCAGTTTCATATAATCCCAGACTAAAGAAACAAACATATCCAGTTACTTTTCAAGGTCTAGGAAGGAACAGAAAGAACTTTACAAATTCAACAATAATGGAGAGAGGATTTGACAAGTCACAGTTAGAACCACAAAGATCATCCTTTAACATTTGAGAAAATGAAACCTACTTGGTAGTCCTTCATCACCATGCATACACCCTCAATTAAAGTAGTGCCCCTGATAGCGAGCAGTACAATCTGCATTTTATTTCACTCATGAGCAAAATAACAAGTTACTCAGGCCTGCGGCACTCATGAGTGATATGGGCCGTGTAATATCCTCTCCATTGAGTTTCCTATTATTAAGCTTGAAATAAAGAGTTCAAAATTAACTGTGACAATGATTTTATCTAGCGTTGGCATCACCATTAGCTTCTGCAGTTTACTGCTAATAAAACTTTAAATTTGCTATTACTTGTAATAACCTTTTTGCCACCTTAGCTGTAGAAATCAAAGAACCCTGCCAAAAATGTGGCTAATGACATTTTCTAGTTGCATGGAAGAATTGAGTAGAAATAGTGGCTGTTACTGATAAAGTGTTAGTGCAATAAAGTACAATATTTGGGATTTCAGCTGATTAATTTGAAGCACATGCTTCTTTTAACAGGTATCAATGTTTCATGGTTCACATCCTTAGCTGACCAACTTTACGTGCAATGTGTCAAATGGATAAGCATTCTCTCTGCAGCTGTCAGGCTGTTTTGAAAACCAAACACGAGTACAGGTAATTTCATATTTCTGAAGCATTGCCAAGATCTTCTGTTTAGGATGGATGTTAATGAGGCAAAATCCTGAAAAACTTTCCTATCCTAAAAGTATCACCCTAAAAGAATTTTACAAGGTGCTATCCTGATCTTTCCTATACCAATATAAATCAAGAACAAGTTCACTCAAGTCAGCGGTCTTGTACTATAGTGTAAGTTGTGAAACTGAAATCTGCAGCTCAAAATCCATTTTTTTATCCTTAGAATCCTTGTTTATCCTTTTGACATCTTTTCTAAGCTATTGGTTTTCAAGTTTCCTAGGTGGAATTTGCAGTGATTTCATGGAGGCAAGGATTTCAGCCTCTTTCATCTGACACAGTGCCATCTAGAAGTACATATTGTTTAAGATCAGTAAAAACCACAGAAGAATTAATGCTGGGCATACCAACGAAGAGGGAAAAGCAAAACACTCAAGCTGAAATTCAAAAAACATCTTATCTAGACTCTTCTAAGGAGGTACACAAATCCTGTATGACTATGGAGTCAGACAGGTCCTAATAGGATGCAGAGGGAACTGGAAGCCTTGTAAAGTCACTGGTAGGGGCAGTGATTGATGGTGAGTATAAAACAAATTCCTCCTTTCATTTTCACAGCTTGGAATACTGCTCATGCTTTGGTTTTAAAATGTATTTTCCTTTTTAAAAGTGGGTGGTCATTCCCGTCTGAATAATACATCTTCAGTAGGTGCACATCATAGAGTTCACATCCAAATCTTTTTTTCACATCCAAATCTTTTGACCTGGCATTTAGACTGTACGTTGTTCTAGAGACAGGTATCTAGTACGGCTCTTACAGTAAGTAAAAAAACAAAAAACCAAAGGGTTAAACTGATAGAATAGATGGGAGCCTGGCACATCACAGCTCTGTAACTTAGGGGTTTGGACATTGCCAGGAAGAGGAGAAGCTCTTGGCTTCAGTCACTGCTCTAAGACAATGACAGTTCTATGTGACAGGTGTTATGGAGCATAGACTGCAAGGTCATGTCTCAGCTCCTAGAGTTGAGAGTATTAAATGAATATTCTAAACAGAAGGTGGCCATGCTATTTCTTGTGGCCTTGCTTTGGCATAAGCGATCTTTAATTCTTCATTTTGCACATGGAACAACTGTAGAAGAGGTAGAGGTAGTTCTTTCCCCTTCCTCTCCCCATTTCTTCCATTTGTCACAGTGTTAAGGTTGGGAAACTCTGCAAGGAGGTGGTTGAAATGAGTATGCATTACATGAAGGACTAAAATGAACAGGGCCAGGGTTTTCCAGTGCTACAGTGGCCTGAGTGCTAGCAAGATGTGTGTCTTCTTGATCATCCAGTGAAACTAGAAAATGAGAAAGTAACAGAGAGTTGTCAGGAAGTGAGAAAGAAGAGAGAGGTTGTTGATGCTAATCATATGCCTGCAGTTCTAATTTTGAATGCTTATTTTCTTCCCCCCCCCCGCCTCATCATTACTTCATGGGAACCAGGCAGAAAGTAATGGACCATGGGAATAGCGAAAAGAAAAAGTTAATTTAGTGGAAGCTAAGACTGAAACATGGTCACATGAGTCAGGAAGGAGAATTCAAGTGACTGCGTGAAAGCTGGTAGCGAGAAAGGAGTGAAAGGACTGAGGAAGGGATAGGCAGGACAGGGTAGAGATATTCTTTCTCTGATAATTTGTTCTATTATGCTTTAGTCTAGACTTTGTCTACCAGGGCAGTTCAAGAGAGAACAGTTAGAGCTCTGTGATAAGTCATAATTTTTGGGTAGCATTTTACCCTGACATTTTTTCTCTCTCTCTGTCTGTTTTCTGTCACCCCCCAGCTTGGATTGCGTATATCATGTAAATCTTGTTTCATTAATCGTAGCTCAAATTACCCTGATTATAGTACCACCTCTGTAGAGTGCTCAGCCAGCAAAGAAATTATCTTAATAATGAGACACTACACATCATACAAATATTCACTTCCCATTCTTTGACCAGCATTTGTAGTTTTCAGTCTGTTTCTTTAGCCTACTTTTTGAATTAGTTTTTTATTTTAAATAATTTAACTAACTTGCTTGAAAACACAGCTGTTTGGAGATATAGGCTCATTACCTTGATGCATCATCTGAGAGAAATCCCATCAGGGAGGATGATGACGAAGGGTGTAATATATTACCTTGCAAAAGGTCATTCTGACATTGCTTTTCTCAGTGCTGCTGTCAAGAAGTCAGTACTTCTATCAGTATGCTGATAGCATGTGGGTGTAGGTGTTGATACATAGGCTCGGATGCTTGAGACTTTTAGAGCAGTAAAGAAATAGTTTTAATTGGAGGGGCACCGACTCTAGCCTTGAAACTCTGTTGACACTAATTCTCCTACTTATAATATGTTGAATTGTGAATAATTTCTAACTGGTGCTAGGCAATGCACTTCCCAAACTTCCAAGTTCAGGGAACAGGTACGAATTTGAAAATGCTGTAGGTAAACTTAAGTGTAATGTCTGAGACAGTATTGAGCAGAGAATGAAATGCTCTGCCCCTAAATAGCTTGAACACACAAAAGGTTTTATTCTGTGTCCTCTGCTTCCTCCCTCAAGGAGAAGAATGTGGAGAGGGAGAGGGAGAGCACATTGACAATGTTTTGTCACCAAAATGATGGATTTCCAATAGCTTCCTTTTGTACATGTCTTGCTACTTTAATATGCTGGTTTTTAGGTGTATGAAAATTAAGCAATTGCTTAATTATAGACCCCATGACTGAAAAAATTGTTCTTAGCTCTGTTTACATGCTGAACTTTCAAGTCAGTGGTACCTCTGTCATGAATAAAATGCTAAAAATTTAATGTTTGTGTAATCATTCACAGAAGTAGGGGTAGGCACCACCACCAATTTCCTGAGTAATTCTGCAACCACAGTGAAACCAGTAGATATATCAGTCAGGTATCTTCCTTTAATGGAGAGATTTTTTATTTTTAGATTTAATCAGAGATGCAATTAAAATTATATCTATGCTACTTTTGATCTTTCAGCATATATTAGATGTTTTCCAGCACTTTTTGCAAAAGACATTATGAACTTTACAAGCTTTATCTGAATGACACAGAGCAGGTTGTGGTCCTGCCTGTGTGATGAAATACAGATGTTGCTAATACATTATGATCTGATATGCTTTGGCCACAGTTTCATCACCTTTAGGGCAATGCCTTTAGAAGTGATACTTTCAGCCATTCACCTTTTTATTAAAAATGTAATATAATGTTCTTCTTTCCTTGCACAAGTGAAATTCCTATCCTAAAATTACAGTCCTTTCCCCTTTTGCTTCCTGCTCCCTTTTTTGCATTCTGTGTTTCAACCAGGTCAGTACGTGTTACCTTAGGTGGAACGGGCATGTTAAAGACTATACATGATACTGTCATGATACAGCTGTTAAAAAAGGATTCAGACTTTTAAGTTGAAAGACCACGGTTGGCTTAGCTTCATGGCAAACATACTACAGAGTTAATGTCAAAATTAGGACATTTTCTTGACTGAGAGACACTGTAGAGAGAGAATTGAATATAGAGCAGCTTGAAATTCAAATTGAGTGAATATGCAAAATAAGCTTTAATCAAAACTTATGAAAATCTCTCTTTTAGAGAGAAGACATTGCTTAAAGTATCAAAGTCTGTCAAACAGTCCTTCTCAGTGAGTACTTGTGTCATTTATTTCTGAGTCAACACAGCGGGGAAGGCAGCAGAGAAGGGCAGTGTGGGTTGTGGGTGTCCTCAGCATACAAAGTAGCTGCTGGGCAGTGGGAATGCTGCAGTGCCACAGTGGGCATCAGTATTCTTGCTTTGAAATTGCTTACCTTTCCCTGTCTTGGGGTGCTCTCTAGCTGGCCTGACCAGCTGACTGGTTTCCACATGTCTTTCTCAGACAGATGAGGCTGTTGTGATATATCTGATCTGCTCATGTAGCTTTTATCCAGAGCAATTAAATCCTGTGGTATAAGGTGGAAAGAGAAGAAACTGAAAAGGAATAGGAGAAACAATATGAAAAAGCTCCTTTCAGTGCAGCATTTTCTGTGACTAAGTTAAAGGAGCCATGGAAGTAGGATTGTGAAAGCAGTAAACTTCCAGCTAATGACAGAAACAATTGTTTTTAGTGTAACTTAATTACGTTAATTGATTTGACAACTTGAGAGAAAGGGGGTTTTGTATGGATGAGTGTTAGCTGGAGAGAATTCCTGTGGAGTGGAGACAGAAACTGCGATTTAGCACCAGTGAGCAGAGAGAGATCAGTAGGATGTACAGTAAGAAGACTGTAATGGGCCATAAAACTAATGTCTTTATTGAGACTATGATTTTTAGTATCTATTAGTTATTGAGTTCTTGGATTAGCTCTGGAAGGTATTCTGTAAATCTTGCATGGGGGTGAAGGCTGGAAGGTCATTGGGGAGGAGCCGTTTTGTGAAAATGCTTTCCTGCTAATAGATGTATTTTTTCTTTTTATTGATCGTATGAATTTACTTTCACACAAAATATGTGAATTGTTTTTTACATGGTTGCTATGAGAACTTCTCCTCAGTAAAAAGTTCACTAGATGGTAAAATAACCTCCCATACCATCACAGCTTGCCTTATAAATGTATAAACCCAAAAATGACTCCAAGAGGCTTTTGGTGTGGGCTTATACTTCCTCACCCTGCTCTCAGATGCTGAGTTTGCTCTAATAGTGAGTCTCCAGGATATCAAACAATTGCAGCCTATTAGAAAAGGAAGAGGGGTTTGGAGTACTCCATAGAAACAAATATTCTAAGGAAAGTTAATAAATTTTATTTGGACCACTTACCAAGTCTTAAAGAGAAGAAATAAACTCCCTAACGAAGTATCATTAGTTTCAGCTGTTGGCAGAGTCAGCATAACAGCTCTGGCACTGACAGGTCACTCTCTGCCCCTCTGGCTTGTGGCCATACCTCTTTCCTTGTCCCAGCTCCTCTGAAGTGCCCTGAGATAGGATGAGAGGTAATGGCAGAAAGGTAAAACCAGGAAATTCCACTTCAACATGAGGAAAAACTTCTTCCCTGTGAGAGTGACAGAGCCTGGAACAGGCTGCCCAGAGAGGCTGTGGAGTCTCCTTCTCTGGAGACTTTCCAGACCTGTCTGGATCTGTTCCTGTGTGGGCTGCCCTGGGTGATCCTGCTCTGGCAGGGGGGTTGGACTCCATGATCTCCAGAGGTCCCTTCCAACCCCTACCCCTCTGAGTCTGTGATTCTGTATTTTCTACATCTCTGTGGTAAGCAGAAGTGAGAGTAATGGGTTTGATTGTTTATGAATGCTGAAGAATGATGAAGCCACCAGAAAGAGAAGAGCTGTAAAAATGCTAGCCTGCAAAGACTACAAGGAGCTTAATATATAATTCTGTGCCATTGCTATCAGGAACTGGGGGAAAGCCCCACACTTTTTTCCGTAGAACACAATTTGTCATTAACACTGTTCCTTAGGAGCTTCAAGGAAAAAAAAAGCGTTTTCACTCCTCTGGAGCTTTTAGTCTTTTCTTTAAGGTCTGCAGAGCAAAAATGACTGTGAGACCAACCACACTGAACAATGCTTCAAGAACTACTAGGAGAAATTGTCCTCAAACATTTTACCCTTTGAAAAGCCAGCTTTCCTCTCAGAGAGGATGGCCAATCTATTAGCCATAAAATATAACCAGCTCTCCGACTGCAACAAATCAGGTGTCTGGTAGTAGGCACAGGAAACACAAGCTTGTATTTAGAGTCTCAGCTCTTAGAGCAGTTCTTGTTCTTGTAAGCATTTAAGGGAGGCTGGAGTGCTGTCACAGCATGAGATGTTATTCTGCTGGCTGGTGACATTCACAGTATGTTTCTTCTTATTTAAAAAACACACCAAAAAAGCTGTAAGTACAAGGAAATAAAAATAAAGCGGCATGATAATGAAGTAATGCTTGAAACCGTAAAACAACTGAAATAAATCAGGTTATATTTGCCTGACTCTTGAGATAGCCTGAAATAGTGATCTGAATAAGTGTTTTAACCGGGCAGCTCAGATTTAATTCCCAGGCCTCATTACTTGAGCACCTCTGTCCAACACAGAGTTTCAGATACTTTGTTGGGGAGAGACAGAGGCAGACATGACCTTTTGACACACGTAGACATTTCACAGCGAGTAACTGCTGTGCTCCTTCCTTTATCATAATTTCCATTTGGAAAGAAGGAAGGAAAACTAAGCGTTCAAAATGGATGTATGAACCTGGAAGCATAATGCTGCAGTAGGAATGTTCTTGCATTTATATCACTTCAGCAAGGTCCTTGGTCATGGCCCTGGAAAATCTTAACATTTTCATTTTATTATAGACAGGAAAACTATTTTATGTAGGCTCCAGGAGCTTGTCTGTTACTGGGAGCATGGACCGTAAGTAGCCAATGTTATTATATTCATAATAAGAGGATATTCATAACATATCTTTTTCTTTGTATTGCTGCTGGATTTATAGTATTATAAGCTACCAGAACAACCAGTGTGTCTGGTTTTAAAACTCAAAATATGTTATATAGTTACTTAACACTAAATCCTAATGCATTTTTCTTTTGTATCATTTCATTTTGTGGCTTATTTCCTGCTCTGTGCCCCCGAAGATATTCAACTCTGTGCTTTCTTTCTGAGTCACGAATGAATTTTTAAAATAAGCACTTGTACTGTGAACCATAAAGCAAAATACAGAGATGGAATCAAAAGAAGAAGGTAAATTACTTCTAGTATTCTGCAAAGAAACTTTCACTTGGCTTTTCCTGTTGTTCTGAAACTGTGAAAATCAATATAGAAACATATATTCTGAAGGCAGGTCATCTGTGCACTGGCTGTTTGTAAAAGTGAGCTTTGAAGGGGATACTTATACCCTGTCTGACATGAATCTACAGTTCTTTGCACTAAGTGTCCCAATGAAACTACATTTTAACTGTGACTATCCATCTCAATGGCTATTACTTTTTACTGTTTCAGACTGCTATCTTGTATTATGGATTCACTGAGAGATCAATATGACACAAGCAAAATAAAAGACAGTGAGCTGTACATGTCTATTATAAACCTGAGACATCAGAAAGCATTTGGGGGGGAATGGAGAGGATATGCCATCTACCAGAATTCTCACAAATGCTACTTTTCTGTTAAGTAAATGCAAGTTTCTTTTTGGTTTCCTTCCAATCAATCCATGCCTGAACATCTTTATTTTGAGATCCTCTTGGACATTCAACATCCCTGAATTGAGGAAACCACATGGAAAAGTGAAAGTAGAAGTTGCTTGCCATGGGAAAGGGGCAGTACTGATATGTCTGTATCCTAACAAGAGAAAATCACAGTTATGAACTTTATTGTAAGCCAGGGTGAAACTTGTCAGCTTTAAACTGACAGCATGAAAATAAAGAAGTAAGGACTCTGTGAGGAGACTTCAAAACTTCTGAGAACCGGTGGAAATTGCCATAATAAAATCTCTGTTATGAAGCTGTGCAGTAGAATAAAGAAATACCCCAGGGTCCCTTTCTGATCTGGATAGGAGAGAAAGCTACTGGTCTTGTGGTCCTGGTGGTGGCAAGAACAGATTGGAAGGTGCACTAGGAATTGCACCTGCCCACAGCTGTGAGCGTAGCCCATGAAGCCAGAGCTCTCTTAGAGCCTTATGATTGTCTTCAGGGTTAAAAAAATGTAGGAGCAATTTTGAAGCTTTTCCAAAAATTAGGAGGTGTATGAAGGTTTCCTTTAATACTCATTCCTTCACAGGACTATTTTTCCTTACTTAACAAGTTGGCTTCATGAAATATTTAGAAAATTTCTTGGAGACAATTTCTTTAAATTGGCCACAGTTAAAAAAATAAAGATTAACAGGGAAGACAGATACACACCTACTATGATAGAATTCTTGTGCTAATATATATAATACTGGCCCTCATCAAACGAGTTTCCAGTTTTTCACAGATTTGTCACCAATTTTTAACTTGGACTTTCACCCCTCTATTTGAGCTGTCAATTTGTGATGAACCCCATTAAACTGTTTGTGGACTCACAGCTGAAGAAAGGCTGAGGAACTGGATTTTTATATATAGCTGTGTTTTCCCAGAATTATAACCATTAAAAAGGCATCAGTATATATCAGAGCAATAAATTTATGCTGGATATTCTTGCTGACAATACTTGAGAAGAGTTTAATTTTTTTTTTTTTTTCCCCTGAGGTGCCCTCCTTTCATGAGATTTTTTTCTTAAATCCCCATCATCAAATGCAATCTGATATATTCCCAAAGCAAAGCAACAGCATTCTTCAAGGTCAAAGTGTAACTTTTCTGATTTGAGGAGTGTCTCAGAAGGGACCAAACTTTCCAGCAAGGAAGTACCCCAATCTTCTGTCCCTTAATGGGTTTCTTAAAAAATGATGTTCTACAGAACCCATCTTTGCCTCCAAAGGCAGCTATGCAGAGATGTGCCTACCTTCTTACTTCATCAATGCTTCCAATGTGCTTTATTGGAAGTGGTAAAGCTTTTGCAAGAAGGATGTATAAAAGGAAGGGCCCATTATGTTTCTTCATGTAACAGTACCCGTAAATAACATGGGACTGATTCTTTTGCCTCTATTAAACCTTTCTTCAGTTACTGGTACCGTGAGTGCAACAGTAGTGGTAACAGCAATGCAGAAATCTTTTCCCAGAAGGACCTTCAGAAGTGTTTGAACTGTCAGTTCTTATAGGTGGTGTTAATTGCTCTGTCCCAGGAGCTTATCTGCAGCTGAAATTTAAGGCCAGTTTATGTACATGCTGGGTAGTTTGAAGTGCCTCTTCCAAGGAGATGAGCTCAAAGAGTGTGATCTCACAGAACGAAACATATTTTAGTTGATGTTAGTTGATGCAGTTGCTTTGTAAAATGTCTGGGTTTGCGTATGTGTGTTTGGGGTTTATTTTATTTGTTTTCTCTTTGTTTTTTTGTTTTGTTTTGTTTTTGTTTTGTTGGTTTTTTTTTTTTTAAGTTCAGTAAAGCATCTTCCAATTCGTCTTTGAGCAAAGTCGTATTTCTGAAATGACCCTTAATGCAGAGTTTTGTTGGAGACTCGAGTTTCTGTACTGTAACTGTGCGTGCATTGGGTGGCCTGGAAAGATGGTGCTAATTTCAAACTGTGAGCTCAGTCTTAGCTTGCTATTTCTGAGTTGCATGCCAGCGTGCGTATGGAAGTGTACAATAGTATAGGCAAATATGCAGATGAGGGCAGACAAGTAGTAATTACTTGAATAAGAAGGGTGAGAAATTGAAGTGAGAGAGCACTAGATTCTCCTTCAGTGTCTCACGATGTTCTACGTGTTCCCAAGGGTTATCAATGCTCTGAGTGGAGCTATCAACATCTTCTTTATATTCAGTCCCTCCTATTAATGGTAATTGCTGCTGCTTTTTATTTATTTATTTATTTTTATAAGAAAAATAAAATCTTTTTTTTTCTGAATATTTTTAAGATGTCAGAAGAAAAGTGGCTTTGTTTGAAAATCCCAGCGGTGTCATAATGAAGCTTCACATAAACATTAGATCAAGCAACCACAAGCAATCTGTGAATTATTCTGGGAAGTCTTAAAACGTGGGATATATGACATTATTTAAGTATTTATAAATGTCATCTCATCTGTTATAAGGAAAGCTAATAGACTGTTTTGCAGACATTTCAGCTCCAAAAAAGCAATTGCTTCTGTAATCTATTTCTATAAAATCGGCAAAAGTGGAAGCAGACGTACTATGGGTCAATACCAGCGAGAGGCCTCTCTGCAGACAAAAGATTCACAGTCCATTAAGTTTCAGGTCTGCCCTGATATGGATTCCTCTGATGTATTACTATTATATCCTATTTTTGTTGACTCAGTTACTATGTCAGCAAAAGCAAACATTTTGGCTTGTGTCCCAGCATCAAGCTGTCTGTGGAGGATATGTGTTTGCCTCTACCATGACAGTGATGAGAAACTGGCATTAGTTTGATTTGCATAATTGTACTCTTCTAACTTAGACTCTGTGTCAGTAGGAGACAACTTATTGTGGTGATACTCACTGTACATTATTCGTTTTGTGGAATCAGCATTTATTTATGCAAATTTCATCATTACAAGAGGTCATTTTCCAACCTTCTACCATGAAACCACTTTCTCTGCCAATGAATGGTAAGAAAACACCATAGGATACCAGCCAGGTCTATTTGTCATTCACACTCATTGGCCAAGACACTGCAAAGGTTTATTGTGTGTGTGCATATGTTTTTAAGATTATGTTTTATGAAAGACAGACAGCTGTGATGACAAAACTAAAATTTGATAGACCACATGTGATTATTTTAGACAAACGCTGTCAAAAAAGGCACACACAAACCCCCAAACAAAACCAACTCACTGTCTCACTAGTTCTGAGAGTTTCTTTAAGAATAATTTATAGACTGAAAAAAATATTTTGTGTTCCCCAGGTGATCAGTGGAATGTTTTCTGTGATAAGAAGCAGAACCCTGTAATTTATTCATGTGAGAGATAAAAAGACAGAATAACAAACTAGGATGTCCCACTCGTAACAGCAACCTGAAATAGCGATAAATGTTGAAAAAGCTTATCAGATTCATTTGGATCTTAAGGATTCATGAACTAACCTTCAAGACTTTCTTGACAAAAAATGTTTCCAAGGTCACATTGTTTATCCTGTCATTAGTGGTAGACGAGCCTCTTAGGGTTTAGTTTGCAAGTAGCTGAAATGACACCAGAAATTACACTTTTCCCTAGACAATCACTTCTAAGTTTCAAAAGGGTTAGAATATATCTGCTTAAAAGGTAGGAGGAAATTACACAGAGCAGGTAATTTGGGGGCTAGTTGACTCTGACAGAGTGATGAGTACTTAGCAGATTTTATCTTTGCAAGAGGCCCAGAGAGTTCACTGGACTTGCTAACATGCAAACTACTGCTGAGAGGAAAAGAATGAAAGCCCAAATATGGCTTTACCTTTTATGTTCCCCAAAATAATAAATAGGAATCCTGGAATTCTGAGAAAAATAAAAAAGTGTATTATATCAGCAGTTAGATGAAAATCATATTAATAAGTAGTATAACTATATAGAAAACAAAACCCACAGATGAGCCACATTTACAAGGAATGGTTGAGTTTCTAATGGTCCTTTGTATGCCAAAAACATCTCCAAGTCAGATGTTGCATCACACAGGAAAAAGTACATTTTTAAAGAATGAATACAGTTCAAATCTATTTATATACTCACTAAAAAAGAAGCATTCTAATAGACAATCAAATGCATCTGGCAGAGAAATTTCTATCCACAGGTGTGCATCACATAATTAGTTCCTAAATATTTTTACAGTCCTTGCTTCATGTGGGAATATAATTCTCTGTCCCAATGTATGCTGTTCCATACTTCTGGACTGAAAAGGTTCTGAAAGAAAACTCAGCTGGGCAGCCAATGCTGTATGATCCCCAAGTGGTAAGTCAGGCTCTGTGAGCTGGGAGTTTAATAAGACTGTGCTGCTTTTTGTATCATTTGGTTGACATGGTGGATTAAGAGTAGAAACTCTATAGTTAGGAAGTTAGGACTTCCTGATATTTTTCTGCTTTTTTTTTTTTTAGTTACGAGCTATCTGGGAAAGAAGTACAGTGAGTTAAATTAAAAGAACTGTAATAAGACTGACTTCAAGGACAGAATGAGAAAAGGGAGTCCTAAAAAATAAAAGTCTTTAGAAGTGCAGAAGGAAGCTAGAAAGAAGTGCTGTAAAATGCAGAAGTCTCATTGAGGTAAAAGCCAAAGAAATCAGTTTCATAAGAGCTGGTGCCCTTAGGGCAAAGTATCATATGCAGAAGCATTCCTTATGGACAGTTTGATTTCATGAGATCTTCATGAGCTGCCCCAGACTTGGCAGTGATAGCTAATGAATGGTTTTTTTTCCGTACTCCCTCTGAGTAGTTTATTTGTCTGTTCAGCCTTCCTGGACAGAGGGAATCATGATGGAATGCACTGGAGAAACTCAGGTGTGTCCTTTGCTTGTAGGTGACAAAGAGAATTCTTGCCATTTACCCTGAAATGACACTCCTTAACCCACACACTTTAATCTCATGTTATGCTAGAGATAATACAGGTAGAGGGAGAATTATAGAACCTACCTTCTGACTGTCACATCTCTAACCCAGTCTCTAGTCAGTCAGGGGTTTCAGCATGGTTCTCATCTGTAAGTCATGGCACCAGACTTTCTTGTCAGAATTCAAGAGAAGCATTTCTGTAGAAGACATGACATGTCTGCGTTAAAAATTCCAAAGGTTAGTCTGTTTTATTCCGATTAAGTCTTTAAGTTTCCTCCCAATATGCCTGAATTTGTGAAGTTTTACTGACTCATAGGACAAGCTCTTGTATAAGTCTTCTAATAGTGCCTGGCTGCAGTTAATCCAAAATGAAGTAAAAATAGTTTTTCTAGAAATTAGAGATTGAGAACTAGGTAAATCACAGAGAAGAAATTTGTCCGGACCTGCTGTTCACTGATAGGCACAAAAATACATATCAAATCCTGAAGTTGTATTGACGTTGTGAGTTCTTGCAGTCACTGCTTAGATTCTCTGATTAACTGAGTATGAATTTTCAGGGCAAATATATGGAGAACTGGAGAAGACTGTGGGGTCTTGAAGTTGGGGTTTGATGTCTGATGTTGTGCGAACTCTGATTATAGTCTAGTGTTTCAGCCGCAGTCTGTCTCTAATTTTATACCTGCTCTGTGTGTATGTACTATGGAGTTCTCTTTATATTAAAAGCCATCACATGAGGTACATATTGCTTAGCAGTCATCCAAACTGTGCCAGTGGGTTTCTTTTATCTAAATGAACAGCATGTGTGGATGCTTGTTGCAGATTTCAAGTACACTGTGCCAATGATTCACACAAGGCAAAGGCCTTCTTGTTGAAAAGAAATCCATGGCCATGGCAATTACAATGTAGCTGAACTGTTCTCATGGCGAAGTGTCTTTGACTCTACATAATAAAAACCATGCAGCTTTGGAAATATTTATTAAAATATTTTAAAAAGTATTATAACTATTGATTTGTAGATGGGTAGAATGAAAATGGGAGAAACATTATACATGGTTCGGGAGAATGCCAACTGCTTTGAAGTTGTGTTTTAACTTCTGCAGTTACCTTTCCATGCTCCACTGCCATCCTCAGCAGATTTGATTCAAATGCTCAGTGTTACATTCACATTACCTGTCTTTAGCCATCAGAATGGGAGCACTTAATTGAATTTTGTCACCAAGGCACTTTTTTCTAGTCAATGGATAGAGGAAGACACATTCAGAGGGTCGTTCTGGTGATCTTTTGTTATTGCCTACCTGCTCCTCTAAAGATGCTTACTTTTTTCCCCAGTTTTTCACAGGGGAGATCTAGGTAAGTCCTGCTTGCTTAGAGATTGTTTCACATCCACAGAGCTGCTGTTAGCCTTGGTGAATCTGTGCCAAAGCAGACAGCACTGCACATCAACAGTTTGCATCATGCTTTGCACCTTTGAAGAACAGGTTTAAAAGAACATTAATAGGTTTCAAAATGTTAAGATTGCACCTCCAGTTTACTCGGATGGATGAATTTATGTAAATGCCATGTTCTGTGTGCTTTGATCATTTGTAACACTTTGAAAAAAACTAAAACATTATGAATAATTATAGACCAGGGAGAGTGAACTGAGGTTAAAAAGCTCATCTGGAAAATTCTGAACATAAGATGGAATTAGAACCTGAAGAACAAATTTTGACCTTTTGTCTTGTCTCAATTTGACTCTGATAGAACACAGTTTAATAACTGAAAATATGACCTGAAAAAGCGCCTGCACTAAATTACATAACAATATGGGAATTAAAAAATAATAACTAAGCCTCCCAAGTCGAATGGTACACATGGTTAATCTTTAGCTTCATAGCTGAATTAAAAACTTGAAAATAATTTTGCTTGTGCTTACCTTAAAAGTAATTGTATTCTTTGACCTATACAGAAACCCTAGAATTTAATTTTAATTCAAATTCATTATTGAATTTCTTCTTTGCTTTCTTCCAGCTTCTTGTGTATGTACACTTAGATCTAATTAAAATTAAGTAAATGTTTTCATTCTTCATTTGGGAAATAAAATGTTTCATCTTAAAAATAACAAAAATAAAGATGTTCTTATTTCTTGGATAATTTTTTTCTTGAACCAAAAATATTTGTCAAATTCAACATTAGCCAGAAGCAATTTCAGTCACGGTTCAAATTCTGGAGGAAAATACTCCTACTTCTTAGAAAGTACAGTTCTACTCTATTGAAATAATCCAGTGACTGGGAATTATCATCCTTTAAAATGGAAATGGAAGTTAAAAAAACCTTCAAATGACTTTTGAACAATTCACAGGAAGACCATAGTGAAGTATAATCCTGATTTTGCAAGGATTATATTCTTACCCAAATTAACTTAATGAGAATTTCCCACAACAAATATAAAAAATATACATCCATCTTTTACCAGAGGATTGTCTGAAAAAAAAAGATTTTTTTTTTTAGTGTTTCTACAGAATTAATTTAGTACACCTGTAAATTCTATAAGAGGTTATTTCAAAAATATGGCTTAATTGTTCTGTATGGTAAAATGGACTCTCCAGTAATAGTGTTTTAATGAGTGTAGCATAAAAGATCTCTTATTTTTGCTTTAGTGTTTTAGTAATTGTAATTATTCAAAGCAATTTTACAATCATTTTGAATAGATTTTTATTTTCATAGAGTTATTTGAAAGGAATACGCTATATTGATTAATCCTCCTAGCTTTGTCTGTAGCCACTGTATACAATGTGCAATTTAATTCAACAGTTGCATTATTTTTTATAGGTCTACACTTCTGAGAATCAAATTTAATATCATTAAATATTTATTACACTGCCCCAAATCCCGATTTTCTATTATACTTGGTTCATATCCTTTTTTACACCTTGTAGTGGTTTGTAGAACAGAATTAAGTATTTTAACAAATACATTTTTATTGGAAACAATTTTTCTGCACCTCATTTCAACATGTATATGTTACCACTTATAAATCCAAATACTGTGAGTTATTTTATTTTTCAACAGAGTTCCTCATAAAAAATGGGTGGAACTGACAAAACTCAGGTTAATGAGGTATCAAGAGATGAAGAATCAAGATTCCTTTAATGTTTCTTTTCCCATCTAAGTGGGAGCTCCATCTGAACTGATGGTTTTGACAAGTTCCCTTGAAACAGGAAGCAGGACTATGAGTTCATTTCAATGATGATTATTGCTGGAATGGTTTTCTTTATTTCAGAGTAATTGTCCAGTGACCTCATACCAACAAGTTTATGTGTAAAGAATATCTGGACTGTTTGCCCATTGCAAGTTTGCACATAATGTTACAAATATAAATCAAGAAATTACTGTTATTAAAAAATCCTTATTGCTTACAGTGATAACACAGGAAGTTCCACCTCAACATGAGGAAAAACTTCTTCCCTGTGAGAGTGACAGAGCCAGGCTTCTCAGAGAGGTTGCGGAGTCTCCTTCTCTAGAGACTTTCAAGACCCCCCTGGATCTGTTCCTGTGTAGCCTGCCGTGGGTGATTCTGCTCTGGCAGGGGGGTTGGACTCCATGATCTCCAGAGGTCCCTTCCAACCCCTGCCATTCTATGATTCTATGATAAAATAAGTAATCTAATCTGAACACATGAAATAATGGAATTATATCTTAAAAAGAAATTAAATAGGCTTCCTGGTGAAAGAGGAAAATAAGTTTGAGAACAAACCTCTGTTTCTTGCACAATAATCCCTGTGATGGCCACACATATATTCACATGATTAAGGAATTAATTCACATTATCATTTAACTTCTGTCATTGAATACTTATTGACAGCACAGCATGGTGATCCTTGCTCTAGAATGCATCACCACAAGCTCTGACAGAGTAAGTGCCCCCATTATAACTGGTATCTTCAGTGGATCATGACAAATCACTGTGCTTTGGAAGCACTTGTTTAATGACATGATTTACAGCTCACTAAGGGGAGCACAGTAAGAGACAAAGGGCTGTTACGGAGCATGCTGCTGCAAGTGAGTAATGCCGTGTAAATGTGGGCTCTTATGAAACTACATCGTTGTGGGCATTTGTAAAATTGTCAATATCTATCAGTTAACAAACCAATGTTGCTGGTTCACTGAACACTGGTAAATGAGGCACCTTACATGTCAATTCTCTTACCTTCAGAGAAAGGTATGTTTGTGGTGTTCAGTCTCTCTGGACAAGGTATCCTGTATGTTTGCTGTCCTTTCCACTAATTGGGAAAAAAAAAATTAAGTCATACTAATGCAAGGAAAAAAAAGTTTTTTTCACAAAGCAAATTCAGGGAAACCACTGAAGCTTTATTTCCAGGTGATGGCATGTTTAGTTGTTCCAAACGTCCACTGACTGCATGATATGGAATTTGAAAGAATGAAACTTTTAAGTAACTAGTTGCAAAACTGGCAGTTTGAATTGGAAACATGGTAAATCTTTCAAGTTCACATTTGCAGGGAATTAAAATCCATTACTTAGAAAAAAATCCTGTATTCTGTTACTTTGACTGTAAGTTTATTTTTAGGAAGCCCTTTTAAAAGAATTTATCCTGCTGCAAAAGAGATTCAGTGTAGATGGTTACAAACAAAAACTGTAATGGTTTTGTTAATGAATTGTCAGAGATAGTATGAGTTTCTGCCTTCTGATCCATTTACAGTCCTAAAGATATTGAGCAATATGCCAGGCTTATTTAGGGAGAGTTACAGTAGCAATTATAAAGGCCATTCCTTCTGATCTTCAACTCTTTTTTTTTACCTTCAACCTGAGGTCCAGAGGGAAAAGCCCGTGTTCAAAGAGGAGGCAGATGATAGAATTCATGGAAAAAGTGGCAGATGGTTTAACACTTCACACTAGGTTGCAGCATGTCTTTTTCCCTATGTTTTTACTGCCTTGAATTTGCCTTTGAGTCCCAGAAGCATTGGCAGATGCTTTCTTTATTCACTGCTTCTTGGCTCTGTTACATATTGATATCCATTCCTCAATTTCCAGGTTGCCGAGAAAGACCAGACAAGATGTTACCAATGTTATCATGATAGCTTCTGCCTGAACGAACCCATTTCAGTAGCAGGCTTAATGTTCTTAATAATTTACCTCCTGAGCCCATGACTGCTACTGGATATCCTAAGATAATGTGATCATCTTACAGCCAAAGGCAGCTTTCCTTCATCTCATACTCCAGATGAGTATCAGAAGAGATCATATTCTTCAAATGTTCAGATGTTAGAGCTGATACAAAAACTTGCATTGCTAGGTGGAAAAAATTCTAACTTTGGAAAAGCAACATCAATTTCATCCTATTAGAGCATAGGTAATTGGTTTTGTTGGTCTGTTCTCTCTTAGATCTGTAACCATGCTATACATTCCTCAAAGGCTAATTGATACCTACCTCTCTTGCATTCAAAAGGTCTTACAAAAACTTTCCCACCACTAGTATAGATGCTTCCCAATTCTCATGTCCTTCTTGCCATGCTGAACCATCTGAACTGCTAGTAATGTGTTTCCTGTCATACACTCATATGACACTATGTTAGGTACCAGTTCTAAAACCTACTGGAATTGAGGAGATGCTCATCACAGAATCTCCTTCCAAAGTAATTTGAGAGGAGTGTTTTAGGCCGTAATTTAAGCCCTTAAACCTGTATAATTTCATGTTCTACTTAAAGTAATCCATTTCCTGAATTTTATCTTAAGCTACTTTCTAACCACAATTTTCTTGAAACATGCTTTGTAGTTTCCTTGAAGGCTGAATAGTCATCAGTGTGATGACTATCTAGTCAGATAGCAGGTTGTCTTAAAGTTTGTAATAATGTGGTAATTTAGGATTCCTATGTATTACATTCATTGCAATTAAATTTGAGTCTTCTCTAGCACATCCTAGTATTTCTATATTCTTTCTACTTATTTTAATTCATAACAGGAATTTACTTGGTATGATCAGAACATATGTTACCTTTATTCTCTTTAAACATTATTGTCTAACGTTTCAATCAACAGAGGGGCAAAACAAGCTTTGTGTGATTAGAGTGCCACCCACTGCAATGACCAGTATACCACCCTGGAACCATAGGCTGTCCCTAGTTTCTTTGTCACTTGCTCCATTCCCTGGCACTGAGGAGTTGTAATAGCTGGGATGTTGTGGAACAAAGAAAATAAGTACCAGGTCTTCCCTGCCTTTTTGCTTGTAGAGTAGAACCATAGTGATCTGCAGTTACAGCTCTAAAATACACAGATAGCCCATTTGGAGCCTGTCTGGGGTATTTACTTACCTTTTTTTAGGCTTATGGAATTCTGCCCAGAGGCAAACTTTCCTTTAGACATGAACTTAGTTTTGATAGAGAGCATATATCCCAAATTTCTACATTCCCACTAGCAGTGCATTCTTCCACCTATTAGCACTTACTTCTTAGATCATATTAAGGCTTAGCTACCCTAAGGTGGAAGCATGAAAAGCAACACTTACTTCCAGCCCCATGTAGAACAAAGTAAGTTCCATTATCTAAGAGCCTGCCAAGAAAACAGCCATTTCTTTTTAATGTGTTGTGGTTTTTTGCATTATTTAAAAAACAAAACAAAAAACAAATTTAATGGGTTTATGGTTAATAAGCATGATTTAGAAGATTCTTGTCAAGCTGAAATATTGTGACTTTTCTTGCTTGTCTCAATAACCTTTCTGTCCTCCCTTGAGCTGTTGCTAGTAACAAACCATAGTTTGAGATCCCATGATCTATGAGAACCTGTGCCCAGAATTGCTCTCATTTACACCTCATTAATAGGGCAATCTACAAATAAAAGAGGAGTATCCTGTCTTCCAGAAAAGTTGCATTTCTCTTTCACGATCAAAGTATAGAATACACAAATAGTATTCCATGAAAATTCCATGAATAATAGAGAATTTCTTCCCTCAAAAGACTTCACCCAAGAAGTCTGGTAGTTCTACACCTGCACACTGAGCATCCTGGGGAAGTGTTCCTCTCCCTACAGATGCTTCAGGCTCCTTACTTCTGTGCCCTCCTGAAGCCTGGAAGGTGTTTAGAAGACATTTTGTTGAAATTAATTGGGAATACACAAAATCAAAAGGAGCTGAAAAAAAAATCTTAAAATATTTATGACTAGTGGTGAATGATCAGAGCACACTAAACCTTAGAAACCTTCCATCTTATCTTACACATGAGCCTTCTTTGATCTTCTTCCTCTCACCCTTTTACATGGCTTTCTTGTGCTGCTAGAATTGTTCTGTAATAATGTACCAGAATGAAAGAACCAGTGAAAGTCCAACCAGGAGCTGGCAACTTGTTAAAATACAAATATCTATTTAGTTTTGTATACAATTGAGGTGGTTTTTTTTTTTGTTTGTTTGGTTTTTTTGTTTTTTTTTTTTTAAGTTTGTGTAACAATTCACTTATATTGAGTTAAACAATTTGTACAGTTTAAGAGACCCTAACCGTACACAGTGTTTTGTAAAAGAACTGTTTGCATCACTGTCTCTTTAAGTATTTATTTTTATAAGTAAATGGAAAGTTAAGGATTAAAATACATTTACAAAAGAGATTACTATCTAGTTAGGAAATAGCTTGTAAATGTGATGTAATTTTTTTTTTTTTAGTTAAAAAAATAGACTGAAACCCAGTACTTAATAAAATATTGTAAATGAATGTGGTAAGTTTATCACTGCTGCATAAAAATGTAGGACTGAAAGTTATTCAGTATACTTATTTGTATAGAGCAAAACAGTGCATATAAGAATTAAAAGGACTAACATCCCTTCCTCCATATTTTCTTGTATTTAAACTTAAGACAAAGTAATTCCATCTTCTTTCGAGATTTTTGAAAACATGCTGGGCTATAGGTATTCATTTTAGAAAACTTTACCTAAGATTACCTTAATATGAAGGGGGAAAAAAAAAGGGGGGGGGGGGGGG
>JANVCC010000034.1:18932741-18944984 GCA_025345505.1 Todiramphus chloris collaris
CATGAGCTTATATAAGAGTGCAGCTGATCCTAGTAATTCATTTAACACTCAGGAAGTGTACCTTGTTAGCATCAGACCTAATTCCTTATGGAACATTTACATTGACACTAAGGAAATATCAGATGATAGCTTTCAAAGTCTATAGTGTTTCCTCTTCTACCAAGAGCATTAGAAGCTTCCCAGAATAAGCTGTAGGGCAGTTTCCATTCTATGTCAGTGCCTGCCTTTATCCTGCAGTAAATCTGGTTTGGTCTCTGTTCCTCTTAATAATATGTTGCTACTTGTAGTATGGTACTCATGAAGAAGTACACTGTGGATGCTGAAAAGCTGCTAGCAGAGGGATTTTCTCAGGTTCTCACAATATTCAGTGAGAGTCCTGCCTTTCTCACACGTTACGAGAAACAGTAGGATGTTTTTTGTAAGTTGTGCCAACACCCGGTGTTTTGCTAAGTTCTGTTTATGGTACATTGGAAAAATATTTTGCAATGGGTGTTGTAGGACTTTAGCCAATCACCCTAGGAGATGGGTGATCACTGACCAGTCACCCTATGGGGCTAGGGTATATAAAACGGGGTTGTAAATTAATAAAGTTGCTTCTTTTGCCTTCTCTTGTTGAATTTATATGCTGCTGCATCTCTCTGCTCCCATTATAAACAGTGACAGTACACTAAGTTCTGTGTAGGTGCAGGACCTCAAACTAGACAATTTAGTATCTAAATGGATCCATCTACATTAGCATTTTAGGATGGGAATTTCTTGCTTATCCATCCCCACTTACCATGCTTTTGTTCCCATCACAGAGCAAATTTTAGGACACCTGAGGATTGCGGAAAATTCTAGTGGACTTCACAGTGATATATATATATATATAAGTTGACCATATTGCTCTTTGGGTCAGCCGTGGAGCTGGTACATCGTAGAAACAGTCTCGTGAATGCTTAGATCTGTGTTCCTGTTCCTGGGGGAGGTTGGTAGGGAACACATGAACAGGTTGAAGTGTGAGTGACATTCTTTAGCGCTTCCTTGGTATTAAACCGTTACTGCACCTAAAGGTCTTCATAGGAAGAGGTGAGAAAAGTTTCCGGAGGTCTTTGGGGTGCAGCAAACAGTCTGGGCAAAGTCTTCTGGTATGCTTTGGAAACTCAGCATCTGGGAAACACGCTGAAGAAGTTTTATTCTGAGGAGAGGATTTTAATTGATTGCACAATTGCAATATTGTCATGAAACAGCTGAAGGGGCCTCTTGAGCCTTACCAAGTTTTCAAAGAACATGTCTGAGAAGCAGTTTCTCTTAAATACCCTAGGAAATACTGCAATAATAGAACGGTCAGCTTTCACATTAAAATACACAGGAGATGTCCTGATCCACAAGTTTAACTTCTTCAAGTAAGTTTTGCACTACAAAACATAGTGTTTAGCTCTGTGGTTCTGTGATCTTTCCAATGTACATACCTACGGGTAGAGGCACCACCCATTTTTTCTACAACCTTAGACAGACATTTAGCATCTTGTAAAGGACCAAGGTATAATGTGATTATGCAGTCACCTAAATTGCTACATAATTATAGTTCATTTTGAATGTGTCATATAATAGTGCTTCAGAATCTAAGCTTTCATTGCAGAAGTAATTAAGCCTCTAACCCCTACGGTTACAAAGATAACCTTCAAAATGTCAAATGAACCAAGGCAGATACATTGATGTCTGTCTGCATCTGCAGACAGCTTGAAACAGTAGCTTCAAGAGAATGATACTAGATGTTGCTCCCTTCATTGCAATGGGTGCCACCTCTGAAGGAATCCAAACACAAGCGCCCTTGTTAACTATTTCACAGCTGCTGGATTTAGCAAAAAATAGTCAACTAAAGAGCTTCTCTAACCTTCCTAGAGATAATTAAAAGAAAATTAAATGTATGTTCCATTGGTACGATTTATTTTGTTAAGCTTATCTGTCTATGGTAGGGAAGAAATGATGAATAAATTTGTCTGCTGTGAATTTAAGATCATTCTCCTGTTGCTGAAAATACTGAAGGAAGGTGTTGCTACAACCTTCTTCACCACCTTGACAGAAATATCTAGTGAATAACTAGCTCTGCTGTTTCCCATACAACTGACAAAACTCCTTCCTTCTCATCATCTTCTGTCACACAGCTGATGTAATCATTTCAATTGCTTTGGGATAAATGCTCTTCTATCTCCTTTTGCCATCCAATTGAGTTATGCATCCAATAATAAAACATGTAATATAAGTGGATGTTAAAAAAAAAAAAAAAAAGGTCTAAAAATACATATGTTAAAGAAAAGCACATATTTCAGGAAGAGAGTGTAAATCCAAAAAGGTTATTCTGGGATTTATTACAAGGTAGCTGGGGTGAACTTACTGTAATACAATATGCCTGGATATTGTTTATAACCACATTTGTATTTTTATGTGTACTATACCTTTAGATGAAAACTACTGTAGTGTTTCTTGTCATAACACATGGTGAGAAGGCCCAGGTTAAGATTCTGCTTGCAGCCTGCACAGTAGTTTTACAGGATGCAGAGTGGTGACAGTACAAGCAGAATGCACTGCTGGGTCATGTTTTCTGGGAAATCGAGCAGAAACACTGAAGATAGCAAAGCTTCTGCTTGACACTGCTGCTTTGGAAGCCTAGTGAGGACTCATGAGAACCATTCATCTGTTTCATGACAATACTTTAATCTTGCAATTAATTAAACTCTTTTCCCAGTATACAAGCCTTCCTTCATCAGCCTGACATGACAAGCATGGAGAAGAACAAGAATTGGCAAAGAACCGTACAGATTTGTGACAGAATTCCAAACAATGCGACATTGATTATTCAGATCAGCATAGGGCTAAACTTTCAAGTAATGCAGTGCTTAAATGAGAAGAGGGATTCACCCTTGAGAAATCCCCAGGTGAAAAATCTAAGTCTGCATTTTTATCCTGGTGGTTTTAGGACAGCATATTGTATTAATTGCATGAGACTTTGTAGGAGGGATGCAAAGACCACTACAGTAAAAGAAACATTCTCACTGATTTTTATGCTTTGATTGTTTGTGTTTTGAGCTATGCAACATATTCTTTGCAGTGCAGTGTGCCCAGTTCAGATGAGCTACATTTATTTTTTTTTTCTCATTTCAATTTAAGGAAAAGTAACTTCCTGATCCTTTCCTATGTTTCTATAGGTGCTTTGTTTCTATAGGTGCTTTCACTCAAAGCACCTATGTTTCTATAGGTGCTTTGAGTGAAAATAAGGTTGTGCAAACATTTAAAAGCTCACTTTTCCTGCCTGTCATGAGTGCAGTTCTCCTTGATTTCACTTTTAGCATCACTCCTACTGCTACTTCTAATATCAAAGGGAGAGACACATTCCCTAGCACTTTGTCCCATGTGAATGAACTTCACTATGGAAAAAACCATTGAGAGATGCAGTAGAAATAAAATCTTGAAGCAGTAGATTATAATATAATTTCAGGAGTTTCTTCTCGTGCTTGTTAAACTTTGTTTTCAAATAGAGATACAATAAAGAGGAGGCGTGTATCCTATTAATATACTACTTTTCCATGATGCAATATCATTTCACTCAATTGAAATCTTGAGTGAGAAAATAATTTTTAGTCAGCGTGTATTGGAGAATAGTTATATTTCCCATAGGAACTCTGTGAACATGGAAACACTGACAAATATTATCAATATTAGTCGGACACTAAGAGTGATTAACAAGGCCAGATCCAAGTGAATCTGGGTGGATGCTGTGGAATGCCATGGTTGCTCATGTCACATCATGGGAGGTAGGCGTGACATTTGCTCTCAGAAGGGGGAATGTTGCAAAGCAGGTCTGTACCTCCATAATAATATTTACATTTTCCTCAGGTGAGCTCCCCTTTTGCTACATATGATGTTGAAATGAGACTATATAAGTGAATAAGTGATTAAGAGTCCTATGGATGTCACTGTCTTCCGTTACACAATGCTGTCACTGTTGATAGTGAAATTGGCTTGCTGTGTGGCTTTTACTTGATCAGTTAACCTCTGCCTGCTTCATTTCCCCCTCTGCATGATCAGAACACTAATAATACTTGCTTGCCTTTGTAAAGTGCTTTGACATCTGTGGCCATAAAGCACTTTAAACAAATGTGTTCTCTAAAGACACACCTCATTTGTGTAAGAAAAGTATTTGGATGGCATGTAGGGAATGCTGAGAGGCCACAGCAGATTGATGAAAGAAGTGCAGAGAAAAAGAAAACAAAGAATGAGATGGGTAGAACTGGTAAATTGCTGTGGTATTCACTAGTGACTGAATTGTTCCATCTCTAAACCAATGTTACAGTGCTGAAATACAATTTCATTAGATTATCTTTGACCCATACGAAACATTGTGTTTTGGAGTTTGCTAGATCAGACTTGACTGTTTTGTGTGTTCTTCAGATATGTTGATATGTGTTGCTTCATTGAATCAACTTCTGCAGCTATAATTTCTTCTCTCTCATCTCTCTCTGAAGCATACTAAATATTGCTTTCCAGAAAGAAAGAATAAATGTTTAGGGCATAAAATATATGTGAAACGAATTCTGCCATGCCAGATAAATATAATTTCATTAATCACTTATGCTATATCTTAGAATATATTACACTGTTGTAGCACATCACAGACTCTGAAACTAATGAACAAATTAAGAACTACTTTACAGACTAGAAGACTGAGTGGGATTAAGTGATTTGCTGAAGATGTCTGTTTTTCTCCTTGTTTTTCAATATATCAGTAAATTTAAATAATTCTCTTTTCATCACCAGTCCATCAGAATGTTCTTTTCATAGATTCATAGATTGTTAGGGGTTGGAAGGTACCAAGAAAGATCATCTAGTCCAACCCACCTGCCAGAGCAGGATCACCTGTAATAAGTCACACAGGAACGTGTCCAGGCGGGTTTTGAACGCCTCCAGAGAAGGAGACTCCACAACCCCCCTGGGCAGCCTGTTCCTGTGCTCTGTCACCCTTACCGTAAAAAAGTTTTTTCTTATGTTTATCCTAAATCTCTTATTTTCCAGCTTGCTCCCATTGCCCCTTGCCCTAACATTGGATGACACCGAGAAGAGCCTGGCTCCATCCTCCCTACACTCACCCTTTATATATTTATAGACATTAATGAGATCCCCCCTCAGCCTCCTCTTCTCCAGGCTAAAGAGACCCAGCTCTCTCAGCCTCTCCTCATCAGGGAGATGCTCCACTCCCTTAATAATCTTGGTGGCCCTGTGCTGGACTCTCTCCAGTAGCTCAATGTCTTTCCTGAACTGGGGTGCCCAGAACTGGACACAGTATTCCAGGTGGGGCCTCACCAGGGCGGAGTAGAGGGGGAGGAGAACGTCCCTCGACCTGCTGACCACACTCTTCTTAATGCACCCCAGGGTGCCATTGGCCTTCTTGGCTGCAAGGGCTTATTGTTGGCTCATGGTCATCCTCTTGTCTACCAGGACCCCTAGGTCTTTTTCCCCAGAGCTGCTTTCCAACAGATCAGCCCCCAGCCTGTACTGATCCATGGGGTTGTTCTTCCCCAGATGCAGCACTTTACAGTTGCTTTTGTTAAATTGCATTACATTTCTCCCTGCCCAGCTCTCCAGCCTGTCCAGGTCACGCTGGATGGCAGCACAACCTTCTGGAGCGTCAGCCACTACTCCCAGTTTTGTATCATCAGCAAACTTGTTGAGGGTCCAGTCTATCCCTTCATCCAGATCATTGATGAATATATTGAACAGTATTGGACCCAGCACTGACCCTTGGGGGACACCACTAGCCACAGGACTTCAGCTGGACTCTGCTCCACTGACCACAACTCTCCGAGTTCTGTCCTTCAGCCAGTTCCCAATCCACCTCACTGCACAATCACCCAATCCACCCTTCTTAAGCTTGGCTGTGAGGATACCGTGGGAGACAGTATCAAAAGCCTTGCTGAAGTCAAGAAATACCACATCCACTGCTCTCCCCTCATCTGTCCAACTACTTATGCAATCATAAAAGGCTATCAGATTAGTCAAACATGATTTCCCTTTACAGAATGCATGTTGACTACTCGTGACAAGCCTCCTTTCCTCCACGTTCTTTGAGATGGTGGCAAGAACAAGCTGTTCCATCACCTTTCCAGGGATGGAGGTGAGGCTGACCAGCCTATAGTTACCCGGGTCCGCCTTTTTTCCCTTTTTGAATATTGGGATGACACTGGCCTTCCTCCAGTCCTTAGGCACCTCTCCTGATCTCCAGGACCTCTCAAAGATTATGGAGAGTGGCCTAGCAATGATCTCAGCCATCTCCCTCATCACTCGCGGGTGTATCCCATCAGGCCCATGGACTTGTGGATATGCAGTTTGTTCAACTGATCTCTGACCCAAGGCTCTTCGACAGAGGTAGAAACTTCCTCCCTCCAGATTTCCTCTGTGGACTTGAAGGCCTGGGACTCCTGGTATCTGGCCTGAGTAGTAAAGACCGAGGCGAAGGTGGCATTCAGTAATTCACCCTTCTCTCTATCCTCGGTCACCAGGGCACCCACTTCATTCAGCAGCAGGCCCACATTTCCTCTAGACTTCCTTTTACTTCCAACATACTTGAAAAAGCTTTTCTTGTTGTCCTTGACCTCCCTCGCCAGGTTTAGTTCTAGAGAGACCTTAGCTTTCCTTGCTGCATCCCTGCATCCTCTGACAACCTCCCTGTATTCTTCCCAAGTGGCCTGCCCCTCCTTCCATGTTCTGTATAATTCCTTCTTCTGCTTAAGTTTCTGTCATAGCTCCCTGCGCATCCACGCAGGCCTCCTAACTCTCTTACTTGATTTCCTACTCTTTGGGATGCTCTGATCTTGAGCCTGGAGAAAATGGTGCTTGAATATTAGCCAGCTTGCTTGGGCCCCCTTACCTTCTAGGGCCCTGTCCCATGGGACTTTTCCAAGCAGTTCCCTGAGTAGGCCAAGGTTGGCCTTTCTGCAGTCCAGGGTAGCGATCCTGCTCATGGCCCTGTGCCTGCTGCCCCTGATTCTGAACTCCAGCATCTCACGGTCACTGCAGCCAAGGGTGCCTCCCACCTTCACACCCTCACCCAGTGCCTCTCTGTTTGTCAGTACAAGGTCCAGCAGCGCTCCCCTCCTCGTCGGCTCCTCCACCCCCTGCGTTAGGAAGTTATCATCAGTGCTCTGGAGGAACCTACTGGGCTGCGCATGCCTGGCTGTGTAGCTTTCCCAGCAAATATCAGAGTAATTGAAGTCCCCCATGACAACCAGAGCCTGTGATTTCGAGGCTACTTCCAGCTGTCTGTAGAAGGCCTCATCAGTTTCCTCATCCTGACCAGGTGGCCTGTAGTAAACACCTACTACAATGTCTCCCGTACTAGTCTCCCCCTTAATCCTAATCCACAAGCTTTCAGCCTGCTCCTCATTGCCCCCCAGGGAGAGCTCGAAGCATTCCAATTGCTCTCTCACATAGAGAGCAACTCCACCACCTTGCCTTGCCAGCCTGTCCTTCCTGAAAAGGACATAGCCATCCATGACGGTGTTCCAGTCATGTGAGCTGCCCCACCATGTCTCAGTGATTGCAATGAGACCAGGGTCCCGAGATCGCACGCGGATCTCTAGTTCATCCTGTTTGTTCCCCATACTGCATGCATTGGTGTGCAGGCATTTTAGCGAGTTGGGTGGCTGAATCAGCCTCTTATGCGACTCCCCTTTGACTCCCATGGGGTGGCCCAGTTCATTGTTACTAGCTTTCCTCAGGGTACCAAATATAGAGCCCTTATTTGGATTCCATTTTCCTGATGTTCTGCCCCATTGTTCATCACAAGTAAAAGTGAGATTACTGACCCTCTCCCCCTTCAGATCTAGTTTAAAGCCCTATCAATGAGCCCTGCCAACTCCTGACCCAGAATCCTTTTCCCCTTCTGGGACAAGTGCATCCCATGAGGTGCTTGCAGCTCCAATGCCTTGTATACTAGGCCATGATCATAAAAGCCAAAATCCTGTTGGTGACACCAGTCCCGGAGCCATGAATTGACCTTTTGGCTCTTCCTATATATTCCCTCTTCCACAGACAATGTCAGAAGGATGGACGAGAACACAACTTGAGCTCCTGATCTCTTCAGGAGCTGTCCCAAGGCTCTGAAATCTCTTTTAATTGATTGTGAGCCTCTTTTTGCTATGTTGTTGCTTCCACCTGAAAGACCAGAAGTGGGTAATAGTCTGAGGGATTCACAAGGGAGGGAAGTTTACCTACAACATCCTTCACACGGGTACGAGGAAGACAGCAGACCTCTCTGTGAAGCGGGTCCGGCCTGCATATTGGGCCCCTCTTTAATAGTCAACATCATCAAAGAATCAAATCTTTTCTGTTTTTTAGTGAATGAATGTTGAGATACATAATGGTTAGTGATTATATAGAAAAATCTTCCTCGCTTGTCCCTTCTGAATAGCCTATAGCCATCGAACAGCTTATAGCCATTGATAGCTACAAAACACTAGAGCAGTTATTGAGGTTTCTTCATTTTTAAAAAAGCAGGAGGTAGAAACATTTCATAAAGATCATCAGCCTCTCAGTGTTTTCTCAGTGCTTCAATTCAAACACGAAGTAAGTCATGGTCTTTGTAACATCAACCCAGTTCTTTGAGTAAATATTTTTTCTTTTGGACATTTAGCTCAAAAGTAGTATTCATCTCAGACATTTCAACAATGGAAGCATAGGGAGAGTATTAAACCTCTGATTGTATAAGTGCATTTACCAATAAATTCTTGAGTACTGTATTGTAAACATATGTGTTTTGCTCCAAGGATATAAAATAACTAAGCTTTGTATTACAAAAGCATGTTAATGAGGGTATATACTCTGAGTATTATCCATTTTTCCAGCAAAAAACTTCTATGTTCTGTTGCTCATTATCATCTGTTTGTGAACTCAGTTCCTTCACATAAGTCTTATTTTCATGTAAATAGCCCAAAAGGCTTGCATGATGTGTTGGTTTTTTTTTTTTTCAGTAATTGATAAAAATGCCTTAGAGTCATCCTTGAAAATTTCTTGCTGCGCTAATGGACATTGCCATCATTTGTATTTGATAGGAGATTATGTTGTAAGAGGAAAAAAACCCAAGAAAGCACTAGCATAAAACAACTGCTTACCCATATTTATCCAGGAAAATCTTAAAAAACGAAGAAAAAAATCCCAATAAACAAGTTACCTTCTGGTTTACAGATTCATCCTATATTACTTGCATGGCAGATCACTAAAAATCTTACTGACTCTCCAGCAATATTGACAGATCAGTATGAGGGAAAAAGTCATTACTAAATTTTCACTGAAGATGAAATTAGAAGCTTAATTTAATTGCTGTATCCCTTTCCTTCCTGGAATGGGGTAAGGATTTTATATACTCTGCATCCAGGTGCAATATCACATTGACCTGAAAAAACAATTCTGTCATCTCTACCTCTTCTATTTGCATATAATTCAAAATACAAAAATTGTATTATTCTCAGAGATCTACTCAAACTTATAAAGAGAGCTAAGATCCTCATTCTTGCAAAAAAATTTGTTGCAGAATGGATTTGTATCTATTAAATGTTTTTCATTTATCAATTGTTTTATTTTTTTTCAGTGTGTTTCCACTTCTCACTTCCATGCCCTTCTTTGTTAAGAAGGGTTTTTTTTTTAAATCAGTAACCCTTGCAAAGGTGAAATTTTGCCCAGAATTAGAGTGATTTTTTTATACCTACCCCTACATTACTGCAAGATTTCACTTTTGTGGATCAATGGGGTTGAACCATTACAGTTTACTCAGACCAAAAAAAAAAAAAAAAAAGACCAACTAGTTTAACCCTAACTGTCTTCAGTGGAATCACTTCAGTAGATAACCTTGGGTTCAACACACCCTCCTATCTCATGGGCCTCCATCAGTATTGCTCAGGCATTTAATGGTATTGCCCAAAGGTCCGTATCAGAGAGAGGCCCCTGTGGGACAGTGCGCAAATGACCTGGAGATTTGAGTTTTTACCTCCAGATCACACAGCCTGGGTTTTAGAGCCCGCAAGTAGCAGTGAGCAGGTAGACTTAAAAATTCTGTTATAGGATCATGGCTAAGTTAATAATACAAATATAATAAATGAGTGTAACAAACAGTAAGAGGAAATTAGAAAAGTGAGAATGAGGGCATAACTTAGAGGAACATGGGCGTGTATGACAGCTTATTGTACAATTTGAGGGTTAAGAGAGTGTGTTATCAAAAGGTGGTTTGCTTTTACTTCTTCAGTAAACCTCTTCCAACTACTCACGAGTAAAAAAGAGCTACTTAATTTTTGTTCATGATTTTCTTCCTAATTTTTTCCCCCATCTAAAGAGGGACTTGCTTCATCTCATTTTTCTTTATTTTGACATTTTCTATTATTTATCTCTTTGGTGATGGTGCATGTGAGGGATTATAACATTGTTATAGTACTTACCTTTGTTAATTATCATCATCATATTGCTTTGCGTGACTTGGAGCTGGGACACTTTCTCAGTGAAGTTTGATTATTTATTCATGACTTATAGAGGCTGTAGAGTGAGCTCTGCATGAACAAAGTATAGCCCAGAAGCAGTGGCTTTCTCGTGCACCAGTTGCTTTCCTGTTGGACAAAAATTTTCCTTCTGTACTGGATAGAAAGTTCTGCTTAAAACACACAAAATGATTTCTCCATACAGGCATCAGAGTCCAAGGAAGCATAAAGATTTTACATTTTACTCCTGTCTCTGAATTTCCTGTCTTCTTTCATTTATCAGAAGATCCTTAAAATAATGAATTGTAGCTCTTTGCATTAGAAAATGTCCTCCTTTTCCATGAGTTTCTCCTGCAGATGTCATTCATAACCTGTAAGTATCCACCTGTGGGCCATTATATTGTTTGCTCTTCCTCACAAATGTCATAAATGGGCATATACTTTGATAGGTTTAAATGACAAAAAATATTTTTATAGTGTACAGTACAGCAACATCATTATAATTAAACTTGCCTAAGAGTAGGCCGAAGGCATCAGGGCATTTATGTCTTGTGTTTTACATTCTCTTTCCAAGTTATTTTATTAACATAGGGTGCCTTTAATTATGCAGAACTGCAAACTGCATTATTGATATTCTATAAACATTAACTACTAGTGTCTCTAATGAAGCAGGAAGAAAACATGCCTTCTTGTGTTTGTCAGGACTTGCAAAGCAATAAGTATTTCAGATGCTATCAGTACATTGCACAAAGTAGAAGGGATCTGAGACACAGGACACACTAGCTCGGTATTTAGGCTTGGCAATATATGTATACATACACACAGACACATGTACACAGATCTCTCTCACATATATAAATACACACACACACACACACACACACACATATCCATATAGTGGATTTTAAGATTAATCTCATTCCATCAGTGGACGCTATATGTTTTAACCTTCAAAATCTTTAACTGTGCTTGTTTTCACTTATGTTGTTGTATTTATATGGAGACCAGAAGGATAAGAACTCAGATTACAGACAATACTATGAAATACCAGTGAGGGGAAATAGAAATGTATGTCAGAGAGAAACCAATTATTTACCCACATGAGTTCACAATTCCAAGCCATTTTCTCTGAGATTAATTCAAATATATTCAGAGTCACTGCATTTAAAAGCTCAGACCTAACTTGTATGATAGTATAGTCATAGTCTGTATAGGAAAGAGTTGGAGGAACCACATAAGAGACTCTTAACATCTTCCCAAATATACAAAACCAGATGTTGTATCTTGGCTGAATGAATCCTAATTGCATGGCTTGCCTAGTTAGATTGACATTGTTAGATTGACATTGTAAGAAGGCACCATTGAGCCTCAGACTTCTGGTAGAAGAAAGGGTATTGCCAGGACTGTAAATAGGTTTAGAACTGTATCCTACTTGTCATTTCCCCCCTCTGTTTATGAATTTAATCTTTAGTAAGCAGTTTAGAACTTAAGTAAAACATTAAGTCCAAAAGAGGGTTCTAAATAGTTTCTGGAGATAAGATACAGTTCCATTTCCAAACTCATTCAATTAGTTAAACTTTAGTGGAGCTCAGAGTTGTCTAAGGGCTCAGTGCTGGGAATCAGTTTTGAATTGGTGAATTGCTTTGAAAATAATGTATAAAAAAAGAAAAGAAGGGAAAGGAAAGGAAAGGAAAGGAAAGGAAAGGAAAGGAAAGGAAAGGAAAGGAAAGGAAAGGAAAGGAAA
>JANVCC010000034.1:18944994-19254964 GCA_025345505.1 Todiramphus chloris collaris
AAGGAAAGGAAAGGAAAGGAAAGGAAAGGAAAGGAAAGGAAAGGAAAAAAGAAGATTCTTCAGTAATAATGAACTCTGGCAGAATCCTGTGGCCCACGTATCTCATGACCATTCCTAATTGTACTTTATCTGAAATTGTCATCTAGCTTCTAAAAAATTTTAAAATAACCAGATTGTAATATACACAAAATGAGCATGGACAGACACTTTCAGTTAACTGAGTAGTAATATGTTTTGGAAGTAATCTACAGGTTTTTATCTTTGGAACGAACACACCTTGAAACTTTCTGGAATTCACTTAATATTTTGCCAATGAGCAGCTAAAAAATACTGCAGAACACAGAAGGTGGTAATGTAGAAGGAATTTGACTAATGAGAAGCAAATTATGCTGCATGAGTTCATCTTTGTTTTGCACCGATAGTAAAGGACAAGGACAATTTCTGTGTTGGGATAAAAATGTATCACTGATGTGACAGGATCCAACCTCTGTGGGTCAGTTCTGGCACTGTGAAAGAAGTTACTTTCTGGATCTCTTCTAACTTTTTGACTTCTCAGTTACAATCTTCAGTGTAATTGATGAGTGACTAATTGCTGAAATTTACTTGCCGGTGTAACAGCAAGTTGCCAACATAAGCTGCAGTAGAGGTGAAGCTAAGGAATATATTTACATGGAAAGACCTATAAAGACGTGTACAGGAAAGAGAGTTTTAAGATGAATTAGGATATTGGTGGAAGAATGAACATACATAAACAAGCTGTGAGCAGGTGGAAAGTAAGAGGTTTTTAACAATCAGATATGTAAGAAATAGGTTAAAATACAGCAGTGGGGGTAAAAAATCTAACTGCTTTCAAGGAGTAAGAGAAGACTTTTATGGAAGGGATTAGATGATGTGACTACAGGGAGAAAGACCTAGAAGTTTCCTTTGTCACACTACATATGTTACTGCAACTTTTTTTATTGATTGTATTTTTATTTAAGTGATGTTGAACTCAAGGATAATGATAATGGAAAGTGTAGTTAGGAGGAGAGCAAGCAGAACATGTTGGTTGCACAAGGATACTAAAGATGCTGGTGAAACAGGACAAATATACTAGACCTATAAAACATATTGTTAAGAAATAAGATTTAAGTATGCCTTTGGTATAATAGCTGAATGTCATCTTGTAGCTGAATGAAATCTTTTTATTGGAATGGGCTGAGATTATAAGGCTCTTTCTGAACATTTTTTCATTGTGATGAATTTAATTCAGTTATTGTGTTTGACCACAAGTACTTTTTCCTTATTTATAAAGATAACTTTATCCAGGATACTGTTTGTTTACTAACACAAAATACTGCAGGTTGATATGATACATAATGATAACTATTAGAAAAAAAAAAATACAGAATGCTAAAATATAAGCCAAAAATAGCTAAATAAAAAATATAATCTAAGTTTTTGTCTACCTGAACTCCCGAGTCTTTCTCTGCAGGGCTGCCCTCAATCCCTTCATCCCCCAGCCTCTATTATACTGAGGACTGCCTTAACCCATGTGCAGGACCTGGCACTTGGCCTTGCTGAACTTCATGAGGTTTGTGTAGGCTCAACTCTCAAACCTGTCAAGGTCTCCCTGGATGGCATTGTTTCCCTCCAGCATGTTGACTGCACCACACAGCTTGATGTTGTTGGTGAACTTGCTGAGAATGCACTTGATCCGACTGTCCATGTTGTCAATCAAGATGGTAAACAGTGCCAGTCCCAGTACTGACCTCTGAGGAGTGACACTCATCACTGGTCTCTACCCAGACATTGAGTTGTTGACTGCAACTCTTTGAGTGTGACTATCTATTCAATTCCTTATCCACTGAGTGGTCCGTATGTCAAATCCATGTCTCCAATTTAGAGAAAAGAATGTTGTACATAACAGTGTCAAATGCTTTGTACAAGTCCAGGTAGATGGCATCAGTTGCTCTTTCCTTATCTGGCAGTGCTGTAACCCTGTCATAGAAGGCCTCTATATCAGGCATGGTTTGCTCTTTTGAAGCCATGTTAGTTGTCACCAGTCACCTTCTTATTTTCCATGTGCCCTAGCACAGATTCCAGGAGGATCTGCTCCATGATCTTGCTAGGCACCGAGGTGAGACTGACTGGTCTATAGTGCCCCAGGTGTTCCTTTTTCCCTTTTTAAAAATGAGGGGTTATGTTTCCCCTTTTCCGGTCAGCAAGGATTTCACCAGACAGTCACAACTTCTTAAATATGATGGATAGCGTCTTAGCAACTTTATTCACTGGATCCCTTAGGACCTGCGCATGCATCTCATCAGGTCGTGTGGACTTGTTGAATAGGATTGCGTCCAGGTAGATTTTGAACCTTCAGAGAGGGAGACTCTACAAACCCTCTGGGCAGCTTGTTCCAGTGCTCTGTCACCCTCAAAGTAAAGAAGTTTTTTCTCACATTCACGTGGAACCTCCTGTGTTCCAGTTTGTGCCCTTTGCCCCTTGTCCTGTTGCTGGGCACCACTGAAAATAATTTGGCCCCATCCTCTTAGCACCTGTTCTTGATAAGATCCCCTCTCAGTCTTCTCCAGGCTAAACAACCCCAGGGCTCTCAGCCTTTCCTCATAAGAGAGGTGCTCCAGTCCCCTTATCATTGTCGTATCCCTCTGCTGGACTCTCTTGAGTAGTCCCTTGTCTTTTTTGAACTGGTGAACTCAGAACTGGACACAATACTCCAGATATGGTCTCACCAGGGCAGTGTAGAGGGGGAGTAGAACCTCCCTCGACCTACTGGCCACATTGTTCTTAATGCACCATTGGCCTTTTTGGCCACAAGAGCACACTGCTGGTTCATGGTCAATTTGTCAGCCAACAGAAGTCCCAGGTCCTCCTCCACAGAGCTGCTTTTCATCAGGTCAGTCCCTACCCTGAACTGATACACGGCGTTATTCCTCCCCACTTGTTGGACTCTACACTTGCCTTTGTTGAACTTCATTATATTCCCCTCCACCAACTCTTCCAGTCTGTCTGGGTCTCACTGGATGGCAGCACAGCCTTCTGGTGTGTCAGCCACTCCTCCCAGTTTTGTGTCATCAGGACATTTGCTGAGGTTGCACTCCATCCTTTCTTCCAGGTCATTGATGAATATGTTGAATAAGACTGGACCCATCTTCTTGTGGAAATGAGCTTAAAAATAATCTAGTGGTAGTTACATCAGCTATACTCTCCAGAGAAAAAAAAAAAAGAAACATAGGGATGGTCCTTAATTTATGTTGAACAACCTCTGAGACATTAGCTTGGGGTAAATTATGTCTTAAAATTGTATTATGTTTACATTTTGTGCATGGTTAAAATAGTCTTATCTGTGCCTGTCCCATGCAACCTTTTGACTCTGTGTCTGCACTATGGTGAAATTAATTTTGAAATCTAGATGTATTGCTTTTATTTTATGTAACTCAAATGGCCCAGGGTAAGAGAACCTGTGTGATCACAGTTCGTGAAGGGTGATGTTCTTTATGCAGAAGTGTGGATGTTTATATGATCCCCACTGGCGTCATATGAAGGCATCTGAAAATTAATTGCCAGTAAACTGACTGCAGCTTCAAAAGTATTTAAAATAGGCTAGATGGGCATATTGAAGAGTTGATTTCTGTAAATACCATTTAAAGCCTGAAAGAGAGTCATCTTTAAATAGAAATGAAAATCCTTACCTAAAGGAGCTTCTCAAACTACTGATTTAACTGAGGAGTGGGGGTTCACCCTCGAAATTTCATGCACTTTGTGTATTGAGAATTGATGTAACCAAATACCGGTGTAACTGAATAATGTAAGTCTTGTGTGGCACTGATGGGCTCTTTCTTCCTGTCCCGTGTCTTCCAAAGAACGGGTTCCACTATTTAACAGAGTCAGTTAAATAGTGAAGGGCTTAGTCACATGAAAATAAATGCCGTCAATATCCACAGTTGTTTGGCCCTGGAGCTTTCAAAGAGAAACATAGAAAGAAGCACAAAAACTGGATCAAGGGCCTGGAGTCTGTCAATGAACTGCTGAGGGATGCAACACGACAACATAATCAAATCTGATGTGTCTTTGCAATGACATACCATGCCTGCAGAATTCAAAACAGCTTAGCTTGCTGAAAGCCATAGTGAAAACATGTTTTCTCTTAGCTACAAATATTTGGAAGATTTTAAAACTACATTTTTAAATTAAATTCTTTGTTCTCCAGAAAAAAAAAAAAAGATTTCTATGACCCAAATATTTTCAGTGGTACAGGGCTTGAACTGAAAAAAAAGCCCTAACACAACCAAATGTCATCTTGAATTTCCCACCAGCACCTGAATCTGTGGGAAAGACATGACACCTATGCTGTATTAATTAAAATCGCAGTCCCTTGTTTCTGATTTTATAAGAAACTTCCAAGATGTCCATTAAAAGTATTTGCAGTATTGCCTGCTTCCAGTGTAGTGCCACATACTGAATGTGTTAGAGAAAAGACAGTCTGGCTACAAATTAGAGGTAATAACAGCAAATCTCAAATACACTAGTCATTATGTTTATTATATAGTCAGATTACATAGACTAGTTCCTGGTTTTCTTCTTCCTTGGCTTGTTCAGTATGCTGTCTTAGGCAAACAGTGCTTGATTATATACTTCTGGTGTATATTTTACTCTCTGTAGGTGTACATATTAAAATGTTTTTCTCATACCTTCTAGCGCTGCATTTTCATTTGGTTTTATCTCACTTACATGCCTTGTAGTAAGTACTTCTTCTGTAATTGCCATATCACAGTGTATGCTTTTATGTAGACTGACTAATTGGTAAATCCTGGCTTTTTATGCTACTGTTTGTTCTCTGTAGTGTCATTTATGCCATTCAGTATTCGGCTGTGTATGGTATTAACAGTACTTTTCTGGAGGTTTAAAAGTAATGACTTGCTGATTGTCCTTCAGAAAACAGTCTCCAGCAATATTTCTTTTTTCTTCCACAGGCTTGTGTTACTGTATTAATTCAGAAATGAGTTTTTTCTTTTGTATCAAAATTGCACTTATTTATTGAGCTTTTTCAAGTGTTTTGTGACATTTGTTTAATTCAGAACAAAAATATATCTAATGGACAATAATAACACTTTTTTTTTTGGTTAAGAAAGATGTTCTGTCTGTGTATAATCTTACGCAGATGTGCCCATGGTAAATACTCATGCTGACATCCTTTGGAAATGGTCAGGACTGTATATTTAGACCCACACCAGACAGATTTAAATTAGAGAATGGTATTTTTTCAAAACTTTTTCTACTTGCTTCTTCTTCTTCTTGTGAATATACTGAGTAAAGTTTTCATTTCTGAGACAGGAATGTCTGATTTTTGCTAATCCCACAACTTTACAATATTCCAAGCCTGAAGCAGAACCACAAACAGAGATTCATTCGCTCGTAGCTTGGAGGAGAGGCCCCCAGTGAATTTACTCCCTCTTTCAGTTTTTACTTTGCATTCCCAGGGAAATGTCATACAAGCTGTCTGGAATTGGTTACTGAAGGACATGGTCTTTTAAGCAATTTCTCATCAGCCTTTCTGTTCTATGGGGAAATAAAATAGAATTTTGCTAAATAGCGAGCCATAATTCAAGGCAGATATTGATATGGTTCTTAATAACAAACAAATATCAAATTATCATGAAAATCATTACTGGCTGTATGTGCTTGCATCTTTAACAAGAAGGATTTTTTTTCCTTCAGATTCTTCTATGTAAAATATAAGTACATTTGTAAGTGTTTACAGGATGGAGACTGAGTCCAGTTGTGCTGCATTTAACAGACTAGTTTGTCTGCAGTGGGGTACTAGAGGGGTGCTTGTATTCATGATTTGGGTGCCTCTTATGTATGTGTTTTTTCTGTTATCCATCAGATAGTTTTTGTTTGTTGTTTGGTTTTGATTTGTTGTGGGGTTTTTTTTGTTTTTTTTTTTTTAATCTTAATAAGGTGTTTAGTTCATTGAAATTTCATTGACATTGTAAAATTAACATGTTTAGGTAATTGCTTAGGTGTTGCTTACTTGAAGTAGGTATATTGCTACAACAGCCCAACTCCGTGAGTAACTAACAGTTGTAGTCGATTTTTATTCAGTAAGGATAAAAAGGCACACCAGTAAGTTGGACAGATACAAGCACTTAACTGCAAGGGAGAATATAAATGCCAGTTCTGTCCATAATACAGGCTGTACATTGAAAGGGAGCTGTGCAGGCCAGGGGCTGTGTGTCCAGGTAAGCAAGAAAGCAGTTGTTTGAGTGACAGGTAGATGGCTATGGCAATGAAATTCACCCCAAAATGCTGAAAGGGTGTTTTCTGTGTTGGGCTGCTCTGATACAAGCGTTTGAGGGAAGAGATGGGACATTGCAGTTTACATTGGGAGCGATAGGAAATAATACAGGAGAGTGCAGTGGCAGAGGATGTAAAGCAGACAAGTGAGAAAGTAAATAGTGGGTGATGTACAAGGAGAAGCAGCTGGGGGTAGGCAAAGGTAGAGGGTGACAGTGCATTAGACCCTGGCCTGGAAGTAATTAACTGTGTCTCAGGTGATGAAGATGTGCCTTATCTGTGATGCTCAAAATGGAGGTAAGAATGCCTGAGCTAATGATTCTTGATACATCCACACTGGTTTTGTGAAAACCTTCTTGCATTTGCATTGTGGGCAGTGCTGGCGGTGGGCTGGTTCCCTGAATCTTGCTGTGCTGAGCCCTCTTTGACCTGTGAGGATAGTTCCTGAGGAGGATAGTTCAGAGCCTCTCAAGCTGATGCATGGCTCAACCTTGCAAAGTCAAGTATGTCCTGGTCTTGGATCGGTTCAGCTACCTCTCTGGAGGGGAAGAGAATGGAGCCTGTGCCTGTGGAAGTTAGCTAGCCTTAACCTCAAGTAACCCAGAACTTGATCATGATCAAGATCAGTAGTCTGTAACCTCACATTTAGACTCTTCTTTATTTTCCTTTTTTTAATTATAAAATTTTATAAAGGTTATATATTTGTCAAGTTTTCGATGCAGAATCACTGCATTTACCTGAGCACATGAGGCCTCAGCACATTGTCTCTCTTATTTCAGTTATTTGGTTTGTGCAGTCCCTTGTGAAAAGGGCCTTAATCTGTGACCAAACATTCTGCAGTGTGTTTATGTCCTTCAGCTTTCTGTCCATGTAACAGTCAGTCATTTTGTCTTGGGCAGCCTGTGCCTGTGGAAAGCAGCTGAATTTTGTTTTAACATGAATGCAAACGTCCTTTCCCAGACCTCCCTCTGGGAATGTGCACTGTAATATCACAACACGAACTCGCCTGAAGTCTCAGACATTTACAGTCACTGCCTGTGGGGATAGAGGAGGCAGGAGGGTATCCTGACAAATACTGTACTAGCCTTTTGTCGTTATCCTTTCACAGGACAAGTGTGGCACAAGGGATTACAGAGTCAATGGCTAGTTCCTATTTAAATACCAAATGTATTTAGAGTGAGTCCCATGATGATGGGAATCAATCACCTGCTAATGCTTTAACCGTCTCAGCCAGCATTTAGAAATATGTACTCTCATAGAAGTAGTGTTTAAAATAGAAGTAATGTTTAAAATAAAATGAAAATGACATGTTAAGAAAACATCACATAGACATGAGGTGCAATGCGGATAAATACAGTAAGAGTAATAGCTACAGTACAGGGTACAGGCACTTTTTAACAAAAAAAGAAATAAACCGAAGGATTTAAAGAGTAGCATGTTGTCATTTCTTGGGCACTGTGCATTTTTTATTGTGAATTGGAAATTATTATTCATAACAAGTTAGTGTAGTGTTTTTGAGATTTGCCAGTGTAACAGCCCAGGTTCATAAAGTTACTTCAGGATGTTGTCTTCACATCAAGCGATTTGCCGTAGTGATGCTGGCAGCTGATGCCGTTTAATTTTTATGGGATTTGATCAAATACTCATGCATTCATTAAATTTGCTTATAATTATGTTTTAATTATATTTTTGGTCCCATTTAAAATGCTTTCTGCTCGTATGAACAGCAATGCCATAAAGTCCTTCGTGGCCTCTGCAGTTCCCCACTTTCACTGAAGTGCTTTTCCTCAGGGGCTGGAGTGTGGTCTTTTGCAGTGACGCTGTTTTACCTCATTTGAATCCTGACTTTTCTATAAGACAAGTATTTCTGCACCAGATAGAAAATCCTTATTTGTTCCTCCTTGCTTAATCTGTTATTCTCCAGGCTAGCTTCTAAGCAAAACCAAGCTACCACACATCAGGGTCTGTCCACATTTTCGTGTTTTGAAAATTTGTCCAGGTACACCAGAGTAAGAAGGAGCAAGTACTGAAGCAAAGGTTCATCAGTATAGTCTGAGGTCTGTTTTTTTTATTTAGCAAATATTTGTAAATAATTAATATTTTCTTTGAAACCAGAACCTGCTCGTTGATGTTTTGTAAAAAAAAAAAAAAAGACAAAACCAAACCATGCTACCTGTTTACAATATATGGTTCTTATAAAGACCTAGGATGGTCCTTTCCAGAAGGAAATTCAAATATTCCCTAAATCTTTAAGGAATTATTATACAGACATAAAATTTAAACAGTAGTGTTCTGAGAAAAGCATCTCAAACTATAAAAATATAATGACTTACAAATTCACTATGCAAAAAGTGATATGTGTTAAATTTTATTTTTCCTCAGGCGTATTTTGAGACTTACAGGGTTTGGAAGCTTAAAAAAATACTTGACATATGTTTAAAAATGCCCTGCGTTTGTTCCTATATATAATTCTGTTTATTTGTCTCATGGCAAGAACAATCTTTTACTCAACAGTGTTAGAATTAGGCCATAATGTATTTTAGATCCACTATACCTCTTTATCAGGAGTCTGTTTCTAAATCTATATTTTACACTTTCCCATGCTCCAGTCACTGCAACCATAATGAATAAATGCTGTAGCTTTCAGTTCTTACCTCTGGGACGAGTAATAAGAAAACTCTTGAACAGATGGAGTGGGCTTTCTCATACACATTATCCATTAATGTCAAACAACAAGCTATAGAAAATGTTTCTATTACACAGGTGAAAAGAAGATAATAATATCACCTGTTTTCAATAGTGTCTACATTCACACAGTTTAAATTTCACTTTGTCCCTGTGCCTTACTTTACCTATTAGCTCTTATCTAGACCTTAAAAGGTGCTGAGCCCATGGGAAATTGTAGACACAATGACTTAAAAGGAATGTAGACCATATGAGTATAGGCCTAGCTATATTATATGCATGCTAAAGACCCAATATTCTCCTTCCCTACAGTTTTGAAGGAGGCTGTATTTCTTGTTTTGTGAGATGTACTATTTTACAGTATTAAGGGCTTGATCCTACATAGCCACAGGCATAACTTCAGTGATGTCACATAGTTTAGGACAGCCAAAGGTTTTCAGTTCAACTTGGCTGTTGTTGAACAAAGCAGCAGTACGTTGGGTTATTCAATACCACTTTTTGTGCTTTTGACACCTGTGCGGGTAGTTTGCAGCCTGCTTGATTTTGGTGTTCAATGAGTAGCTAGGCAATTTTATTTTAACATTTATGAGTATGGATTCAAAGTCTCACTCTCTCAGTACCTCTGTAAAAACCAGTAACAAACACTTTTACTAAGCAGTTCGCCCCTGCACATCTGAGTGTTCTTTTGTTGTGTTTATTTTAGACATGCAAATTTGGAAAGATGAAAATATTTTAAGTGCCCTGTAATTACATTAATAGTCAAACATACTGCCTTTTGACAAGCTTTCTGACTTCCATGAAATGTTACCTAGGTTCATTTCCAAAAGGCTTCTTAAAGTTATCAAATGTATTGAGATTGAGTAATACTTCTGATAAGCTGAAGTAAGAATAGCAATTAAAGTATATATTTAAATGCACTTTAGAACAAATCCACTTGCAGTGGTACTTAGTCTGTACTTTGGAACTCTTTGCAATATAAAGGAACCTCTTAATCTAAAGGAATTGTGATTCAGTTTTAAACATATCATTATTTTGATGGATAGTCTTTAACCACACTATGTATTACTGCAGTGGGTAAATTCGCAAGAGGCAGGGTTAATGAAACTGCATGGGTTTCAAATCTGTCAAACAGGCTGCCTGAGAGACTGGCTTATGCCTTTGTTCTTAATGAATGCCACAACAAAAAGCATTCCTGTGGGCTTTTTCTTTTTTTTTTTTTTTTTTTTTGACTAAACATGCTTAACAGTTAGTTAACATGAAAAGACCTTCCTGCTTTCTTGTGGTATTTCCTGGTAGGGGTCTTTTTCATAGTATGTGATTATTCATGAAATTTTGCACTGGAAATACTGAAGAAAAAGATACTGGGGGGGAGGCATTTTTTTTTATGGGAGCTGCAGATGTAAATAATATATGTCTGTCTTTTGGAAATTCCATAAGGCAGAACTTTCTTATGTTACAGAATGGAGTGTGAGACTCGGAGACAGAATACTTTAGAGTAGGAAGACAAAGAAGCTGAGCAACTCTGAGCATGAGAACAAAAAGATACTGTTCCCAAAGTTCAGAACAGCCTCTCTGTATATGATTAATATGGTGGTTATTATTCTTAAATATTAATAGAGTAACAAAAAAAATTAGTGAAAAATATGCTGAAAAAAAAGTGAGGTTTTTTTCCCCTTCTTTATATTGTCTGTCAGTTTCTTTCTCATGCTGATATTACAGTTAATGATCAGATAGAATTTTAGTCACACCTAGCTATTCTCTCTTCTAAATCTCAAAACACTGTTGCTTTGTGTGGGTTTGTTTCTTTGTTTTCTCATTTGTATATTCTTGGAAAACTCGTGTGTATGGCACTACCTGTCACAGTATCCCTAAAAGAACTCTATTCTTGTAGGGTAGGATACTGAATCTTATGAGGACATTATTTTTGAGCCTGAAAAACTCATAAACTACAGAGCTGTTCTGCCCCATAGAAGATAAACTAGGTTCTCTGGAGGACTGTTGCCAACTTTTCTACTTTTGAACTGATATTGGTTTCTAATAGTGTTTGGGTTTGTTTTTTTTTTTTTTTTTCAAAAGATGCAATAAAAAGATAAAACTTTAGAAAAGTGCAAGTGAAGCCTTATCACTGGGAAAATGTTGACTGTCTGAGATAATTTTATCATGGCTAAGTTCCCAGAACATCTCAGTAAAGAAAGGGACTGGAAAAAGTTATTGGAATAATGAAATACTGTCCTTGCAGTCAAAGTACAGAATAAAAGTTGATCGAAGTTGTTGGAATGATTGCAAAGGTGTTGGAGTTCTTTCAGTTATAATTATTTCTTTGTAACCATCTTGAAATAAGACAAACCCTTCAGGAGATGTTAAGGGAAGATACACTGGACCTCAGCATATGTTAAACTGATTCCACTGTAAGAATAATATTGAAAAGAGCCCCAAAAGACAAAATCTGCTCATACATTGCAGAGCTCTAAAGAAAATCTTTCACAGTTGTCATAACTGAATTTCTTAAAATACTGCGTTATGTAAAAGAGAAATAAAATACATGCTCACATGGTTCACATGAGCATGAAAGAGGCCATGTTTCAGGATCATGGTAGTGTCAAAGAGGAATGCATCCTGTCACCTCTACTACGTGGCATGGCCCTCAATTTTAACATAAGAGAAAGAGCAAATAAATAAAGTAAAATGAGACACAGCAAGTGTCAGCAAAAGTCCAATGAAATATTTGGATCTTGTTGATAGTTTGTGTGAGACCACAGGACATGTACCACTGGGCAGCTGGAGGAATATTTGAAAACAGATGTATGAAAGAGCTCCTTCATCTAGAAGCACTTTCAGGGAAACTTGGTACAGGACTAACATTGTTGACATTCAAGGAGGAACAAGATAAAAAACATAACAAAGTTTTTGCGTGTGTGTCCTACCCAGCTTTTCGGTGAAGAAGACACATTCAGTTTGTTTCTACACCACGAATTAGTCACTTATGCTACTCACTAGTAGTTAAAAACTCTGAAAACAAAACTCTGTCAAGAGATGGCAAGGACCAGAAGCTGTTCAGAAGCAATGTAGGAAGGCCATGGCTGCACAGCACATCTCTAACATGGAGCAGAAGAATGGGGAGTATCCTGCTCTGGCAGGGGGGTTGGACTTGATGATCTTCGGAGGTCCCTTCCAACCCCTACCATTCTGTGATTCTGTTTGGTTAAGCCATGTTGATTGTACTTGTTTCAGAGCCAAAGATTTGCTTTCCGCCATATTTTGTCTCCCACATGTTTACTGGTTTTGATTCAGAGCTCATCCTATTTAAATATGTGTTACTCTCATGATCTGAATTAATTTTCTAAAATGAGAAAAAAAAAAAAAAAAAAAAAAAAAGAGGCTATTGTTCTCCTATGCACCTAAGACTGTGCTTTCATTAACTTAATGGCAAAAAAGCTCTGCTTTTTGTTACCTTAGTCATCAGCCAGTCTGTTTCTCTACATGTTCAGAGCTTCTCAGCAAATGCAGGAAATACTTGCTACATGCTGCTGGCAACACTAGGAGCTGCAGTCCCTCAGTCTCTTTGAAGCAGCAGCAGCATGCAGAATGTCAATTACTTTACAATTTCAGGCTTCAAATTGGTTCCTTGATAAGCAAAAACTTGCCCTGCTGCACTGACAGTGTAAGTAGGTAATCTGAATAACGGAGAGAGATGATCAGTTTTCACTTAAAAAAAAAAAAATGAAGTCTTTTCTTCACTCTTACTTGTGTTTTACATACAAGTCACCAAGACCTTCCTGGTCTGCTGGTGGAATTCTTCTAATGTTGAATTTCAGTTGAATTTCAACTTTCAGCTTTAGAAAACCCATAGCAATTTTATGATCCCTCTGACTGGACCTTGGTTTGGAGGAAATCCAGGTCTGTGTCAGTAATCAAATGCTGTCAGACTCTTCCTGATCCCAGGAAGTTAGGTTTGCATGACAGCAGTTCCTATTACCTGTGCTTCTGGAAGGACCATGACAGATTAGCCAAAAGATGTGGAAAAAATGAAACTCTTCCAGTAAGTTTTAGACTTGGTTAGTGAAGCAGAGTATATCCTGGAGATGCTCCCTACTGATCATCCAGTGAAAGTACAAGTTATCTGTATGTTAGTAGGAGAGAGTATGTTTTAAGACTTCTGCCTGCAGAATTACTGTTGCAACATTGCTACAGCCCATGTGGAGGACTCAAATGTAGGATCCAGTTGAGGCAGCTGCTGAGACTGGATCCCTGAAAGCTCTCCCGGAAAATCTGGTCTTAGAAAATAGTACGCTTTAATTTCTCTGATTATCAAGAGAGCTACTGAGTATGTATGTAGTTTTCTCCTGCTATACATGCCTTTTATAAATGTCTAGAAGAACAACTTTCCACCAAGTTAACATTGCTTCTTTTAATTTCTGCATATGTATGTACATTGCTTTTCTCCTGCAGTTCTCTAAGACTTTTATGGCCCATTACTGCGTGAGTAAAATGTGTGCGCATTTTGTGATCCTCTGCCAGAAGATGTTTATTACTCTCATCATTCTTATGAAAATCATGTTCCAGCAGGTTCAGACAATGTGCACAATGTGACACGTGTGAATTGGCCATTTCACACTACACTTAAAATATTAGCAGCAATAATAATGCCAGGGAAGGAGCCCCAGGGAAAGGGCTTTACGTTAAGTTGGTCATGAAGCTTCGATATGTGATCTTTGTTAAACCCAGAGGTGTAAAGAACAGTTATCTTATTTTCAAAAGATACTATCAATTGCTGAAGGAGGTTACAAGCCAAAGTATTAATGAAGAAAACAGTTTCTTCATACTTTGCCTTTTTTGGGGATGTGGGCTTAGTCTATCTCAAGGGTTAGCTTATTGAGTAAGTGCTTTAAAGACAATGCTTTAAAGAAATGTTAGATGTTGTATAGCCAGAGAAGCAAAATATACTCCTCTTATACAGCCCTGAGTATTTCTGGTAAGAGCAACATGCTTATATGGTTGGTGTGAATGTTTCAGACATGCTGATCAAATAGTGTCACGTAGTAAAAGGTCAGAAATATATCTTCTGCTCTTTGCTATGCCAATGGTAACAGTACTGGAGGCACCACTATAATTTCTGTCCTTCATTCAGTTCATAGTTACTGCTGCTTGATGTAGTTTACTTTTCATTTGCCTTTGTTGTTGCTGTAGAGCTCTTGTCTGCCTCTGCTTTTCTGTGCAGTGAATACCTTTTCTGTGTGCTCTGCTTGAGACACAGAAGAGTTTAGGATGACTTCCTATGTTTCAGCACAAGTTTCTTGGATTTTTTTTTATTATTTTTTAAAAAATAGAAAGTTTTAAAAATAGGAAGTTTAAGTTTTTTGTTCTTTATGCAAATTAATTGAGAGATGGCAAAGCTGAAGGGACAGAAGTGATCAATTATCATAAATGGCCTAATATATTATCAGAGACTATAGTACTGGCACATGGCTTTTTGTCACTCCATTCTCCTGGTTCTTATTTTAAAATGGGGATGCTTTCAACAGCAAGAAGAAAGAGTTTCTAGTTCTGCTCTTTCCTCATATAGGGATCCATGACACTCTTCTTCACAAAGTCCCTTAGCCAATAAATACACGTGTGAGCAGACTCCTAAGGAAGTATGAAAAATTAAAAATCAGCAGATTAACAAAAGAGTACAAAAAATATTTCAGACAAACTCTGATGTCTCTAGGACTGCTCTTACCTAGGCATTTGTCTTCCCTCTAATGTTCAGAACTTAGAATCAACCAAAAAAATTCCTTTTCTGATGTTCACTGGGTTAATGACTGGCAGTACTTCTTAAACTTCCATCTTCTCCCCCCTTCTCATATTAGGTACCAGCACAATTCTTCCAAAAAGGGGAAGGTGACTTCCATAGACAGAGATTTCTCCTTGCTAGCACAAGTAATTATAAGATCTTAAGTCACTTACCTAAATTTTTCTCATGTGAGCATATGAAATTCCAGTCAAGACAGAGGTCTTGTTATTCAGGTGTTTTAGGAGAATATTCCTGATTTGAAGACTTTAAAAGATAAATTAAGAAAACCACAAACAGAATAACCAGTAGGCTTCAATCCCATATAGTTACCAGGTTGAAAACTGTTCCTTTATTTATACTTTCTTGTCTTCAAGTTAGTATCTAATCTATGACATTGTTTGACTTCAAAAATCTAGTTTCTTTTGTCAAAAACTTTAGAAGCCCATATAAATATTTGCTCATTCGTCCTCATTCAGTTTTGTTTACAATCCCCAAAGTGCTAAATAGATGAGAGTGACACATCTTCCTTTGTAGGAGCTGTGCTTGTTTGTCCCTAATACATGTAATTTATTCTTGTTGCAGTTGTTTCAACACCTTGTTGTTTAAATAACCTTAGTAATGCCTGGCTTCCAGAATCACCCCACTACCTTTCTGAAGGATAAACACAAATTAACAACGCCCCTAAGTCCCCTGCAGTAGTAGGTAATTTTAAGTTGATAACTTTTTTTTGTATTCATCTCAGCCATTTCATTCTGGAGTTCCCTTAGGATATTTGCATGAAGATTAGCTTGTCTCCATGTGCTATTGCACTTAATATAGATTTTCTTCTGTAGCCAACCCCAGTCTATGGGTATGGCTGTTTCTGAGGGGATGTTTTCATTCCTAGGTGCAGAGCCTTATCTGTGTCCTACCTGCACATCTGAGGCAGACATGCACCATCCCAAGTCTTGTAGGTAGGAAACCTAGGAGGAACATGAGGACTAAAACTGAAGGACTTGCTGCAGAATGCATTGGCCCTGTGCTCCAGAAACAGCTGTTAGGAACGTCGTGTACAGCAGCGGCTTAGAAAGCTAGTGAAATAAGTCATGAACCAAACAGAAAGTATGTATCACCAATCTTATGATCGATGACATGAATGAGTCAATAACGTATACGTAATATATGGATCAGGCGAAGGATAAACAGCCAGTTGGCAGGTGCAAAGAGGCAATAACTCTTTCATAGCCAAAATAATCAGGAAGAAGCCAGTAACAAGTTTTTGGGAACCCATATATCTTTTCTCTGATAGGTGTAATGGTGGGGAGATGATACCCAAGACAGCTGGTTGGCAGAGCTAGCAAGAACATTTTTATTTGCATCTCAGACTAGAATTCAAAATGAACATACTCTTAGGTCACATAAGATAAAATTGCTGATCTCTAACAGTGGCATTCAGGAGAGGAGTTATGTTTGTTAACCTTAACCTTTGTCTCCAGTGTGTCAAATACATCTTGAAATCCCATGTAACAAGAGTAAGCAATTAGAAAAGTATTCCACTGGTAAACAGAAATCTTTAATTGAAGCAAGATTAGACTAAAATTGGGTTTTACTGGTGACCTTTTGTATCCAGTGCTATAGCTAACAGTCTGGTCTTGAGAGTAGGTAATAAATCTCTTCTTTGTTTTACAAAAAGATATTATTTTTGCTAAGATTAATCAAAGTGTAAGTTGCAAACTCACAGTGCTCTTGTCTTCTGGAGGGAGGAAATGCAAAATGGTTCATGGAGCCACTGCAGCATCTTTCCTGTCAAGGTGCTAAGGAGTACCACAAGGGTTTGTGTTGCAGGAGAAGCTCTTGGCAGGAGAAGAAAAGGAAAGAGACAGCTCACAGCCCCAGACACACCTCTTTGACATTCACACATTAGATGCACCCTGATTCAGTTACTCTACAGAGAAGTTATGGCCTCAGTGCAGAGTCTCAGGACAAAAGTAATTCAGTTGTTTTGGACTTAGCTTCTGTCCCTTTCTGATGCCCTTTTTTCTCCTTTTATTCTAAAGCATTAGCCTCCCTGTTTTCTTGATTCTTAGAACTAAATACTTTAATTTTATTTTACTTCTTTTGCTTTCAATATTCAAATTTGATCTTAGTTTTCTTTGGGTCCATCTTTCTTGTATCTCTTTTTGCTGGCCATGAATAAGGGCAGTAATGTCCCCACAGCAGTCAGTTAAAAAAATCTCTGTCCTAATCTTTCCTAGCCTCTCAGAATATTCAGTTGGGTTTGTCCATATGTGTTAGCCACAGGGGCTGCATCTCAATTTTTAGATCTCCCTAGTAAGCTGTGCTGAAGTTGCAGTGGGAGCTCCCAGCTGGCCCTCCCTGCTGCAGGAAGGCAGCAAATGATGGCTCAGGCACTAAGCACCTGATCACACACAGAATGCAGAAACATTTCACACATACACATGCAGAAAACTGTGCACAGATGGAGTTCTGCTCATCTTCAGGCTCTAACAGCAATCTGGTTTACATACAAAGGGCTGAAGTTGCCTGTTACTGCTGTTTTATGAGACTTGGTTTTCTCAGTGGGGTCCTGCCCTATGACTGGGGAATGTAGATGTTCGAATAAATATTGTGTAGGAAAAATAGCCAGACTACAGTAAGGCACAGCAGCCTTATTTGCAGACCATGCTGTCATTGTACTAGTCACTGTTTAAACACGAGGAAAAAGAGCTTAGATAAAATACCTTGTGCAGTCAGAGTTCATTCCCTAGTCAAGAGATAATTAAAACAATGATGCTTCTTTGTTTTCTGTCATTTGGCCTTGTGTCTGTATCAATTTAAGTAGATTTTACAGTGTAGTCTTCTCTCTTTCTCTTACAGTCGATACGTTTAAAATTGTGACCTTTCTCCCAACTCCCCTTCGATGTGCTGCGTTCCCTGCTGCACGATAAGGATAGCCAGCTCTGATGTAGGACTGCTTTGCTGTTTCTGTAGAGACATCCGTATTTCCTTGCTCCTTCAGTTCATCAACTCTGGCCTGGAGGTGCTATACTAGTGCTTTGAGGGCCATTAACTGCTTGCACCACATTTCGATCAGACACATATATCTAACCTTATCTTTGAAAGGTCTGCAGGAAATAACATTGGAAAAGAGATCTTCTGTTCAAATTTGTGCCCTCTTGACTACTGTGAATTAACACCCACTTAGAGGGGGTAAGAAGTCAAAAATGTGCCTCGAAGGTTAAACATTTAGTATGTAAAGCTAGACTTCCAAACTTCCATAATGCATGAAAACGTATATGTAAAAATGTCTGAACAAAACCAAAGTTTAACAGTTAATACATTTTAAAGTATGTGGATTTTAAAGCCTTTTTTGAGATTCCCCTTTTCTGGTTGCCTTCAGGGGAGGTGAGACAAGTTTCTAACCTTTGCAGCCAGCTCAGTGGAAGAGAGGGAAGGAAGAACACAGAGCCAGAAAGAAATCTCAAATTTCAACTTGTTGTGTGATCTTTGAAGGGCTTCAAGAATAAAAATCTTTAAAGAGAACCCCATAGGTGCTACATGATCTGCATTTTGTCAGTCAGGCTTACAATCATCACAGGAGACAGAAGTCACAGATTTACTGCCAACACAGTCACCCCTCTTTTCAGCGGCCATCCTTTCCCTTCCCCTTCCCAGCTCTTAGGTTTGTAATTGACAGCTCTTCCAAACAGTTCTTTGTAGTGTTTGGGTACCTACCCTGGATGCTCCTAATGACAGAATGAGCTCCAGCCTTGCCCTAACTTAATCTTGCGCACAATCTCATGTTTCATCTAGTTCTTCCCTCTGTTTAGGGAGAACTTGTCTGGTTTACCAAAAATACTGCTTTCCCTTCTATTCCTTTTTTTTTTTAATCAGGTCAGATTCCCAAGTTGGTTCACAGCATGGCTGTGTTCCAGTTACCTTGGTAAAATGGAGGAAACTGTGAGATGTGGGATGACAACAACTGGGGAGTGTGGGTTTAGCAGGAACTACGTAATCTGCAAAAGTCTGTATGTTGTTAAATCATAACCAGAGCCCCAACAGTAAACACAAGTATCTCTGATGTACCAACAGTCCTGTGCTGGAATGCAAATTGTAATTTTTTTTTTAACTTGTGCTGAGATACAGATGTATTTCTATGTCTCTACGCTGTAGGATGAAGAGACTCTTTGCCTCTGACTGTGATCAAAGATGTTCGTGGAACCCTCCTGATTGCAGTGCACTGTAATAAACATGGCATTGGTTCAGTATATTTTAAATAGTGTTTAAAATACTTCCAGACTGGTCAAACCATTTGTTGTTAGGTTTTTTCCCCCAGCTATCTAGCCTGCTTGGTGTCACTTTCTGAATTTCTAAATCTCGGAGCATTAGTGGGACAGAGACAGTAGAAGGTTAGTCAGTTGAGTAAATAAAAAGCAAACAAACACAACAGCTGAAGTTGGTTTAGGACCTTTGTAATTTTTTTCTGAATTTATCATGCCAGCTATTACGTAGTCATTTGGTCCTGAGTAAGATTGAAAAATGATATATGCAACTTGCTGCCCAGTGTCAGCACTGGCAAGCTTGTGTGATTGCATTCGAGCTGAATATTTCAGCAAATAGCATAGCCCAGCAGCAATTGCTGAGCCCTATCTATATTCTCTCTTTGCAGTGAGCAGAGATTTTTCATTTCATACATCATTTACAGCTTGCCACAGTGATTCCAGTCAGCCAGGATATATACACAAAGAGAAGAAAGAGAAATATATATCATTTGTTGCAGAAGTTGGGCACATTGGGTTCAAATTTAATTACACTATAACGTCAAAAGCTACACTAAGAGACAAAAAGTCAACTATCCTTAACTCAGAGTAAAATAAGATCAGTTCTCTTGTTGATCAAGAGTTCTGCCTGGGCTTATTGGGCAGTAATTTTGCTGCTTTGAGACATTACATCCAGAAGAATCAGTGAACACACTTAAACAGGTACAGTGCATATATCATCCAAGTGTTTTACAAAATAACAGATGCCTCCAACCCTCTTGGCAGAATTGCCTTGTTAACAACACTTATTACTGCTAAAAAGTGCAGCTCCCATTCCTTTAGCTCCTGGAGTGTCTGCAGGTTCCTGCTGGGCAAGACAATCAATTAGGAAGGAGGATCTCAGCAGGGATCCACAGACTGCGGGATCTGTGTGACCTACAGGAAGACATGCTCACTTCATTTTTTTCCCCACCCACTGTCCTACCAACATGTCTGGATCTTGAGCTGCAGTAGCTAAGGTAGACAGGATTGGTTTTATTAGTAAACTGAGCTGTTTTACAAACAACAACCAGAAAAACCCCAACAAACAGCCTTTTCCCGTCTGGAAATCTTCATAGTTTCTGTGAAACTCAGAAGATCCCAAGAATTGCCCCTTGAGATCAGATCCACAGATAAGAGATCTGTAGAAACACATGAAAGAAACACAGGTCTTATGCCTTGATACCTCCCTTTCCTTTCTCATTGGAGGCTCAGAATTTCTCATTAGAAACTAGAATGATTCTTTCACTTTTTAAAGATCTCAGAATCACAGAGATCCCTCAGTAAGCATATCTTCATTTCTGAGACTTTGGTAAAGCTTCATTTGTTGAATTTCCATGATAGCTGAAGATTGCATAACAGATACGACTTTGCTTAATAGGAAATGAATTAAAAGTTGAATTTGTGAAAAATAAAATTTATGAAAGAGATACAAAATCTGGGAAAACATTGGTATTAAATGACATTGTTAACCAGGATGCACAGTGCTAATTAGCAGAGTGTCTGGGGTAGTAAACAGCAGTAATCCATCACAGTCATGAGGGTCTGGGGATGCTGGGGTGTTCAGTGGCAATATTGAGACTGAGGAGATAACTTCAAATGGGAGAAGTCTTGATATTTTCTCCTCCCTGAATTCCCTGTGCTTCCTGTCATAATGTGATCTTTAGATTTTCAGAAATAAATCAATTTGCCATTATCTCCTTCCCATTGCTGAAGTGGGTTTGGAGTACTTACCCTGCACTACAGAGGTAGGAGAGGGATTAGTGCAAGTAAACCTCATTATTTAGGGAAAAAATCCAGCATAAAAAAGATTGGTGTATTAGAGTATGGAAGTGGAGTAGCAATGCACTTTCCAGTAGCAAATAGTCGATGCAGTCCTGATGGGGCAATGCATGGCATAACAGAATTTCATTCCCATTCTTCAAATGACAAGAAGAAGACAAATAAGGTGGCCAAGCTTTTCCTGGGATCATCTGTGGTTGTCAGACTTTGTCAATGTGTTTTTGATACCTTCTTTAAAGTCAGAAAAGCAGGGAAAACTGTATGCTTATAGCCTTGACATTATTTCCTTGTTGGGGGAAACTGATCTGATGAGCTGTGTGTGTTCTTTCAAGTTTAATTTGTCAAAATATACAAGGTCATCACAGTTGTATGTATTTGACTTTAGGAGATGAACTGCTATAATTAGTAACAATACATTTATTTTATTACTTGCTTTGATAGAAGCCAAGGGTGTTTTGTTTTCTTTAAAACCTGAATTTCAGTGTGAATTATATTAGTTTTTTGATGGTGTCTTCTTGTGTTAAACTTTTTTGGGGGTTTTTTTTGGTTTTTTTTTTGGTGTAATTAGCAAGCAGAAAATTACTTTATTTCTCTTTTGTTTAACTGAGTTAATGATGTCTGCAAAGAAACATAGTACCAAGGAGAGGTTTTTTTTGCCGATCTCAAAAATTTCAGAATTTGCCAGACTCAAAGCTATAAGGATTACATCAAGAGCTGTCCCAACATCTTTTAAAAAGAATCTTTCACTTCATTGCTGCATAAAGGTGAACCTAAGCAGCACAGAAGGCAACTTGAGTAGAAGCAGCCAGACTCGAGATAGCAGAGGGAGTGTGTCTTGCAGGCTGACCCCTCTGTGTAAGTGAGTGTGTGTTTTTTAACTTGCTGAGAGGGCAAGACTAGTACATTAATGAGCCATCTGCCTTGCTGGGCCACAGTTTTAAGAGCAACATGCCTTCCTGTCCTTTTCACACTCCGCCCTCTAGAAAATGTAACTCTATCAGTACTTACGACAGGAGACTCTATCATATCAAAGGATAAAGAAATCTGAGATGAAGAGAGAATTAGGGAAATGAGAGGAGTTACAGGACAGAGAACTTCATTAGAGGGATAAAAACCAGGGAAGAGCAAGATTTAATGAGGCTCTTGTTTATTACTTTTGCTAATTTAGAAAGTCTTGCTGCTGGCTGTGGCACTGGAAGGTTGAATTTTATAGATACTTTCAAAATTAATATTGCAGTGAGCCAGAATACAGGACTTAAGTATTCACCTGCATTTAATGGGTAAATCTCAGCCTCAGACTGTGGGGATCTTCAGTTTCAAAAGCCAAGGCTCCTTTGGGAGTAAAACTGTACTTGGCCCTTTATACAGCAATTGGTCTAGGGTAAGGCTACTCTGTTCTGAATTTTCTTCATTATGAATTCTTGGATTTGCAAGTTTTTATAGGATGATTTTCCTGGTTTGTTGTGTTTTGGTTTTTTTTTCACCATTTTCCTGTGAGTCCTGTTTTGTTTGGACACTCTCTAGTTCTGAACCTCACCACTGTTTCTGAGGCAGAAAGTGCTAATACCAGTCACCTTCTACTAGCTTAACTACATTATTTGATACTTCTGAATTATTACTAGTGGCCACACAGAGTTGTCTGTAAGTGCTCTGAATGCAGGCAGTGCTGGACATAGGATGCCCATGTCAACCGTGCTGGCAAGTCAGACAGGAAAGTGTATTGTGAGCTGTAGATGCAGGATGGATGTATTGTCTGGTGACTGATTGATGTCTGAGGAGCTGTGAGACTGGTTCTGTCTTGGTATGACAGAAATGATACTGAACTTTTTCTTCACATCATGCAGCTTCCTTTTTTTTTTTTTCCTGACATTTCATTTATTGGATTGGTCCATCCATTTTTAGTGCTGTGTTTCACAGCTAACATTGTAATACTACATTTTTGCATGTGATGCTTCCGTTTTTTTGTCACAGGCAGTTTTATGAAGAGTCCTCCATGGCTACACTAGTTGTTAATGCATTTTCCTTCCCTGTTTTCCTACTTTTAATGTCCAGCTGGAGAAGAGCATTTACATAAATTTTCCTCTCTGTGATATATAAAGATCAGTCAGTTAATATTTATCCATAATTTGGATATGGAAAGTGTTATACGTGCACAGAGCATGTGGGAGCCAGCATTAGATACATGTCTATTAACAGATGTGGTTCTTTTTAAACAATTTTTTTTTCTGTTACTAGTGAATAGCTCCACCAGTTTTAGGGATTATTGACAGTAATCTTTATTTACAGGATTTAAATTCTAGGGGAAGTCCAGGTTTATACTTTTAGGCTGTTTGGTGAGTATAGTTATTCTACTCATGGCCGTTTTTAAGCTGAACTATTTCTGGTACATCCACAAAAGTAGGTTCTATTTTCCTGTCATCAAGGTAGTATATCCCAATTTATATAATTTATTTTGTTTTTCCATAATAACTTTATGCCAGCAACACCAGCCAAGTCAAATCCTTTCCATTGTGTGTGAGATACTGTGTGGCCCAGAGGTGCAGTTGCCTCCATGTGATTTCTTAACCAGTGTCAAGTACCAAATGGGATTTCAGTTTGGGGAAAGGCTGATGTGCCGTGTAGGAGCTGGCAAATGTGTGCTCTTCACCTGCAACCTGGTGCCAAAGTCGTTATCCATTACTGTGGGACCCAGCCCTCAGGTAAGCCTGTCCTCCCTGTCATTGTCTGAGTGGAGATGGGATCTTTTCCAGACTGTTTGGGTCACAAAAAGTTGAAGGGTTGATAAAATACTACTCCCCAGTGTAGATAGATGTGCTATATGGGCTGTATTGATGGAGTTCAAAGGAGGCAATTTCAGTTATTACACACCAACTGAAAGCTAAGGTTTTCTTTTCAGTACAGACTGTCCTTGCTCCTATTTGTTGTTATTGATACAGTAGATAGTGTTTCATGATAACAATATCATCAGGGAGAACCATGGCATGTCAAGAAAGACTTTTTAATATGATCTATCACAAGAGCAATAACAGAAGCACAAAAATATGGAAGCAGCTGTGTCATTTCAACAGAAAGCTAACTTTTATAGAGTTATGCTCCTGGAAGAAAAGTTGGCCTTTGAAATTCTTTAGTCCATTGAAAACTCTTACCCCAGCTTTCCAGCCAGGTAGCTGCTTATGTGGTGTCATGCTTCTTAACAGATATTATCAACTCGATTAAACTGAAGAGATACAAACTAAATTACTGCATCCTAATTATACAAAAAAAGGTCAATAAACAAACAACAAAACCAATTGTATGATTCACTCTGAGATTAAGATGTTTAAACCACTAACAGTTTATATCAAAGCATCAGTAATAAAATAAGTGTAATATTACTAATTATTTCATCTTCTGAAGTCAAATACCTAATTTTTTGTTGACTTGGTGTATTTTGGCCTTTACAAGTGTAGAAAAGGAATGTGAATGGGCTTGACTCACACAGCAGCACAGAGAAGTACATCTTACAATCATAGAATCAGAATCATCAGGGTTGGAAAAGGCCTTTAAGATCAAGTCCAACCATTAACCCTACTCGAGCAAGTGCACCACTAAGCCATATCCCCAAGCACCACATCTATAAGGCTTTTAAACACATCCAAGGATGGTGAGTCAACCACCTCCCTGGGTAGCCTGTTCCAATGCCTGACATCCCTGAAAGGCTGAAAGAATTATTCCTAATGTCCAGTTTAACCTTCCCCTGGTACAGGTTGAGGCCATTCCCCCTTGTTCTATCACTACTTGTGAGAAGAGACCAGGACCTACCTCTCTCCAGCTCACTTTCAGGTAGTTGTAGAGAGTGATAAGGTCTCCCCTCAGCCTTTTTTTCCTCAGACTAAATAGCCCCAGTTCCCTCAGACACTCCTCATAAGACTTGTTCTTCAGGCCCTTCACCAGCTTAGTTGCTCCTCTTCTGAATCTTCTGTAGAGTGAGAAGCTGCACCTGCCGTGATGGGAAAATATGCTTATCAGGAAACTTCACTCAGGCTGGTAGGCTGTGCTGAGGTAGGAAACTGGCACTTGGCATCTGTTGCCTGCAACCTGTTTCTCCTTCCTAAACTCTCTTACAGTGGATTGATTAAAACTCCCAGCTGATATCCTGAGACTGTGTTTGATAATTACTAGTATTTTCTACATCAGTAAGAGTGACAACAGCAGAATTGAAGCTCAGTTGATTTTAAAACTTGTCTGTGGCAGCTTTGATTTCAAATAGAACACGGTATTCATTTAGACAAGTAGTAGAGTGAGGCTTGGGCTTTCTTTCTTCCCTCCTCCCTCCCTCTTTTATTTTAAAACATAAGATTGTGCAACCCATGGAGATTTTTGGGCATGACTTTGATTAGTGAGAGCCATATGTTCCTCAAACAAATGAGAACAATTCTGATATTGATGATGAAAAGACGGCAAAAAATACACTAACTTGCTGCCTGCAGAGTAAGATTGAGGTTTTTTAAAGTTTTTGACCTGACCTTTTTGACACATGGGAGCTTCTGTGAGAAAACAACAAAGAACATTGTCAGGCTCACTCTTACTCCTTGCAGGATAGTTCCATCAGCTTCACTGATGGCTGGATTTGGCCCAGGCAGGGTAATATGATAAAAATTAGAACTGTAATGTTACATTTTTGTGCACCTAATGTACCATTTCAGAGTAATCTGAAGCAAAGTTATGTACAAAGAAAGACCAAATATAATGTCTCATATGAAAGAAACTCTATATAGACCTTTGAAAGAAAATTACTCATGTCTTTTGTAGAGTAAGAAACTGAGCTTGCAGCCATGGAAAAAAGGCAAGGGTGTGTAGTAATCAGTGCCCACAATGTCCTCAGGTTTTCTAACAAAATCGTCTGTCAAAAGATGTGACCTGTCCGAATACGAGCTGTGGAAATGCACCCTTCTACACCATTGCCTCCTACCAATCAATAACAATTCAATCCTGGCAGAATTCAGGCAGAGCCTATTATAAGCCATCTAAAACTGAATTGCTGTCAAAGAATTAGACATGAAGGAGATTGCCATACTTGTATCTGATGGGAAGAAATACTACCTTAGTTAAGTACAGTGGGATGGTTTCAGATATTGCTCAGTGCCAACTGCTTAAAAAATCCTGAATGATACTGAAAATATTTTGAATATGTAACCACAAATTAAGATTGACAGCCTTGGCTTTGATCCTAGCAGGAACTGAGACAAGTGAAAATATGGTTGTAGTTATTATTTCCTGTTGGTCAGAAATATGTTTGATCTGTGTCTTGATCCAGAATAGAAGATAGAATTCACTCCTAAGCATTTAATTTGTATAAAGCTCCATCTACTCCTTCTGTATGAAAAAGAACTGCATTTTCTTTTTGGAGAAACAGAGAAAAGGAAGGTGTTGTAGCATCAAAGGAATGGTTTTTTTTTTTTGGCCATTGCAGAACTCAGAAAGTTCTTACTCTTGCACACCTATATTAAAAAGTTTTCAACCAAACTGTTATTTTATCTTTTTGTTCTGAGCGCAAGCATAGGATTATCAAGTGTTTTGCTACTAATTGAGTATGTCCTGTGACATAATATGGAAGAGGAAAGAATGAAGATTCTCATTTGCTTCTGGTTTTCTTTCATTACATTGTTATGTTGAGTAGACATTTTATTATTAGGTATCTGCCAATGCAAAAAGACTGAAATACTTTTTATTGTCTGTACAGTAAAAATCTCATTTTATATACCGTATAAGAAGTGCCGTAACAGTAAGAGTACTCCTTTGCTACTTGGAAATTTGGTTAGATGGAGGTACCTTGAAAATATTGCTCCTTGAGCTTACTGATGCTTTCAGGTCAGGGTTGGGAGGATGGTACAAATGGGCTCATTATTCAGTACCCGGGCTGACTGGTTAAGTGCACTGTTACAGATTGCTTGTGTGGATGTGCTGTGAAGCAGCTCTTAATACCCAGGGAGATGAAACGGGGCCCATTAGGGAAACAAGGAAATGTGAGGTAATGACTGGTTAGTACCCTTGGGTGTTAGGGTATAAGGTGTTTGCTCTCGAACCATGCCTGTCAGGAAGTGAAGAGGTAATTTGAGTGCTCTCTTCGACTGGTGTCCAAGGAAATCATTTTGGATTGATGGGGTAATCAAGTGTTATATTAATTCGTGGGCTGCACACACATTTCTAAGTCATTGGCCGTCTTACTCATGTTGTGTTAGTCCCAAGGCACTCCTGTCCACGGCATGACTTGCTATTTTCTCCTCCTGCCTGCATTTTTCTTTACCTCCTGTGGTTGACATCTTTCCTGCCAGCTGTGTCTTTTCCGCAAGGTAATTCTCTTCACTGCTGACTGCGGTCCTGGGGGATTCTAGGGCTGTCAGCCACCCTTCTACCTTCTGCAGTTCTGTCTTCTTTCCTTGCAAGTTTTTCTTTCTTTGCTTCTCTCCTGCTACGGCTGCCTTCTTTTTGTCTTCTAAACTGGACTTCAATGCACCCTGGAAAAAGGAAGAAGGCTCAGTCCCAGCTAGGAGACATAGAAGGGAGTTGTAACAGCTAAAAATCATTTTATGAAGAATATCTTCTATACCACAAATCCAGAGATTAAGGTTTTAACTAGTCAAAGAGGACAAAATTGCCTTTGTGGTTATAAATAGCCTTCAAAAGGAAATAGTAAATGTGGTTTTGATGGAGAATAAAAATACTGGGCTCTGTAATGTATTGAAAAGCTATTTATTTATTGGTTCTTGAGCTTGCAGTTTTAGTGGTGACAGTACCTAGCAGTCTATGGATACCTTTGTCAGATAGTGTAATATGAACCAGTATTCACCCCATATGTTATTTCTGTTTAACATATAGAAGCACATAAATATCATCAATAATTAGACATTGCTGCAGATTTGCTGAGACATATCTTTTTCTGTGCTATCAATTCTGTTTCTTGAGGTTCCCTTCTCTCTGCTACCATGACAGACAGCTCAGGTACATATCCTGATTGTACACTACATCATGACTTACAGTAGTTTTTTGTAAAGAAATATATTTAAATGCCTTTTGAGAGCACATGGAATGCTGTGTTTATATTGTTACCCAAGAGCACAGTGAAGTAAGAAACTTTCTAATTTTTCTTTAATTATGTCTATGAGGTTGTGTAAATATCAATTCAAGAGCATAAGAAAGTCCCCTTAAGATAATAAACAGCTGTGCCATATACAGTAGTAGTTCACTGTACACTTCTATGCATCAGCCCATCAAACAACTTAATTCCAAGCACATTGGGTATGTCATGGATGCAGAATGGCTTTTACAATTTGCTTTTAATTTAGCCTCCTACTAACTATATTATCTTCCCAATAGAGTTATTTATCAGGGTGGCGATTAAGTGGAGTCTACTTTACATTATGTCTTTTGAAAAATATCTAAATTAGGATGATCTAAAACTCCAACAAATTATGGCTACTTCAGTTGCTTATGTTTGTGCTCCATGGGCAGCAATTTACCCAGTGTTTTTCCAATTCAAGTAAATGGGAGACAGCTGGAGGTTAGCAAGGCTCATCTTACCAAATCACAGATATTTTAAACAGCTGGCAATAAACTGTAATTTATATCTATAAAGTAGAATGTTTATCCAGAAGAAGTACCTTTAGAACATGCTTGAAAGCTGCATCTGAGCTGACATAAAGGAGAGCTTTGTATCTTATTGCCATGGGCTAGGTCTTCAGTTTGTAGTTAATTTATATGCTGTTCCTCTGAAATGCTGTAACTTTTATTATTAATCAGTTTAAATTGAAAGAAATAGTAGTTATAGGAATTAAAACCAGACTCCCTTCAGTAACTAAATTCATCAGACCAGTTTTGTAAGCAGTAAATTTGACGGATCTCTGTACGATGAAGGTATCAGTGGAGCTAAATTCACTTAAGTCATGAGCTTCACAAAGTCTGTATTTCACTCATAGTCTTTTCCAAACTGTTGCCAGTGATGATCTGAAGAGGGCTGAACAAATGAGTTTTCCAGTGCATTGAGAGTTAAAACATTTCTTTAATAAAAAAGTTTTAAACGTTATTGCCTTTAAAATATCTCTTTCTTGTCATTCTGTCCAAAACCTGGAGATAGTGTTATAAGACTTACAAACCACTCTCTGCCATTCACTAATTCTTGACACATTTTGTTACATCTCCATTAAATTCTGTGGGCCAACATAGTTTAATCCTCTAATTTGATGATTTGGTGGTAGGGTCCCTGGTATATGGGTAGTGGAAGTTGTGTTAAATGATCTGGACATCTGAGGGGTCATTTTGGTTCAATAACACTGAATGAAATCAAGATGATTCTGGTTTTCTGAAATAAAAGTGGTGCATATAGATAAGGAGATGAATGGGATGCACTGAAGAGCTGGGGCATTTGAGCAGCCTGCAGATAAAAAGAGATTAATCTGTAGTAACTCAGAAAAACCCAAACCAGCAAATGTGGTCTCAAGAGGTAATATCACTATTTGTCTTCATATAGGTAGGTAAAAGCATATTTTCTTAATGCTCCTAGCAGTGTTACAGCTAACTTTGTAATATTACAATGTTTGTTCTGATGTGATAACATTTGTTCAGGTGGGATGGAATACTGTAGGTTGAGTTTGGCACTTCATGTAATTCCTGAAGAAATAAAGCAATAGAAGCAGACTTTAAGTGGAATTTGCACTCTTTCCTTCTTTACTCTCTGCTGAGAAGATAAGTAACTGCTATTACCTGTTATCCTCAAACACCTGCTCAGCAAAGTTCAATTCATCTAACAGCAGCGTTGTACTTGCCAAAGAGCTGAGCTTCTGTGGTAGCTCAAGTATGTGGCAGTTCACTGCTGAAGTCTCATCTGCCTGTGACTCCATCTATGATGACATAATCACCGCACTATGGCAGTCGTGTGGCAGAGACTTGAAATCAGTAAATAAAAACATTTGGTGTGTTCTTTTGGGTGCTTGGCCTTCAGTCTAATATTCTGGAGCTTTAATACAATCTTAGCCATCTGCTAAGGAGTAGTAAAGTCACTACTGAAGATTAGTACTTTTGAGATAGCCTAGTCTTCAAATTAGCTAAATTGCTCTTTTTTCACTTTGGCATTACTTTGAATAATGATTTTGCCCGGTGACATATTTCACTATTAAATTTCACTTTAAATTTTATCTTTCTCTTTCATTCAGTAATTCCTCCTGTAAATTACAATATGGTGTCAGTGGTACATTATGTGCATATGCCGTTTAAGTTGGATTGTAAGCTTTCATGGCCATTGGTTTTGTTATACTGCAAGTCTCTTAGTGGAGGGAGCCTTCTCATCATTATACATGTACACATCATTTCCAGAGTATAGATCTGGCATAGCTACATTTCTAAAATGCTAAAATTATTAATGTTTCCTATTAAAACATTAAGTGAACTCTGGCTCATATTCAGCAATGGCTTAGATGTGAGTTAGCAGGAATATCAAGTTTAGCTCTAGATAAATAAGGCAATCTACTAAAAATAGTTCAGCAGAACACCTTAATACCTTTGTGATATATTTAAATATTTTTCTTGAAGTGGAAAAGATACAAAAGACATAAATAATAATGCCTTTTATATTGTCTATCCCCTAGTTCCTGATGTGTTTAAAAAATCAGTCTAAAGTGGGAGCTTTCTGATGAAACATTGTTTTCTGAAAATACTGAGTCATCAAAACCATAAATTATCATTTTAGCTTGTCCTTGTTTACCTGAAGTTTCTACTGGGAGAGATTCTCTAGTCTGGAAAGAAGAAACATGAAACAGCAGCATAGGGATTAGCTGCCTACTTGGATCCAGTAAAATGCTGAGTGATCCAGCTAGTGAGGTATTTGGCTGCCTTCAGTTATCTTTATCTCTGATTTCTGGTTTTTGTTGTCTATTTGCTTCCAAATGTTGGAAAGTCTGGGGTTTTTTTTAGGGTTTTTTTTTTAGTGGGTTTTTTTGGGTTGTTTTTTTTTTTTTTCCGGGTTTTTTTTTTTTTTTTTTTTTTTTTTGTAGAAGCAGAGGTCTTAGGTTTTGGCAAGCCCCAGTTACGTTAAACTTCTCTGCCACATATTTGACTATGAAACCTAAAAACACTTTGTTGAAACTATGCAATATTTAAAGTGTGTAGTCCCAAGTGAGAAACAAATTTGTTTTTTGTTTTTGATGTACTAATGCCATTTATTTGCAAAATTCCCTTACCTTAGATGTAAATGTGCATGTAAATATATCATGTTGTAGTCCCCAAACTTTTCAGTTTAGGCCTGTTTTTGGCAAGGTATAAGCTGAAGAAAACAGGTATATCCAAAGGGATTAATCAGTAAATTTTGCACAGCAAAATTCTTAGAAAACTAATGCCTATGACCAGTGTATTCTAGTGCATACAACCCTGTCACTTTGACAGTATGTGATATCTTGGTTTTAAACTTTCTCTGATACTTTAACTGTGGGATCTTTGTTTTTATGCTGTGCATACAGAACTCAAATGTAATACATCATGTAATCAATAGTGGAGTTTAGGACTCTGATACCATAAAATATTTACTTTTAGAAGTAGAGATGCACCATCTCATCATGAATAAGCTAATGAAAGAAGGGAGTACACTATAGCTGCTGTTTATATGGCAACAACTGCAGAGTTGAAAAGCAAATGCTAATAGCAACTTCTGCATTAGTTATGCAAGAAAACAGTACTTTAAAATGCATCTTTAAAGTTTAATTTACCAGTATGCTAAATTTTGCAAGTTTTCTAAGTATAAAAAAAAGAGACTGATTTTGATACTGTGAATTGTCGATAATGAAAAAACAGTCCAAATGTGATATAATGTCAGTGTCCGTGTTACAAGCACATGAAAGTAGACCTATGCAAAATGTCCCCAAGCTATTTCTGCTTCCCACAGGTGGCTTCTGTAAAAACAGGACTCCCATTGTATTTATCTTCACTTTTTTTTTATCCTTGTTGAATCACATATTGCATATTTTCCTTTGCACTTCTGTCCTTAGCTGTGTTGCTGTCTCTTTGGGTGATTTAATCCCATGAAAAGATGGAGTTTAAAGGCTCCATCCACATTGTAATACCAAGAAAAAAGGAAAAGTGAATAAAATCTTCAAGTGAAAAAACAAGAAAGAGAGGTGATGTCTGAAAGGTCCCTAAATGGCCTTTCCTATGCTAAAGTATAAGCACAGTTTCCCATCAGCCACGAAGAAAATAAGTGAAGTTTATTCATTATCTTTTTATTTTTATTGAACTGGCACTTTTACGATTTCAATATAAATGATCTCTGTTAGACATGGTTACAATGCTAATCAGAGGTTACTTCCATAAGAAACTGAGGAGTGAGTTCATTTTCTAGAACACAGACAGTGAAAGTGCAATATGTCAGCTGCCTCTAAGCTGTTTGACCATTTTGTCCAAAAACTGCAATATTTCACTATATTCTTAACTTGTTTCAGAAAAAGAGAAATAATAGTTATATCTTTGTATATTTTTTCTTACTTTTAGGCATAATTTTTTTCTCTTTCCTTCACAACCTGTAAATGCTGTTCCCTAAGCATACAATGCATCTAGGACTGTATATATATATATATTTTTTTATATATATATACACACACACACATATATAAATACCAAACATCGCTGGTCAAAGCATCTTGTAAGTTTTTTCCAAACTAATGCATTTTGTTTTAGATAATATTTTCTTATATTAACATCATGTTGTTATGTTTCTGATTTCTGCAATAGCAACTTCTGCAGTTCTTTGGTTCACAGAAAGAAGCAGCAGCACTTATTAGGTGCATATCTTGTTAATGATATTTTTGTGGCCTTATGAAACACATTGTCATTGTAGACTTTACATCTTATTATCTGATGTTCATGCCTGCTAGTTACTATGAAAGTATGGGAGTGGAAAATAAAATAATTTTTAAAAGTGGAGCTATTTCTAAATAATTCCCTCCAACTCTGGGTTTCTAGAGAAAGCTAGCTTAGCTTTACCATCAGCTTTACCATTTCCATTGTGAACCAAGGTGTGCAAAGAAACACTTCTTTTGTCTTCTGCTGACAAATATATATGGCTTTAGAAATGAAGGGATTAAATGGGCAATTTAATTTACATTTTTAACACTTGTTTTATTTAAGTCTCTTAGTTATCATTGGAAATATTGTCTCAGTTGTTAGTAATTTCTTTTCTGTTTTCAGGATTTTTTTCAGTTTTCACCACTGTGTGAGGGTACCTGTTCTCAACTCCTTTCTCATGGTGCTACTCTTTTCTCTGTCTTGTGTTGCTGTGTGCTTTAGTAAGAAAATTTTCTTTGGTTTCTTGAAACTCCTGTGTTTGCACAAATAATGGCTTACCTTCATAAGGATTACCTTCATAAACATTGCCATACTTTCCAGCCACTCATAGCAGATTGCTATCTATACCCTGCTTCACAAACAAGTGGTAGCCCAATATGGCACCCCAGGAAAAGATACTCAGACCATGGAACAAGTATCAAACTGCTGTTCACCAAGAGCTGTTCTCATATGAAGTGCAAGAATTCATTCTATGTCAAAACAAACAGCAACAAAAAAAAATTAAACTGGATGACAGATTTGGGCACCAGTTTTCTGGTGCTGCTTCTCAGATTGTCAAAACAAAAAAAGGAGACATTTCTGCATCCGGACCTGCAGTTATTTTACAGTAGCTCTTTGTTTCCTTTGTTCACTCCTGCCCTTTTCCTGTGGGCAGTGTGAGATAAGTGGCAGGAGCCAAACCGTTGAGAGTGGTGCTGTGGGTGGGCTGCTTCTGGGGGCAGGTGGGGGGGTCATGCTTCTGCTCCCTGGCTTCCTAAGCTGGTCAACTAGACAGAACTCCCAGGAGGGTGTGTAGTCCTGTATCAGTAAGTGGCACCTGCCTAACCTGGAATAGACGTACACATGTTATAAACCATTGGATTCTCCCGGTCTTTTTGCAGGATTGTAATGAAGGGGGGTAAAATCTTGTGCCTGTTTTCCCACTTGTGCAAGGCTGGAGCCTTGGTTTTGTGTGAGCAGCAGGATGTGAAAGAGAGGGTTTGTATTTATCTTTGAAGGCTCTTCCTCTTGCATGCTGAGGGGAGAATTGTGCAGTTATGTGTAGACATGTATTTAAAATTTTTGTTGTCTTCATATAAACAGACATCAGATATACTCTGATCTTAATGAGGAATTTCTACACCCGTGCACAGCTTTACGACTGGCCGTGGAAGCCTGGAGGCCTAATGTGTCTTAAACTGCAGAAGTACTGTAGCAATCATTATTCTATGTCAGGACAAAATTACCTTGTAGGAGCATTGCATAATATCTGGTATATTAATCATTCGAGATATTTTGCAGCACTCGATTCTATTAAGAAGGCTGGGTTATGTTCTGATCTTTCTAATGGTCACATGCAAAGAACCGAAGCCTCTATTATTTTATAATAAGTAATGCATAGCCGACAGAATAATGCATTATGCACATCCTCTCCTATATGACTCTAAAGGTCAGCTAGTAACTTGAATATTTTTGTCCTCCAGAACATTTCACTTTAAGGGTTCATTAGAAAGAACGTCTTTCTCTTTTCAATATGTCCTAACAGCAGGCTATCACTTGCAGTACCAAGTTCTGACTATTTTATTTTATACAAAGTAAAATTGCATGAGCATGGCCATTGCGCACATTCACTTACAGTTATCAATTTAAAAGCATTTCAGGATCAAACTACGGCAGCTTTTACTGGAAGGTATGACAAAAGAAGCAGCCCAAATGCTGCAATTTACTTTGGGTAGATGTTTCAAATTCAAATGTAATAACAGACACCGACAGATACTGCCCTAATTTATAGATTCTGTCATTGCCAACAGGTACTTAGTTCTCAGGCTGATTGCTGTTTCTTCCAAAAAATGTACATGTAGACCTTTATTTTTAAAGTCTGGAACCCCGCAGTAAGCTTTAGTGATTGTCAAAAGCTGTATCTCATTTCAAATACATCAAAATCCTGTGTTTAGTGGTGGAAAATATTCTTCCCAAAGGTATTTATTTAAAGTTTAATTAACTTATCCTGTATGAATTCCCAGGAACATTTGCTCATTTTCACATATAAGAACATACAGTTTAATTTATGGTGTTTTTTTTGATTTTTTTTTTGTTTTTGTTTGGGTTTTTTTTTTTTTTAAATTACTGTTCTATTCAAACAAGCATTTGTAGAAATGAGGAAAAGAAGCATGTTTTGCCTGTGTAAGTGATAGCACATGCATTGCATTTGTGAGTCACAGAAGACTTGTCCAAAACTGATTTTCCTGCTAACAGCTGATGGGAACCATGTTTAAAGAATCAGCTGAACTTTGAACATACAGATGCTCCCCATGTAAGCAAAAGAAAAGCTCACTGTTAAAGCTTTGGTCTAGAAGGGTGTTACTGGAAAATTCAAGGAGAAAAAAAAACCCTGTATCTTAACAGGCTAGCCTACTAAGATGAATAAAAATGTAGAATTGGACTCAATATAGTTTTCTCTTGGTAAGAGGTGTGCCTCTGACCTTTGCTTTCTCAAATGTTTAGTGTTTAGATCTGAAGTGGCTGTTTTAAATGCTATACACATTCTCAGGCGTTGTTGGGAAGCTCCTATTTGATAGAGCTGAATTATTGTGATGGTTTAGTCTGGCAGAAAACTGGCTGGAGGGTTTTGTGATAGCTTTGGGGCCAGACCCCAGACAACAGGCCATATGTTTAGATCCTTCTCCATAACAGATGACTGTGCATACATGCTCCCAGGTGTAATGTTGTTGGGATTGTATTTGCAAACATAAACTAGTGACATTCTATTATGTTCATAGGCAATGTTGTAAAAACCATAGAGGAAGTAATTTACAGCACTAGCACAGTATGCAATTTTTGCTTATAATCAATTTTTCATTATATAGTAATATGGTATACTATGTTCATATTTGTTTTTTTAATTTGTTGAAAGAGATGATAATGTGTAAAGTTTGTCCCTTTCAAACAACTGACATTTGAGAAAACGGTAGGAAAAAATAAATTGCTAATATAGCAATATCAATATATATTTATTAAGTTTTAATTAGGAAAAAAAAAAAAAAGCCTGAACCACCAGTGTTTGGGTCAGTTCCTGAAATTCATCTTAACTCTTTTTTTTTCTCTGTTGGAGCATGAGAAGTGCTGCCCAAGGGAAGTGAAGCCTGAATTCACCGGACGGTCCATTGTGGGTTTGCTCTTTTCTGACTGGCAGTGCCTGGGTAAAGCATTTAGTGATCAGCTCCTGAAATAAAACATTCATTTCTAGTTTCCTCATACCACTTTTTGAGACACTGAGAGTTGGTTTTTAATATGAATATAAAAAAAAAGCTAAATTTTTATCTCATGGAAACAAATGTTTTCTTGAGTAACAACTACTTTGTTATGAAAATGTCCATGTAGATCATATGTGATGCGTGGATTATTGACAGTGTCAATACTGTCAGTGACTTGATAATATGTGTTTAGAAGACTAAAATGCACTTTACTGACTAGAATTTGTAAATTTGGTTTTAACAGGTTCGTTTTCACTCCTAAAATTAAAATGTAGTTACCAGGGCCAATTTGTGGTGATGATTATTCTATTGAAACTATCAAATAATTTTTTTGTGGGTTTAGCGAGCAATCACCAGGTGGGATTATTTCTGTGGATATTCAGGTTAGGAGCCATTTCTAGAGACTTAATGGCTCAGCGAGCTCTCCAGTCTCATTTTAGCTTGCTGGAGTACATTTCCTGCTTTAAATTTGTAGGAAAGTCTTAGGTACCGACCTTCTGTCATGGTAGGTATCTGAGGATGGATTTAGTATGTCTGTCAAATCAAAAATATTTTTTCAGCAATATTTTCTGCCACTGTGCATTTCTTTTAACAGAAATCAATTAAATAATCAAATTACTAATAAAATTATTAGTTTAGTGGATAGTAAATTTATTCCACTACTCTGACTTTATTTAGCAAGTGGCTTTTCTCTCTCTGCTCTTTTAACTTGGATGACTCATGAGGCCCCTTAGAAGCTAATGCTGTTCAAGCATGCATTATATGTCTTTAAAGAATTAGTTGCTAGGAGAGTCCATTTATAAGCACTGAGGTTACATTAGAGACCATATTCTGAAAATTACTTTAGCTGTAGGTTTGGAAATGATATTATATGAGACAAGGAGATGTTCTAAGGGAGAAACATTGCATGCTGCATCCCAACTTGAGGGTAACAAATGGCTAGCAATGATCTTGAGAAGCAGATACTCTCATTCAGACAGCAGAGTACGCTCTCTTTCACTTTTCTGCTCTTACATGGTGACTATTAAGCCAAACTACGTCTAAATGGTACAAAGAAAAATTAATCAAGTAATTACAACTAATAAGACATTTCATATTCCAGTGACAAACTTGTATTAAATGTTCTCTCTCTTCTTTGCACTCCTATATTTTTCAGAAGACTTGTATATTAAAACTGGTACATTTTTCCTAGGTATTATAAATAATCATATTAGATAAATTATCTAATTTAATTCCTCCAGATTTTATCTTTTCCTGTCTGATGTAACAACATTTAACCTACTTTTCAGTAGTACTAAAATATGTTGTTATCCTTCTCTGTCTTTTTTTGTGATGGAATGACAGAGTTAAGGATTTGTGAAACAGGTAGATGGCTCAGGCCTGCTTAAATGCAACAGGAAAATTAGGAAAGTGTCGTATAAGGTAAAGCTATAATGTAAAACAAAAGGATATATAATATATATGTAATCTATATTAATAGAAAATCATAGGAAGTTATATTTTGCCCTCTATGGACTTTGCATGTTACTAGTGAGTTATATTTTGACTTTAATTCTCTATACATTCTCTTTATCTTTCAGATTATTTCAGAGGGAAATTTCTTTTTCAAAAAACAGCATATGATTTATACAACAATTCAGACATCCAGCAACAAAACATCTTGAACAGCTCTATTGAGCTTTCTGTTTCTATTGGAATAATCTTTTTATGACAAATGATAAGTACAATTGTCTTCTTAGAAAAAAAAAAATTCACATTTTGTGAAATCACATTATTACTTGTGCGATTCCAGAGACTCCAACAGAAAGCAATGGACATAAATAAATTTGTGCCTTCAGAAGACCAAGCTTAATGTACCAGCATGGATTGTATTGTGGTGTGTTCAGCCTGACAGTTGATGCTCCTAACTGGGACTCAAACATGTAATGCCAACTGGGCAATACTGACTGAATCAAGTATTAGACATGAACCGGACAAAAGATATTGAAACTTTATTTCTCTTATGTTTGTTTTTAACCACAAACTCATGAGTTCTCATAAAAGGAAAAAAACAAGCAAATAGTTAAAACAGCACTCATTTTCTAGGATTCACAAAATTATATATATATATTGTACCTTCCCTGTATTTATAAGGTAGAGTAAATTCTCTGTCAGCTATAAGACAATGACCATAAAGCTGAGTTGCCAGAAAAAAGCATCATGTCTTGATAAAACATTTTTCTGCCCTGCAGCTTCCCAGTGAACAAGCAACAACTGTATTTAGTGGAGTTGTGTCTAGATTTCCCAGTTTTAGTCAAGAAATTGGATAAGGCCAAGGAAACACAGGTTGAAAGATGAGAATAATTCAGTCCTCACCTTTGCTACTGAAATCTTGCTAGTTTTCAATTGCCATCTTACAGTATTTGAACTGCTCACTTAGGAAATTAGGTGTAGTACAGCAAATTGAAGGCAGGTGCAGCTACTTATCATGTATAGGCATAGGCACCTCTTAGCTGCAAACACGCAAATCAAATTTGGAAGTTAATAGTAGTGGCTCTGCAAACCATGGGATCAGTTAGATGTTTGACAGGGAAGAATATATGTTCGCAACATTACTTGACCCATGTTCAAAGGGCAGCATTGAAACCATAATTCTACTCAGCAGATTCATAGATCATTGAGAAGATGGTCTCATAAAGAAATTGTGTCAGGCAAGATAATCTTCCTCTTGTTCAACTTCCTGGCCAAATAAAATGCAACTCATAAAATGTTCACCGCACATACTATTGAAATGTCTCTGTGCAAAAGACACCGATAACTGAGTAAACTGCCGTGATTAATTTTGCAATGAATAGATGCTCAGCAAATCTTTCTGCTTATAGGATGATTGTGAACAAATAACGAAGTCTTTAAAGTTAGTCTTTATTTTATATTTTCTGAATAATTTTCAGAATAGCAAATCTATTCCTGTCTTGACACTTCATATTCCATATTGAAGCTGTGCTGAAGATTAGTTGCAAGCAAAATGTCTGTTATTGATTCCCCTTCAGATGAAGTATAACATTTCAAGTCAGGTGGGATTATTGTACTTTAGTGTTTTGATAGATCCGCTGTTTGCAGTATCCCTCATGCTATTACAGTAGATAAAACCAGCTGCTCAGGGATGCTTCACCAGCAGAAAAAATGCAGCCTGTGTGTCAGGGTACAACACTGCCTGCTTCCCCAGTGACACCAGCACTACCAGGGCTGGCAGGGGCTTCCCTGTGGGGTTCCATGTGTGTGAGGCATCTGCTGCTGCTGCTCTTGAGAATGTGTGCCCCTGTCCCATGTGATTTTTCATTATGCCAGTGCTGGCCAGAGGGTTTGGAAACACTGTTGTATTCCCTTCCCTCTAAAATACAGTGCTAATTCATTGGACAGTTATATATGCAGTTTTAAAATTAGTTTTAACTATACTTACTTTGATTTTTTATCACCAAGGGTTGTCCAGCTGATACAGTATAACTGATAGACATCTGTTTCAGTCTGCAAGAGCAGTGGCCGGACAGTGTAGAGAGTCGTACCATACCTGGACTTGAGGAGGGACATTTTTTTCTTTCCTGTCTGTTCTTTAGGCTTCAGTTCAGAAGTATCTAGCTCCGGTCTGACTAAAAAGATTAACTCAAATTAAATCTGTAATGTAATAATGCCATCAAATATTGTCTTTGCTAACATAATCATCCATATATTTTATATCTTATTAAGATAGCATAAGCTTGAACCATCTCTTTCAGGTATTCTTACAGAGTTAGAAGGGCTACTTCAGCACCCACCTTAACATTTTTGCTATAGAGCAGGTTTCAGAGTCTCCAATAGGTAAATAATACATGATAAAATCTACTGAAGCTATGGAACCCTTGACTAGTACTTTTCTTTAAATATTAAACATTATTTTTGAAGTTGTTTGAACTATGTACCATTTCGCACAACAATTTTCATGTTAGAAGGGAAATATGCCGTTCTCAGCCAGTGTTTTTGTTTGATGTCCATGAATACTAATACTATGTAGAATCTCTTATTAACTGTAGTAGTTCAGAATAAACTGTATGCAAGTTCAGTAATTATTTAATTCTGAATGAAGGAAAAGGAAAAACTTTTAAGCCAGAGTTGCAAACTTTGTGCTTGTTACTTGGTAAGGCAACTCTCAAAACCATCAGTGTTTTGTTTTTTTTTTTTTCATTGCAAGATAACTTAGGCATCCCCAAAGTTAAGTGTTTTATACATACACAGACAAATAGACCTTCTGTTAGTAGTTTTTAATCTGCACTTTTTCATTAAATTTTGAAATAAATTCCCAACTGCAAAGCCTCATTTGATATTAGTAAAGGGACATGTAGTGCTTTCTCTATTCCCCTGCCTAGTAGTCTGTCTCAGCCTCTGAAATTTGAGCTTATGCTTTTCTGGAAAACAGAGTTAGGACAAAGGAAAAATAAGTGCTATAAAGAAACTTTCCATAAGATATGTGGCTTAATAAAAGCTGTATTTCAGCAGTGTACTACAGCAAACACATGCTGGGCCTCCAACCATGCCCTGTCTCTGAGTGCTTCAGTGAGACACAGTTGTTTAACTTGGGGATTTTATATGCATCCAGCAGAGGCTGTCTATTATATTGATTTTCAAAATTTCCTATTGCAATATTAATTTTCTGTTGTGCCAGATCAAAATGGTTGGTTCTCCAACCATCTCTCAGACAAAAAAAAAAATTATATTCTTTGGAAACTGGAAAAACTCCAGAGCATAGTTTATTCATACTTTGAAGATGGATTCATTATTAGTTATCTTTATAATGAACTTAAATTATTTTATGGAACAAGATTTATGGAAAACAGATGAATGCATGAATGAATGAATGAATGAATGGGCATGGGGGAGGGTTGCCATTCTAAATATAGCCCAAAGCCTTGGTTGAATGCAGTACATAGTGAAAATTAAGTTATTTTGTCTGTCTGATTTACATAAAATTAGGCTGAGTGCCAACTATGGGGAATGTGGAGTACTTTGTTCCAGAAAAAGGAAAGCAGGATTGATTTAACTGATAGGAAGAAAGATAGCTATTTAATAGGACTGTAGATACCCCATAATGGGATATTTGAATGCATATTGATCTATTAATATGTTCTCTGTGGGATGGGCTTTACAGTTATGCTTCAGAATGCATTTATTTTTCTGTGCTGTTTGCTGGTCTCATATTTTACAAAAGATTTATTCCATATGCCAGTTGTGTGGTGCTCAGATGCTTGTGCATTATAAATACTTACAGTGTGTAGGAGAAGCAGGTTAAGTGGAGTCTGTGTCAGGAGATCCAGTACTAATGAAATTTGGTTTGATATACTAAAATGCCAAAGAGAAATGGAATGTAAGTTCCAGCTTGCTCCTGTGTGTGTTGCTATATATCCTGTATACCACCAGTAAAGTTTTCATCACAGCTTCTAGGATGCTGATAAACAAAAGGAATATCATTATACATGGGCAGTCACATAGTTTGGCAGGTAGAGCTGATTGAAATATAGTTCTAAAATTGGTGTCTTAGCCTGCTGCAAGTGCCTTCATTGCTAAGCAGAGTGTGTACAGTAGATGTTACGTGGTAGACTCACTAGTAATGAAATTAAAACCTAGAAAAGAACATGTTTTGGGATTTTTATTGTAGAAAATAATGACTTGATTTATGTGTTCTTGCCATTTTTGCCAGCCACAGAGAATAACAAATAGAAAAAGCAAACTATTCCAAGGAAGAAAATACTCATCTGGGATGGAGTTGAGTGTGGAAGGCTGCTGCTCTACAACAGAGTTACTCTGACTTGAGCCAAGTAACTTGGCAGAAGTAGACACATACCACCCAACTTTAGATATCTCTATGAAAGTAATCCAAGAAAAGAGATGATATTTTGATTTCCAGCAGAATAATTAATGCTAACAAGGTTATGGGAGCACAGAGACACCAAGTACTTTTCTTGTTGTTGTTTTAATAAATGATACTTCCAGATCCCAAGCTGTTGGAACTACTTACAGAATGCTCTGTCAGTAAAACCAGCTGGGGAGGAGGCCTGTATCTTTTGTATTATGAGCAGGATGTGAAATGTCTGTGATGGGAGTGTCATCATCTGCCTCTGATGTGTAAGTTGCTGTATTTTTTCTCTATTTGGACTAATTTTATTTTTATTTTTTCAACAGGCACAGTACAGGTAAAAAGTCTTGCATCATTCCTCTTTCTTCAGTGCCCTCATCCCTGAATAATCACACATGACTAATGAGTTGCATGGGAACAAAACAAAGCAGATCTTCTGTGACTAGAAGCAACGGACACAGGTAAAAAGCCTAACATGAATCTCTGTGTTAAGATAAATATACAGAAAAAAACACCCACAAACTTTATAAGAGAGCATTTGATCTCCAATTGCAGTATGCTTACTTTGCGTTATTTTAAGGCTGAATTACTGAAGTAGTTGTGTAACTTTATTAGAAGCATTTGAAATTAATCTTTTGGTAAAGCACTTTTAATTCTCTTTTGTTCTCATTATTTGGCCTGCTATCCCCCTCTGTGCCTCTTTGGCCTAGAAATGGCTTGCAGTGTCTATTCCTCTTGTTGCTGCTGTTCTGTCAAGTGGTACCTTCGCTGCCTCGCTTGTATAGTCTCTTCACAGCTCTTTTCATAACCAGTTCAATTATAGCATGCAGAGATTTTTTTTTTTTTTTTTTTATTCCTTGAGTAGCTTTTCTAATTTTGGAACTTCCAATCCCCAGCCAGTAGAGTAATGAAGACTCTTTGGTCTTGTAACTGATATTCAAAGTAAAAGAGTTTGCTCGTTATTTTATGTATTCACTGTGGGCAAAAACTCATCCCAAGCCAAAAGGCCTGCAAAAGGCCCCATCATTCCTAAAGCCCTTAGGGCCTAATTCACCACATCATTTTATGTCAGCGTAACTCACACTGGAGAAATACGACTGTGGATCAGTGAATTTAATTCAAATACTAAATCTTTACTGGAAGGGCTTTATGTGGGTCAAGCAGAAGGAAAATGGGGAAAGAAATTCTGCCGTGTGAACCTGGGTCCAAAGAGTGGTACTTCTGCATCACTTGCTAGTCTGGGCTAACAGGGACCGTTACACTGTGCTACTTGCATTGAAATTTGGGTCACTACATATTTAATGGAGAATCTATGACCTATTTCTAGCCTTTAACACAGGCCTGTGCCAGTCCACCTTGAAGATCTGAGGATGAAAAGCATCCTCTGTGGTGCACAAAGGTGGAGAATCCTCTTATATTGTTATTGCCCTCCCTTTAAGTGCATCATATATCTAAGTGAATAGTAAACTTAAAATGTATCTTATGTATACCCTTAGTTGATACCAGCGTGCAAGCTGGCTCTCAAAGTGACTTTTTTGTAGGTGAACCCCTGGAACACTTTAGCTGTTGATAGCATTATCTTTAAATTTCTTTGCACAGACCTCAGTACACAAGAATTTGTCATATGAAATGTTGCAGTATTGCTATAGCAACACCGTTTGCTGAATGTTCTGATTAGGGGAAATGAATAGAAGAGTAATGTAACAGAGCTATGGAGGAGCACTTTAAATAAATGTAAATAAAATAATAAGCAGCGATGGCAAACTAATACAGATAATGAACACTTTCAGTACCTCTAGGGAAATTCAGAGTTGACTGGCTTTCCAAATACCAAAATCCCTTCATTTAATGTTGTGATATATGAGCAGGAATGTATGATCAAAATTTGTTGCTGTCAGGGTTTTACAGGAAGCCTATTGCACTTCTGATTAGACCTTGCAATGATTTATAAGATGGATAGAAAGATGTTACTTTTCTCTTTCCTAAATATTTTTCATTAATGTTGCAGAATATTATGATAATTTGCATTAAATCATCTTCAGTGGAGAGTGAGCTTTCTAATGTAGTTTAAGTTTATGAAACTGGTTCTGTGAAATCGGGACTGAACAGTCTGCAGAACACAGACTTCCCTGAATAACCAAACAGCAGATCCTCACAGGATGCTTTTTACAGCAGCCTGGGGCTGTAAGTCAGTGCAAGTTATCAGGCAGGTACCAGTTAACGTTCTAAAGGGAATATGGTGAGAATTAGCAAAAGCTATTTAAAAAAAAATAGCAACTGAAACAGAAAATATAGAAACAGGAAAAGCCTTATCTGGATAATCAAACAAGTATATTAAGGGATTTAAATCTTCCAAAATAATGGACACAAGAGATCACTGACAACTCTGTTTGATGAGTTGGTCCTGAGGTAAATACTGTCACCAAAACCATTGAAAACACGTGGAAACAAGTGAGCAGCCATGATGTTCCCATGAACTGAGTAAATTAGAATTTAAGAACCATACATGATGTTAGCATCCCATTTACTGTCCATGTGGTAGACCTGGAGAGAGGCACTGTCTCTTGAAAAAAGAAAGAAGGAAACTTAGAAAACAGGAGCTGCCAATATAATGTAAGGCTGTTTGGATTTCCTAATAGTCAAGAGGCTCAAACTCTATTGGGGTAGTCTGGAAAATGTATTCCAACTGAGTCTTCAAATTACACTCACTCTCTCCTCTGATTAAGAAAGTTAAGCGTAACATAACAATAGATAAATTTAGGGCAGATGTTACAAGGTAGGGAAAAAACTATCATTACTTTGGCATGGACATAAATGACCATCTGTACACTAGCAAGAATGTACATCATTCATTTCAAGACCTGCAAAGTAAACGCAGCATGCAGAATTTAGGTGCCACTTGCTTATAAAATTGAAAATGTGCCACATGATACCCATAGTTCATATAAAAATCAGGAACTATTTTGCCAATTAACACCCTCCTACTTCATCTAAGACAAACATCTGAACATTCTTTATCTAACGGTGTCCTGCCTAACACTGCGCTGAGAATGCATCATATAGATAAAAGACTAATTGCAAAATCCCATTTGGGTGAGACTTAAAAATTAAAATAAAAATCCACTAATTGCTCTGAATTTTCCTATATATTGCATTTTACAAAAATGAAGTTCCTAGAATGACAGTCACCACTAACTTTCAGGGATAATACTTCTTTAAATGATTGAGGTCATTCCACTTGCTCAGAATTAAGGTAGGCCAGATATTTTAGATCTTTATCCTGTTTACAAAGTGTCAAACCTCCACTTGTCATCTTGGCAGGGATTGCTAGTTATTCATATGACAAATTTGTCTACATCCAAAGCTAGGTCTTCCAATTTATTTTCATCAATCTGTTTGTATTCTTGTGTCTTAGAACTATCTTTTATTGAGTACTATCTCAAGCACCTTGTGCTAAGAAGATGGAATAGTTTCTGTGTACTTATCCATGAGCTAATCTATCTAAAGAGTTTTCAAATCTCATCTAGAATAACAAAATAGAGATGTAACCCTGACATCTGTACAGGGAAAAATATTCTCTGATTTCCCTGACAGGGAGACTGAAGAAAAGACAGTATATAGCAAAGATGGGGTGAAGGAATATAGATGTTGGGCTTAAAACCATAGGTACTGGGGAAATGAGAAAAGGCAGGAGAATTCACAAAGGTGAGGTGGTGGCTACAGATAGAAAAGGGTGGAGCATGTTTTAGTAATAGGGAGGCCCAGCCATGGCTAGTAGAAACCAGACTGGGTAGAGAAAGAGGGGAAGTTTAATGCATAAGGAAGTCGTGGGCTACAGAAAGAATATTTGGATTCCTTATGGGACACTGAATTAAGGCTGGAGATCTTTTCATTGTAAGTGGGGAAAATATGCAGGAATATGGTACCAATATTTTTTTTTTATTTATTTGAGTAGATCTGTGCTCTCTTGTTTTCTAAGAAAAGTTCTATTGAAATGATGAACCTTTGAAAGTCACACGTGTCTGGATGTGGTTCAGCTCTGAGAGGTACACAAAAGCAGTAACTTTTTGCTACTGATTTTCTCAGAAAATGTTTACTTAAGCTCATGTAACATCTTGGAGATCAGTACTGATCCTCTGAACTTAGACTAGATGGGGATCTCTTATACTGGAGAGACTGGGACCAGTCACAGTGGCTAGAGGCAAGAGGACTTCAAAGAGCACAGGACTATAGCGCCAGGTCCCAAACCTAGACACCTGGAGGGTGTTTAGGCAGGCATAGGCTCTGCAATCCCAAGCATGATAATTCTTCCTGTGCCTCCCAAGGCCCTGCTTTCATGGGCTCATTAAGCAGCAACATCAGAGAAATCTTGCATCATTTTTGCAGATCCCTAATCCTGGAGCCTTACAGGTATTATTTCACCTCTGGAAGCAATAACGTAGTCGACTTTTTTCTGGATGCATTTATTAACAAGGTCATGTTCCAAACTTTTTACTGTCCTGGTTATGAAAGCATTGGGTAATTTATACTGGGGCCACCGCATCTTTGTTGGCAGGGGAGGTGAATTCTGCCCTTATTTCAAGTAGGCTCCTGCACAGCTATCTATTTATGTGGTCTAACGTAATGGGAGATGAACTCATTGAAATTCCCTTCAATCCAAATTGCTCCAGTAAATCCATGCCTATTCAGGTATCTGGAGGTGTGACATACAGCTGATTTTGCTGTACTTAAGGGCTTTTGATCCTAGGGGAAGAAAAAAGCTAAAAGAGTGATTAACCGTGCAAAAGAACCAGGGCATGACCATGGATGTAGTCTCCAGTGTGGCTCTGGTGGGGGAGGATTGTGTGTCAGCTTCATAGTGCAAGTGTGAGCTTTGTTCATGTTGCAGAGGGATTCTTTGCTTTGTGGGTCTTTTAACCGCTATGTTTGCTGGCATGCTAAAAGACTCCTCACCATCCTTGTTGTCATTCTTGGTTATCCTGTTCAGGAGAAGCCTTCGTATTTATTGGAAAGAGAGCAGTTGCCAGTATGGTAAGAATTATACTAAATCCCCAATTTTCGCAGTTCTCTGTGTTTGGCTTTATAGCATCATTTTCTATATCCACATAAATGATGAAGTGGAACTGCTATTTAAAACTGAGAAGAAAAATCTTATTTCTTAGAACAGTTAAAGGCTTAGTCTCAATGAATCAGAAAAAAAAAGTAGAAATCTTATTTTTCATTCTATCCTCTCGCTTGCTTTTCCTGCTGCTCCTCATTATCCAGATTGCTGAACCCTTATTTGATGATAGAAAGATCCGTGACCTCACCAAAACAATTTTTGTTAACTCAAATCATTATCTTGTGACACAAAGACTGAGACACATCTGCCATTGTTCGTATTCTAGGTCACCCTGAAAACATCTGATTATGATATGATAAACAAAACCATTCCTTCAGTGAATTTTTGACAAAGAGACTATGAAGCAAGCTGGACAAATCTGTGAAATTTAACTGCTTTCTACCCCCCTTCTTGTGGTAGATTATGGTACTAAAGAAGGGCCAATCACTTAAAAACTGAGTAAGAAATAACCAATTTAAAGAGTGAGCCTCTATTTTATTAGTAAAAGTAATCTGTTAGAGCCTGTGAAGATATTATTTGATTGGTTTTCACTCTGGAAAAGAGCAATTTAATATACTGACTGCTTTCTTCATGTGAATGAATAGGATGATGAGGGTATTTCCTGATCCTCTTTGAAATAAAGGTGGTTTCTTTTAATTGAAATATGATTCCTATCAGGTTTATTTATTTATTTGTTTATTTTAATATCAGTATAGACTGCATAAGCATTTCTTGAAGTAGAGTATATTCTCAAGTAGAATTTTATTCAGTGTATCTTTCTTAAGATGAAGTCTCCTCTTTATATTTATATTCTTAAGATTAAGTCTCAATCTTTATATTGTTTGTTTATTTGGTTTCTGATGCTTCTCTATTTACCTCCTAAATATAGACCTTCTCAATGATTTTCTCTCTTCACTTAGCTATTTTGTTCATTTAATTTTGTATTAGCTTTTTTTGTTCCCAGGAATGGGGATGGTAATAGATAGAAGGGCTTGTGTCTCTTATTTCTTGTACATGCCTGTCATTTGTGAGCAGATCATCTAAAGCATGCATTCCATGAAATGAATTTGTACGTTGTGAGCATATAAGGGTTTACATGTTACGAGTTCTTTATTCTGAAAGCTTACAGTACTTTCTTTACTGTGCCTTCCAGGTTTTTTTTCACAAGAAATCCACACTCAGGTGCATTGTTTATAATTTACCAAGTGGGGCAAATATATAGAGCATGTAAAAAACATATCAATTTTTTTCTGTTCATTAAGAGGAGTTGTGTGTTTACCCCTTGTGAACTAGTTGTTTACTTAAAGAAGTGCTTTGTGACTCGGGTGACTATGTCCCTTAGCATATTAATGTGTACAATAGATGAAAGCTATCATGGGTTAGGGTCAGGGTGGCTCCTGAGATGTATAGCAGAGGCTCTCTGATAACCCCCCCTCCCTCCCCAAAGGGGAAGAGAAAGGGAATAAGGGAGAGAGACTCAGTGATTAGAAAAGGAAACTGGAACATCTTTAATGAAAATGAAATTAATAATAATAAAAATGGAATATATACAATACCAGTATTGAACCCAACCCCCGTGGTGGTAATTACATCACCATCACCACCGACGGTGTGGAGCAGGCACTGGGATAGTCCCAGACTGGGCCCAGTGACAGATGGAAACTGTGTTCAGAAGCTGGATTCTGGCACTGGATTCAGGAACACACATATCAGGATCGAAGACAGAATGGACAGAGACCCCATTGGATGCTCCAAGGAAGGAACCAAAAGAGGACCCAAACCAAGCCAAGCAAAGCTGGCAACGCGGTCCAAGAGTGCAAAGAGAGGGGAGAGGATCCCCAGACCCTTGTGATCCTTCAGCTTTATACCAAATATGATGTCTATGGGATGCAATCCAATTCCTCGTTGGTCAGTTTGGGGTCACCTGTGCTGGCCGCTCCTCCCTGCAGGTGCCGCTTTTTACTTTCTGCATCCCCACCGTGGTGCACAAGCCCCAGCAATGGCCTTGGTCTGCAACCCAACCCTTGGTGCTAACTCTAAACATGGGGTGTTACCACTGCTAGGAGCAGACACTGCCTGTGAAAACATGATGCTAACTTCAGACAGTGCAGTTAGTTAGAAGAACTGAGCTGAAAAGTAAAATCCCTGACAGAATTAGTTCTGTTCTTACTCAAACCAGGACAAAGCATAGCAGAATTATCAGTGCTTTCGGTGCGGGAACTGCAGAAGCGTTTGTTTGTGCCCTGCTCATTCTCTCCTGTTATGATAGGGTGGTATCTACAAGCAGCTAGCACTTGCAAAAATGACTCAAATGGCAGCTTTTTCATATGACATGCTACCTCTTTGAAGCTCTGTAGAATACTTTACAGCAGCCAGCACGCTGGGGCTATAGCTGAACGTGTAAGCTGGTTTACTGGTTTCCTGTAGACTTTTATTACAGCTGTGACACTAGATTGACAAACTGTTTCCATCTTGTTCTCTGTCAATTGTACACTGAAAGGAGAAGTGACAATGTGATGGATGCGTGATAGTGCCAGAGCAGGGAGAGAGCTACTGCAATAACAGTGACTTAAACCCTAAAATGCCTTTAACCTCGTGCAGTCGCCTTTAATTTATTTTAATGGAAAACCTAAGAAAATCTAACACCACAGAATGGAGAGGTGGGGAGGATAGTGAAGCAATGTGAAAAAGATGACAGTCGTTCTTGGAGGTCCAATTAGGGCAATTCTGTGCTGTAAAGGAAGAAGTCCTCCAGGAAGCTTTCAAAGGAGAGAATATTGTTATGCTCTAGACAAAGTCAAAGGTTAGCCTGGTTAGAAAGAAGATGTACTTTCCACTGAGGGAAAAGGGGAAGAAGGGCTTGCTCTTTCACAGCAGGGAATACCCAGGTCTTGCCTGAGGAACAGGATGAACTTGCCAGGGAGCAGGCTTTTGGAGACTGTGTCAAAAGGAATGCTCTCTGAGACAAGCCAGTGTTTCCTTTGAACACATAAAGGTTTAAGGTTTATTTACTGTTTCAAAGAAATAGTGGTGTCTTCTCTAGAGAGCTAAGAGAAAGTAAGAGGGAATATTGCAGTGCTGTTTTAACCTTTGAAATGCCATCAGTAATTTCATTAAGTTGATGGCTTATTTCTCCGCACAAAGGGAAAGGCCCAAGGTCCAGGACAGATGCTAAGACTGTACACATAGACTTATATGTGCTTCATCTGTACTGTGGTCCAAATGGTGATAAAGTGAAGAGACTGCTGTGGGAATAAGCAGAGAGGGGCTGGCTGCAAAAAAATCTCCAGTGCAGATATCCACCTCTCAGCCTCACATCTTCTGTTATCCCACCATCAAGATGGGGTACACCAGGACCAGGCTGATGGAGAACAAAATCTATTAAATTAACAACAGCCAGCTAGGAAGATTCTAGGTGCTTATTCCTATATAACCAGCTGTGTTATTAAATACCTCTGTTACAGTTTCAGAGCAGGTGTGATCCTGAGGTTCAGTTGCTAGAACTGATCAAATGCTACAAGACAGTGCTACTTGAATTTTTAAATTGATTTTATTCTGGTTTTTTTTATTGTTCTTCTGGCATATTTGCTGCTCTCATTTTGTAGCATAATTTACCCTCTGCTGAAAGACAGTGTAACAGCAAAAAAGTGATCTGTATTAGGAAGAGCAAAGGAAGTGGCCAGTTGGAAATGGATGATGTTACCAATGGGAATGTGAGCATATGCTAAAAATTTTACTCTGAAGCTCTCTAAACAGAAAACTAAAATCTAGTGTGAATGGTATATCCAGTCAAAATCCTCTTGACTGATTCTTATTTTGTTTTTTCAACAAACATGTTCTATGCATACAATCAAAACCAATAAGGACTTGAAAATGCCGAATAATACAGGTTGGTAGATATTTTCACTTATTTGTGATCAACTTGTAAATAGAGAAGACCACGAATTAATTGAATTTGCCAATAACTAGAAAATATTAACTTAAATTCTTATGGTGTTTTAAGATCACTCATTCAAATGATTAGTAGCACAGATTTTTCTAATAAAAATATACTTGAAGACCTATTATTTGGAGATGACAATAGAATAAAGATGGATTTTACCCATATGGGTGGACTTTTACTTGGATGCCAACTGACCAAGTTCAGTTCTAGTTTCAGTACATTCAGTTAGGCTGAAGTCAGTGGAACTGCACCTGCTCTTATCAGACCTGTAGTTACCTCAGTATGACTAAGTACAGAGATGCCTTAAATAAAAGATGAGATGCACATCCAGAGTCTTTGAATAATATTGACAAAAAGTGGAATCGATCTTGAACCAAGCTGATGTAGAAGTGAGATCTTGAAGTCATGCAGGGATCATAAGCCTTTGATAGCACAGTTAATAAAGGAACAAAAGGTAATGAATCTTAGTATCTCAGAGCTGATGACATGGAAAATAAAGCTAAGGTGTACAGCTACTAAAGTAGCATGAATCCTCAAATCCTCAGTCTTTTTTTCTTTCTGGATCACGCCCCTAGGACATAAATTGGCCAAGGGGCCTTTTTTTGGCTCAGAGGACTACCAGAAATCATTTCAGTTGTGGATTACTAGGAGAGGCCTTGTCACAGCGTATAGGATTTTACTTGACTTGAAGATTTTCATATATATACAGTTTCAGGATTAGAATAAAGCTATTCCCCTGAGCAACTATTTTCATTTGTCTGGATGGTTTCCCTTATTTCTGCTTCTTTAATTTAAGTGTAATGCCTTTGATATAGTAACAGAATACAATAGGATGCTGTGATCCATTTTAAATTAGATTCCATAAAGGAGTCATAGTCTTTTACTCTCCCAGAGGTATTTTGTACTGGTTTTTTCTATATGGTATGATTTTTATTGAATGATTATAAACATGTTCTGTGTCAATACTCACAACAATAAAACATTAATGGGAAAAGAATGGAAGAGATGCTGAGTCATTAGCTAGTGAGAAAAATAGTTAATAAAAATTATGTCAATTAACAGATGAAAAGGAGAATATGGGGAAGCCTCTAGACTGAAAATGTATTAAAATCATCAGAGTTTTAATACTTACTTAGCCAGCCTAAGCTAAAGTGAGCTGATGTAGCACTGCTGAAGTCAGTAGCAATATTTCAGTGTACACTAACCGAGAACCTGAACCAGTGTTGAGAAAGTCAGGAAGGATTTCATATAATCCTAGTTCACCATAATCTGAGTTTTGTGGGCATGAGTTTTAATGGGTAGGATAAAAGTGACCCTACAAGAAATGCTCTCTCACTGAGAAACTATGTATTCTTTCCCTCCACTCTTCTGATTATAAGGACTGCTGTGCATCCTGTAACTGCCATAATAGCACCAGCAACAATGAATGTCACTCCCCTATTGATTTCACTCCTTTTGTATTTATCTTCTGGAAAATACTTTGTATTCTAAGATTAATCTTTAGCATTTTAATTTCAAGTATGTGACAATGATAATGATGAGATGATAAGAATACTGGTATAGGTTAAGATTAACTCTGCCTTTTTTGTCCAGTGAGATTTTCTTTTCTTTAGGTTCAACTGTTCCATAAGCACTTTTATCTTTAAATTACTGATAAACAACCTTGACTTATCATGGCATTTCTTTATACTTTGTAGGAGAGGGTGTACCTGCATCTAACTATGCTTGCATTGTACCGACTTGTCGCTTGTATGAATTCTGTTGTCCTTGCATGTTGTGGATGTCTGGCATTCAGGATAAGGAGCATAAATTGCTGCAAAATTAGGCTTAAAGAGTTTTAAAATCATCCAGTCAAATGGAAATGATGCACCTGAGAAGTCTAGTTACCTCTAAACACCAAAAATTCAAAAAGCAGACAAACAGGGGTTGGGTTAATTCTTTAAAAGGAAGAGTCAAAGAATTACCTTCACCTTTGCTACAGAGATTTGAGTGGAGTTAGCAGGACTCTATGGGTGTTAGGAGAGAAAGATTAGTCACCAGACAGTATTTCGGTTTGAATGTGTGTTTAATGATTCTAGGCAGAGAACTCTGCTAAGCAAGATGAGCTTTTAACAGAAGTTGATTGAGTTGCTTTTTTTCTGACAGTCTGAGTAATAAAAATTTTAAATTACATTAAGACTACCAAAGAGATTGAGGTACTTGAGTTCTTAAAAGAACATAGCTTTTTGTACAAAAAAAAAAGGTATACTCTAGAGAATAATCTTCTTCTGAATAGAAAATTTAGGATCTTGTGTGTACTAAGGAGTCCCGTGCAGTCTAGGACAGACTGAGTCAAATCTGTTTGCGAAGGGGAGAGGTTTACTACATATATAAATGGAGTACTTTAGATGTACTAAAGTAAGCACATCATTAGTGACAGATAAGTTGTAGCTATCAAGGATGTATCTGGAGTCATTTACAGTGTAAATTCAGTTGGTACTGTTTTTCTTGTTCCTTGGCCAGACGAGGTAGCATGCTGCCCTAGTGATATGCTGTTCCAACATACAGTCTTGATTAATTTTCTTGCAGTTTTCAATTATAAAATTTACAAAGTGAAAAAAACCAATACAAAACTTTGTTTCCTTTGCATAAAAGGATTTTGACTGTACCTAAAAAGCTTCTTTCCAGGAAGAATATAGTAGAAAACAGTTTTGTAATGATGTATTTTCTACTTTAGCCCTAAGGAAGCAGACACGGTTGGAAAAGCATGAGGCAACCTGAAAGCAAAACTGAAGACATTTCCTGTGACACAGTGAAATCTCCCTGAACTGCTAATTGGATTATGTCTTCAAGATCTCTTTGTCTAATCCAGAAATCAATAGTGAAAGAAACTTCATCTTAATCTCACACTGTATTTGCCTAATAGCTGTCCCCCAAAAAGTCCTTAAAATTAGTATCTGCATCCCTTAGTTATTTCAAAGTTTGTTTTGCTTTGTTTTGGTTTGGTTTTTTTACTTCATAAATCACAGTGCAAATAATTGCATTTGCCTGCTCAAGAATACATATAGCATATTTCTAAAATAGATTTTTAAGGTATAGAGTAGATGCTATTCTTTATGTTGCATCATCAAGAAATATTATCAATAGAGTGCAGAATTCTTAAGAGACAGTGTCATCCCATTTAATATAATTCCCACAGAATATAGAACATGGAAATCCTATAGAAATTTTAGCAATGGGAGCCTCTTGACATTTTGGAACTAGGATCAATTGGCAGATCTAACAATCAGAAAGCAAGTAATCTTTTTAACTTTGAACTGGAACACATTTAGTACCAAAATTACTTAGAAGCAATAAACATGAAACGATCCTATCTTTTGAAGTCACTTTCAGAGTAGTGGCATTTTAAAAGAACACTGTAGAACCTCCAACATTCAAATATACTTTAGAGTAAGCAAATACACAGGAAATGTCACCCAAATACTAAAGGCATAGAGCATCTCCAGACTATACAGACAGCGTTCACATTATTTATTTTTGAATTGAAAGGATTTTTTGAAAGTGAACTATATTTTTTCCTTGTAAACACAAAGTTCCCACAGTCATAACAAACTTGCTTTATAGGTAAGGATTTTCAAGATGAACTTCCTCTACAAATATTTGTTATATATCCTGCAGGGCTAAAAATCCTGTTTGGTGTTCGTAGGTGAAATCCTTTCAGAAATGTGAGAAGTCAAATGCTATGATTCTAATTTTAGACCTCGTCGCTCAAATACACTTTTACTTGAGAGAAAGTTTCTGGCATAAGCTGCAGTATGTACATTTCGTATCTGTTGGTTTCATTGTTCAGGAAAGAGTGTAAATTGGAATTAACATCAGGAATTATGCAGAATATAGCAATGAAGAGACACAACTAAAGTGATAATCATCAACTCCCACTAGCCTTAAGATGAAAATACTGAATTTTCTGCCACATACTAACTGTTCAGCAAGCTAATGACTATATTCTAGTCACCTTACTACATTGCAGTGATCAAGAACATTTGTTTGGGAGTTAAGAGACTTGCATTTTTGGGATGAGAGAAGAGTAAGGTTATACAACTTAATTTATAACATCTAAACCCACTGCAGTTAAGATATAACTTTTCTCTACTAGAAACATGGACACTGCTATGGTATTCCTTAAATTCCACTGCTGTTCAAAAGAGTCAAATAAGGTAAGTGGTTTGTTATCACTGACATAAATGTTTATATCTCATGGTGACAAATGTATGAAGAGCTCTGAGTGAGAGTGTAATTTTATCTTCTGTCCCCAAGGATGTCAATAGTTTTCTTATCTCTTGAAAGGCCCTAATGAATGATTCCTGCTGGCTGGGGGAACCCACACTTAAGCTGCTTACTTTGCTCTAACTGGCCATTTCTAAGACATTCCTCACCAAAGGAGTCTGGCCCAAATCCTGTGTCTCTATAAAGGAACTTTCTTCTAGTTTGGCCTCTGTTCCTTAGATATATATGAAAAGGTATTGAATTGTCTTTTAATCCGTGTGGTATTATGGGACCAGTTTAAGAGAATGGTACTTGCCTTGCATCGAGGCAAACGTTAACATTTGTTTCCTGCGTTCTTTTTGATGCCATGAGCAGTGACTCCACAAATACCTGCTAATAATAGACATCTTAAAAAGAAAGGGTAGTTTATTCAGCCAGTTAATTACACATATGCTATTTTTGCTTTTAACATTCCTGTTGCTGTAATTCATATTGTAGTCCAAAAAAAAATTAAATCTCTGATCAAAATGAAATCATCATCTTGATTCTGAATGCTGTCAGCAAATAAACCATGCTGCTGCAGTTCAAATGTGTAATGATGTGGTAAAGATCATTAATACAAATGAGTCAGTCCTTTAAAGCCATCCATTCCAACACACTGTATTATGAAATTCTGGTAGTATGAATCTGGTCTGTTTTGGGGAAAAGGAGACAGGCAGTTTGTTTCATGCAAATATTTTTTTTTTTCAAATATAATGAGATTTGTATCATCTATACATTTACTGTAGTCTCATCTCTTGGCTTTTCCCAGAACCTTTATGTGGTGCTAGTCTGCTTCATCCTTCAGCAAATGTGTCTGCTTTGAATGTACTTTTCCCCCTATACTAGGAACAGAGTAGGATAAAATTTTTCAACTAGCATTTCCAATGAGAAATACGGTTTTGTCTAATGGATCATTTGAAATTTATTGTAAAAGCTTATATAGTATCTTTATTTAAAATATTTTTATTTCTATTTGAAAAAAGCACTTTTTCAAATAAAGTAACAACATGTTCTGAATAGTTAATTAAACCACTATTCACCCTGAAGCAATTTTTGATTTTTCAGAGTTTTTGGTGGTCCCTACATTTTCTTATTTTTTGTCATCATTCTAATATGGATAATGAGACTGTCAATCCTGGCAGAACTGATGGATTAATTTTGTCATGGTCATGAGCTGATAATGACACTGGGAGAATAGAGTCTGGGAGGTCTTGTTCTTCTGATAATCTCCTTCTCCCTTTTTTTAAAGCATATGCTTCAGAAGGGAGATTTTTAAGCAGACTTATAGCTCTAAGTTGATTGTACAATTGTATGCAGTTTCTAAAGTTTTTATCTGAGTGTTCAGATGCTAACAAGAAATGTTACTAATTAAATGAATGCATTTAAAATTATAGTTTCTTATGAAAAGGAATTAGTTAGCATTTCTAAGATGTCTGTCCCACCAGTATCCTAAATTATATTTGGCTCTCATGCTCCCAGTGTATGTGAGAAGCCCACATACTGTCCATTTCTCCACAGCAATTTCACTGTTTTTACAGGAAAGAAAACTGCCATGTTTTAGAAGGAATTAATGGCAATGTCAGTTAAGTGTTTGCAAACAGTGGTTCTCTACATCAGTCTTCTATTGGACTCTCACTTTTTTTTTGTCCTAAAAGTACAAAAGTTCCTGTCTCTTCGACTAAGTTACCATTCAGCAAAACAGTTTATGGTTGAGGATTCAGCCAAATAGTTAAATATATCCTCCAGTCTGAAAACACCCTATCAGTCAGTAGAATTCCTCCAAAAAATCTCAATGACAGGAAAAAAAAGGTTAATTGTAATATTTTCTTTTTTTTTTTTTTTTTTTTTCCTTCTTCCTTCCCTAAACACTTCATTATTCATAGTGGTATAAGAACTGCATATAGAACTTATCATAGGCATATTCGTTCCACACTTGGGTCTCTGGTGAGCTGTTAAAATGGTCTTAGCACATTCATGAGGCTTTTCATTACAGTCTAGTCCAGTAATAGAAATGATCAATCTATATCATGATCAAATGACAGGACATGTAGAGCCTACCTCTGTTTAACCACTCGGTATCGTGTGTAGGTTTTTATCTGCTAGCTACATCTTGAATAAGTTAATGTTGGGGTGTGCTGCATTCTTCTTGGACATTTTTTCAGTTCGTTTACAAGGCTATGAAAATAGGAACAGTTGGGGGTTTTTTTCCTTCTTTATGCAATGATGTTGAATTTTTCTTTTTTCCAATTGGATCTTTAGCACAGGGAGTTTAAAAGTATCTCCAGTGCTGGAGATATTTACAGTGCTATCATTTGCCATATTAAGTTGATTGTCTAGGTCAGTCATGCCTATACCCTGCTTGTTGACATGCACTTGACTATTTGTATTGGCATTTATGGTCTGCATTATATTAATGGCTTATGATTACCTTCTAAGCTGTTACATATAAGTGAGTTTGTCCTCTAAAGGTACTTCTTCTATGACCATGTTAGTTTTGCAGGTTCCTGTGCTTGCTGAGAAAGACATGACTAATGATTCAGAATTATATATAACCTGATAAGCTGTCTGTGACAGATATACATTACATGTGCTAGCAGTAGTCCAGATGTCAGTGTTATAGGATACCATTCTCCCTTCAGCAATCCTTAATTTAGATTCAGCTTTTTTTTTTCTAGATTTTATGAAAGTCTTCAAAATTACTGAAACAGAGTTATTTGAGACTGGAGGTTGGCTTTTTGATGTTGCACATTCTCTTCTAAACCCATTTTATTTATATAGGAGTTCTGTAAAATAACGTAACTGATTTCTAATTCTTCACCCTGTGGATAGGTGTATTTTGGTGTAAATGGACCAGCTTACAAGACTATCATAATGATGATATGTTTTTAAGTTGTTAAACTTTACTCTGGAAGAAGTCTGTGAAGAGAGAATTAAATCAACACTCATTCAAAACTGACTTACTTAATATTTTGACTAATGCATGACCTCTTTTTTATCTGTTTGTTCTTTTTCCTCCCTGTACTTCTCATCTAAAGAAAAATGGTGCTTAAAGTAAGTAAAAGTAAAGTAAAATGGTAAAAGTAAAAATGGTAACAAAGGTGCAGGGGGCTGGAGTTCAGGAAGACTGCCTTTCCTACCCTGTTTTTCCAGAGGTTTTGAGTATATTTGGGAATATCAGCTAATTTGACGTTTCCATCTCTGTATCCAAGAAAACACACACTCTCTCAAGAATCACATTGTACATAAGCATCCAATATTTTCATATCCAGTGATGAAATTTCTGATACGAATGGAAAATATTACCCACTTTTACAAATCATGGCCAAATACAGAGTATCATTTGCTAACAAGAGGGCTTTGTCTGAGTTAAAAGAACTCAATAGTAATCTTATAATGTGATTTCTGTGTTACAATGCTGAACATGTGTAGCTGGTTCTACCATTTCCTATGAAGTGATTCTCTCTTCTGACAGTAAAAGTAACAAGAGGCTTTACAGTCATGAAAAAAGTGAATTGGTTCTGATTTATATGAGACTTCATTGCCTTTTCAATGTAAAAAACTATCATAATAATGAGATTCCTAAATAATACACCCATATACCCACAGTTCAGTACAGTAGTAGTTTATTCTGTACTTTAAAAGAGTTTGTGTAATTTATTTACATTTATTTAATTTTTATGGTTTGGCCAAGTTGTAATTATCTTTGAAAACTGGGATGCCTTTACGTATCTAAATGGGGTTTAAGTTAGTATAAAAGTTTCAAAATTATTTAGTTGTCATAATAGTATTTTGTAACTCTGAATGTGGAGAGGCCAGCTTTGAATTGTATAAAGGCATAATTTCTTATGGCAGTAAAACATCAAAGTATACTATATCTGTTAGAAGATTCATTAAGCAGAAACTGTAGGATTAAAGTTGACACCTGCTTTCTGCTAGCAAGGGAATTCACTCAGACTTGAGTACAAAGGTGACTGTTGATCGTCAGCATATGAAACCAACTGATTATTCTAGAGTTGGACCCCTTCTGCTTTTCATAAAAATTAAACTTGCAAAGGACTTGAGAGCTGCCCTGAAGAGACCCCAGCAACAGGCATCCGACAGGCAAACACCAGCTTTTCTTCCTCAGCTGACATTCCTCTGGAAAGACAAAGCTCACCTGATGATTGAGATCACTAAAGCAAATATTAAAAAGCTTCCAGAGACAGTTTTTTCTCATCTGATTATTTTCCTTCCAGGAGACTGTTGGTGGGGTTTTTTTTTGGTGCGTTGGTCTTTTTTCTCTTTTTCTTTCTTTTTTTTTTGTTTGTTTGTTTGTTTGTTTGTATGTTTATTTGTTTTAAAATATAATGCAAAGCTGGTTGTGCCAAAAATAATAAAAGGTTGGGTATACTACCTGTACACTACTGATGAACTATAGTGTAGTATATAAAAAATAAAATAAAAAAATCCTGACATTCAACTTCAAAGTTCATACAAAAAGATTCAAAGCAAACAAATTCTTGAAGTACTCTTCAGTGATGCATTTGAGACATGGGCAAGTTAGCAGTGGAGGGGCAATAATTTCTTCAGAGCAGCAGAAGCTGAAAAGACACCATGCTGAAACAGGCTGGCAACAAAAGTTGCATGTTCTGTATCTTGGTAGGGTCCTTTTATGCTGTTTATTGAAGGCACTGGAAGGTTAACTTAAATTTAGTGATGTTTTCCTTCTAATGTGCTTTTGGGTCTTTTACTTGGAACTTCCTTATAACTGTCCATCAGGAGTCTAAACTCAGTGTGTGTTCACTGGTTCATCATGAAAATTTTCATTAATTTATCCCTGATACTCAGTCTACTTGATAGAATTTTGCTGGAAATGATGGACTTCTGAAAAATTGGGGGATAAAAAAATGAACCTAATTCATGATTGTGTTTGCAGGCTAAAGGGAAGGAAGAAACTTAGTCTTTTCTTTGCCATCTTTGCCACAAGGTTCATCAGAAAGGAAGCATTCTGAAATGCAGTCCTTGTTCTTGAAATGGAGATTGGATGGTCTGTAATTTGAGTAGAAGAACAGTATAGAAATGGGGGAAAAAAACCAATTATATCATACTTTCCGTAGATCTTGTGTTTCCCATTGAATAATAAAGAGGAGCACTGGGACTAGATGTAAAGAAGAAAAAAAAAAGGGGGGGGAGAGAGAAAAAATGCTCAAGGGGATAGACCTACCTCAGTGTGATTCATTGATTCAGACACAGCTATATATGTCAAGTAACGATGAAATGTTGAGACAGCTGAGATTGTTCACTTAGTGAAGTCAATCCCTTAGTAAGTGTTAGTGGTATTGAAATGAAGTGTTAAAGAATTAGTTAGCTGACTGTGGAAAAAAAAAAAAAAAAAAAAAGGGGTTTTAAAATAACTAAAAGAAAAAAAAAAAAAAAAAAAAAAAAGAATAGGTCTTTCAAATTACCTAATGGAAAGCTAAAGGCATTAGCTCCCAACCAGGGAGTATTAAAGGCCTTGTGCTGCATTCATTGACACGAATGGAATGAATATGAATCAAGCTCTACTACAGAAGATAAACAGCTTTCTGATAAATATGTTTGGAAAGAATCCACTGTTCTGCATTTCAGCAGAAAGAGTTCATGTGCACGTAGAATGCCGGATGCATTGCTACTTTTATTAATCACTGCACTATAATAATTAAAGATCATCAGTAGTGTGTGTGGAATTTTAATAGTAAAATGAATTTGGTGTTCTTAAAAGGCTTAGAGCTTAATTTAATATTACATTTCTCCAACACATTGTAGCAATTAGACTTCTGATATGTTCATAGATTATGTTAGTGATGTAACATAATAATGTTTAGTAGACGGTTGGACTTGATGATCTTGAAGGTCATTTCCAACCTTAATGATTCTATAGTTCTGAAGGATTTGATTATTAGAAAATGGGGGAGCTCTACCTAGAGTTCTTAACTTGCAGAGATTAATATCACACAGAAAACTTGATTTTTTTTCCTCTGGAGCTTTCTGTGAAAGAGATTGTCATCTGGGGGCTGAAAGGCAAGTGTTGCTCTTGAGTCACAGAACAGGTAGATCAGAGCCTTTTATTAATGAATGTGCTTTCAATTGATAAAATTAGGAACTTGTCTCTGCCAGCTGAAAACTCAGGCAGAATAAAATATTATCTGGAGTCATGGAAACTAATAAATCCTCCCATGACAATATTTAGCAGGTTGGCAGAGGGGATAAAATTACCTTTCATAAAAAAAGCAGTGCATATGGTAAAGCCATGGGAATTAAGGCGGGATCAAAATTCTCTAATAACATCAAATGATGGGAAACATAGTGGGGATTGATTAAGTTGGTGTGGAAATTGCTTCTGCCCTAAGATTCTGTAGTGATTTGTTCAGATACTTTGATTATTTGATAAATCATCTAGTGACTTTCAACATGTGTTGTATTTTGATACTTTGACTTAAACTCACACTTTTTAAGAGTTAGCTATTTATAATGTACATTGTCTGCTTTTGTAGGTAGTGTGTAAAAAGAGCTCAACAACTGGGTGATTTCTTGGATTGTACCCTTTTAAGTAATTAGACACATATATTAGGTCCACTTGCATGGAAGAACTCCTGAGACAGATATTTTAGTCTTCAGCGGTAGTCCTTTCCTTAAGTTGTTTAGGAGATGGCAAGCAGAATGACATAGTTTCTGTACCATGAGGGTAAGGGGCATGGACAAAGGCTTTGGTTACTCCAAGGTTACTTGTGCTACTGAACAATAAATCCTTAATGAACCTCAGTCCTAAATTATTGTATTTGCATGCATAGTCATCTTAACTCTAATTGCATAGGTAGGATTCTTATTTGAATATAAATAAGATCCCTGGATTCTTAGCACATTTAGAGACTCTGGCACTCCATGTGACACTAGTACAAAGGAAAATGGTTTAAGGAAATCAAATTGTATCAGAGGAGATCTTGCTGATAAGTGTGATAGGCACCCTAAAATCTTATTAGCTACTTCCTCAGTGTCAGCTTCACCCCTTATTGTCATTCGATTGCGTGTTGAGTTGCAAAAAAATGGGAACAGCTGAGGAAATTCAGTGTCTGACTTTACAAGACAAATTACGTACAACTGTAGACCAAATTCATGTTCTTTTTATCCTGCACACTTATTCTTCTCTTTCTTCAATACTTCTCTGAACATACTTCAAAAAGAATGTTGTGCCTTTTTAAAAGACCAAATATATATTGACATTTGATTTGGGATTGAGTCAGTTTATAATATAAACAATTTGCAACTGTTAAGATGCTTGGAGGCATTTTCATTATGTTGCTTTAAAATTTGGGCCACATAAAGGTCAGCAGAGAAAAATAACAGTTGGAAAACAAAAGAGAAGAAGTTTATTTTGAGGAAACTGAAAGAAAATTAATATTTTTTCTGTAAGATTTGCAGAAAGGCTGATGAGGAAAAAAGTGCATTTTAAAAAAACCAGCATTGCTTATTCTACCAAAATGTTGTATATTATTATCATGAAATACTTGTACAAAGCAAAGTTTTCATGATTTATGGTGTTTACTTTTTGCATATCTCAGCTCAACAGTGAAAGAAGTCTATGCAGTTGCTCTCAGGCTTAAAGTCAGCTCTTATTTATTATCAACAGTCTATCAACTAATAAAAGCTACAGTGTTTGATTTACAAAACCTCCAGGAGAAAGATTTTGTTTGTTAAAAAGGACCTTTTCCAGTGCCGTTGAAAGAATCACAGAAATATTTGCTGTTTGGTTTAGGTTTATTCATATGGCCTCAGTTTCCTATCAAATATTTGCACTTTTGAGATAAAAATTGCTGGTTTCTGTCAGCGGTGCACATATCAACAAAGGAAAACAAGAACAGTAGTGGGAGTGGAAGTCTTTGATCTTTCACATTTTTCTTTCCAATTGCTGATGGTGATTTTTGACCCCCATGTGTTAAAAAGGTCAAGGAATCTGCTGCTAAGTTCATTCCAGGTGTCCACAGATTGACAACAGATTTGTTTTATGGGGCACTGAAAACAGAGAGACAAAAGATGGTTGGTCTGAGGTAGCACAGGGGAGAGAGGAAAAAATGCCTGTGTGGGCAGCGTGCTTAAAGGAGCAGTAAAGCTCTAGAGGAATCTGCGTATAGTAGCAGTGGTGGCCAGTGGTAGAGTCCCTGTCAGCTAGAAGATCAGTTTTGTGAATAGGTGTTAATAAATACCAAATATTGTTTGTACCGTTATTAACCTTGTTTTTAAAAACTAAGTCAATTATAAGAAAAAAAAAAAAAAAAATCAAATAAAGCAATGCATGTTCTGGGTCAGGAATTACCTGGAGGTTAGATTTAGAATCACAGACATTAAGGTTGGAAAACACCTTCAAGATTAAGTCAAATTGTCTACTAAATATTATCAGGACCACTAAACAATGTCCTGAAGTGACACATCTGGATGGTTTTTTAAACACCTCCAGGGATGGTGATTCCACCCCCTCCCTGGGCAGCCTGTTCCAAGGCCTCACCACTCTCTCAGTAAAAAAACTTTTCCTCTTATCCAACGTAAACCTCCCCTGGTGCAACTTAAACCCATTTCCTCTTGTCCTAGCCCTAGTTAGCTGGGAGAAGAGACCAACACCCACCTCACTACAGCCTCCTGCCAGGTAGTTGTAGAGAGCAATAAGGTCTCCTCTCAGCCTCCTTTTCTCCAGAGCAAACAACCCCAGGTCCCTCAGATGCTCCTCATAAGGCATTTTCCCCAGACCTTTTACTAGCTTTGTTGGCCTAAAGACATGCCACATGTTCATTTTCTGATGGTCTAAAGAATTGTCCTCAAGTAAACATCTTTTCTGCTACTGCAGGTGCTGAATGATGCCTACATTATTATTAATATTAATATAATAATAATATTTACGTATTAAATTAGTCATATTAATAAAATGAAGTAACAATACTTCACTAATAATAGCTACTTAAAATCTTGCATTATAGGAATAGTCTTTTTTCTCTATAAAAAAGTAGTTGACAATACACAAAATATGAACCTTTCAGGTTTTGCTTTGCAAGGTGCAGTTATCAGTGCAAGACATTTTAAACCTGTTGAATTAATGATTCTTTGGTCACTTTTTAAGATATTTAGTACTTACACCCAGTAGGGCCTTGCTTCTGCAGACTTAGAGCCTATGAAACTGTTACATACAGTATGTGAAACCACTGTAACTAAGCTTAAAAGTACCTTAAAAATTATCACAGTTCTCAATTGTAATTCTAGACTCCTTTTTATAATATGGCAATAATATTGTAATAAGTTCATCAGGGTGTGATAACCATGAAGGGTATGGATAAGCAGGTTTTATTTATAAAAACCACAGTATTTTTTAAGCTTTGTTTCAGTAGGTGCTTGTCCTGCTGCAGCAGCTTGCCTTAAATGTGTGCAATGGGAAAGTACATGGGTATTTCTGTTGAAGTGTGTGCACTTTAGCAGGACTGAAGTCAAAGTGAAAAACTTGCCTTGCTCGAGAATACCCAGAGGCAAGGCAGACACAAAACAAAGGAAAAAAAAAAATATTATTATGCTCATTTTAGTCATAGCAGGTCTATACACAGAGGCTAAACTACTTGCCTCAGGCCATAATGAAAGACTGAAATAGTCAGGAACGCAACCTGATTTCTTTTATCTATCCAGTCTTAAGCATGAGATATTCTTCCTTTCAAAGCAACATTGTCTTACGTAATTTTTGACAACGTCAGAGTAGGCTATTCCCCTGCTATATAGGCTTGTGAGTTATGTTTTGTTCTGGTGGGAATTTGTAGGAACTCACTGCTACTCAGTAACCTGGAAAAGTTTATGGTTTTGTGTGTAACTAAAAAAATTCTTTTGCTAGAGCAATTATGAAGAAATAGTGACTCGAAGTTATCAAGAAACTGTATGTGTGTGGAAGTATCTGTGTATGCTGACATAGAAAAGGGAGGCAGCTTTCCAGTTGTACTTTGCCTTTCCATATTTCTTTAGGTTTATTTATTTGAAGTGCTTAAATGTAAATCTGGCTTGTGTAATGTGACTGCATAAGAATGTAAATCATACTGCTCACTGTCTTTGTTTACCTAATGTTTGTTAATAAGACAGAAATTTACCTAATACTTAGTAAAAAGAAGAAAAAGGCAAAACCCCCTGAACTTAAAAATCCCTTCAAATGTAAAATACTGCAACAGGGATGAAGAGAAAGAGGAATTTTTCTGCTTGGTAAAAATCCTATACGAACTTGTATTCAGTTTTGGAGCTTGGTGCTCCCTTTTCCTGCTTGTTACTTTCTGAATTGCTCCATTTCTCTTAGGCAGGTTCAGCCCATGTCACTGCTGTGAAAGCTCTTGTTCACTCTGCGGTGGTGTTTTCAAGGATAAAGTGGCTTTTTCATGCTCATGACCACCTACTCATATAATTAGTTGGGCACTCCTTTTCTTTCTGGAGGAACTAGAGAAACTGTGCCTGTTCTGGTTTGCCAGGCAGTTAATTACATCTCCTTCAGATTCTGTCTGTGTACTTAATGTTATGAATGTTTTATTAGCAATGTACAGAGAAAGAAAATGGAAGATAGTGATGTATCCTGAAAAGTAATGTTAAATTGTCACTAGAATCCTTAACTGGTTTGAATTCCTTAAATATAATTACCCTGTCTTCTTAATATAGTCCAAAATTATTTCTCTTTTTTAATCTCTGTGTTCAGCCCTGTGTTTTGACAAAATGCATGTATGCTCTCTGCCTTCCTAATTTTGAAAACCAAAGATCAAATCAGCTTCATTGAAAGATACTCACCTATCTAGTTATTTAAAATAAAGGACTTGCTTTCTCACTAACAACCCCACTCTAATTACACTTAAAATTAAGTCTATCATTGAAGAATCTGGCTTAGAATGTAAAGAAAAAAAAAAAAAAGTCTCCATCTGTACTTACATTGACATTTGGTCAATAGACACATTCCGTGGATTTTTCTTTAAAGAAAACAAATCCAGCATGTTAGACAAAGGTTCTCCTTCAGTGTAAGTATGTGAAAGGCCTTTCAAGTCAGTGACACTGTGTGTAGTTTCTGCTCAGGTATTGCAAACCTCTGCTAAGTATTCTTGGTCACGTGGGCAAGGGCATTTTGCCATTTGTGGAATCTATGAAATAAATTTTGTTGCAAGCTGGAATATTTAATTGTGCCTTTTCTCCTGAAATAAACATAAACCAGTTATATTTGCAAGACTTAACAATTCCTATTGAATGTATTAATGAAGCGGTCTTTGGCAGTCTCCCCAGGCTTTTGACAGTCAAAAGTCCTTTAGATAAAGGGAATATCGGTGAGAAAAAATCAGTTTGAATTTAATATGGAATTATAAATTAAGCCTGTTAAACCTGTCTGTCGTGTGAACTTTTAACTTTTAAAGTACTTCAGATCTTCTCAAAGTAGTTGATAGAAATACTGAAATGAATTTTCAACTGCCTGCAAATTATGGAACACAGAGCTTCAATCTTTGGGCTTTTCCCCCTGATTTCTTGTGCCCAAATGGTGTTTGTTTAGAGAAAAGTTTCCTGCATGATACCCCACACTAAGTAGGAAGGTTTTTAACTCTTCCTGAGAAAATAAAACCAAACAACTTACTGTCTCAGCTGAAGTTTGTATTCAGGTCATGTTTCAGATCATTTCTAGAAATAGTCTTATTTGTTTAAAACTGAAGCTTTGACTGTAGGAACTGGGGTCCTCTTGAGCCTATTGTGTCTTTGCCTTAACCTGGAGTGGAAATACTCCATATGACTTTAATGGAAGTGACTTTAATTAGATCAGCCCATACTAAATGTGCAGATGCATTCAGAAAGGAGAATGTTTTCCCGTAATTGCTCTATACTCGGCAGTTATAAATATGTTCATAAAGTAGCTTAGATTGATGGGAACTGATGAGATTCTGAGTGATGTAATTATATACTTTTGCCATCTAGTACAACTAAAAAAATGTTTATCTTTTTTTTTTTTTTTTTTTTTTTTTTTTTTTTTTTTTTTTTTTTTTTGGTCTATATTAATACACTGTAGAAGTAAATAAAAATCCCTGCAGCAGTGGAAAGCATAATCATCCTGCTTGTTTATTCTGAAAATCCCATTCACTTAAAGGGCGGGCAGTCTTGTCTTGAGTAGCAACATTGAGCAGATGCTTTTGTTGTAATAGCCAGAGAGGAATTTGGACTGTAAAAATTGTATTTTTAATAGCAATGCAGCAGTTTTGGCATCTTCACAGCACTTTCCATTCATGTGTCTTCTTGGACAGCTCGTGGTGCAATCATTACAGGTACTATTTTACAATGATCTAGGTGATAGCTGAACATAGTAACACTTCAGAGGCTTATGTGCAACCATATGCCCCTGCCTCCATATTAGAATCACTAGTGCAATTTTCTGTGACTGGTCCTGTGAAGCATAACACATACTGATAATAATCCTCATTTTTTTGCCTCTCTCCCTCTGGGGTTACTCCGCTGCATCTCCACCTGCCTACTCCTTAATTGTATCTGGGGGTCCCAGATTTTCCTTGCATTTCTCAGTTTTAGTCATCAGATCATTACTATAAGAGTCAGATGTTGGCTTTTTGCCAGATACCTACTATTAATATTTAGATAATGTTCAGGTAATCTGTACTAAATGTTGCATTGCCAGAGTGTGATCTAAAAGCAATTCTACAATTTGCTCAAGGTATCTGGCAAGCTAAATGGAAAAAAAACCCAAACCAGTAAACCTTCACCTTCTATGAATAATTGTAACTGGTTTTTGACAGTTACTGACAAATGTGGCAACAGATAAACTTACTAACCTGTAAATTTCTAATATAGGTTCATCCACATGACTACTCACCAAGATATGTTGGGCAAGATGGTGTGCTGTTTTTGGCTGAGATCGGGTTAATTTTCTTTGCAGTAGCTGGTATGGGGCTATGTTTTGGATTTGTGCTGAAAACAGTGTTGGTAATTCAGGGATGGTTTTGTTATCGCTGAACAGGGCTTACACATAGTTGAGGCCTTTTTTGCTTCTCACATCACCTCGCCAGTCAGTAGGTTGGAGGTGCACAAGGACTTGGGACACAGCTGAGACAGTTGACTGCAACTGGCCAAGGGGATACTGCATACCATGTGATGTCATTCTCAGCATATAAACCTGCAGGAAGAAGAAGAAGGGGACAGGGGATATTTCAGTGATGTTGTTTGCCTGATGGAGTCCTGCTTTCCTGGAGATGGCTGCCTGGTGATGGGATGTGCTGAATGAATTCCTTGTATTGCTTTGCTTGTGTGCGTGGCTTTTGCTTTCCCTGTTAAACTGTCTTTATCTCAACCCACGAGGTTTCTCGTTTTTACTCTTCTGGTGAGCGAGAGGCTCTGTGGCTTGGTTGCCGTCTGGGGTTAAACCATAACAGATGGGTAGAAGAGGGGAAAAGGATGACTTCAGGAAACATTTTTACCCTAAGCTTTGTCTATGAGCCAGAAGATTTTTTGCATTCTGGCTGCTTGGAAGTCTCTTTCCTTTCTTATACTCCATAGGGAAATAGGTCTGTGTTCCTCATGACAGATTATAAACAGTCTTTGAAAAAAAGAGTTTGCCCAGGCAGCCCTGCTGATGTGCCCACAGGGATAGGGAGCAGTCCCTACTTGACAGAGAGGATGGTTAGAAGCACTCATCACAGTTTTCTACCATTGAAGGCAACTGCTTTCCCAAGGAACAACAAAAACAGACTTCCCTGAATCCCAGCATCTATAGATCACATCAGGTAATAGAAACGGTTTATACATGGATTACTTATTGACCAGTTGCCAAATTGTTACTGATGCATTCGATTTTCTCATGCTAACTTAATTGATAGTGAACAACTGTAATACAAAAGGCTTTTATGAAGTCAAACTAATAACCAAACAGTTTGCACTTCTGTGAATTGCACCACAGCTAAACTGCACAAAGCCAGTCATAGGGAGGCCATAGGGAGTGCAAGAAGCTTATAGGGCAACAGATGTTTTTAGAAGATAGGGATAAACTTCCTCTTGTCTAATTCACACCTGCACGCAAACTGCCTTCAATGGAGTGTGCTGGGATTTGGCGCTTAATAGTGTCCTTGTGTCTGTTGTTGCTGCTTGGGCTTTGAATTGCCACCTTCCACAATGATGCTCCTGTCACTTCTGCTCTGTGCCTTCCAGGACACTGCTCACTCACCACTGCTAGGCAAGGCTTCTCTTATTAAGTCCCCAAGGAGCATTAGCTGAAAACAAAAATAATAAGTAGACATGATTGAAAACTAGACCACTTCTCCCTACTTTTAAAAGTATAAATGGGGAGACTTTTCAGTGTAAACTGTTCAAGCCTCCTCCTTATTCCTTGGCTTTTATCTCATGAAAGAGCTGAGCCCCAAATACTGTGATCTAGCTTCCTGAAGCTCAGCTCCTCAATTAATGTGTGACTAAAAGGGAACTTATTTTCGATTCATTATTGAGCACCTGTAGCTCCCACTGGCTTCACTGGAAGCCCTTTGTACACATCATTTGGGATAATTGGGCCCTCAGAGATTCTGGCATTGCATCAGGGCATCTTTTCTTTCAAATGGAAGGCACGGTGAGATGATACTTACAGGCATGGCCAGGAGGTGTCCCTGTCTAAGGCACAGTGGTCTTCGGTTCTTACTGAGCCCGTTGAACCCCCAACGATGAATCAAAGGAGGAAAATTGTACCCCCGAAGATTTTGTTTGGCTTTTTTTCTGACTCATCTTTTTGTTTTCTTCTGTTTTCCAGTCAGGCACACATTTTTATGGAGCTCTTTCCTCAAAGCCTCTTCCTGCCCTACAGACACTGATCCTGTAGATGAGCTTCCAAACTTAGTGTGCTGGAGGAATGAAAATCTGCAATCCTGCAGATTTACAGTGGTTTCACACTGCTTCATTCTACCACAACCAAATCCCATTGCCTGCTTATCTCACTTTCCTCTCACTTAATGCAGTATTTTTGGGCATTTTCCCAGCACAAGGCCTTAGCTCACTTGTTCATATTATTATGGCTTCTCTGTGGTTTACTTTTCATTTCTGGGTACTATTATATTTCCATTTTGTGGACTCTCCTTGCTGAAGTTGGGAAATTAAACAGGCTTTCAAATGCAGCTCTATTGATTGGCAGTAAACCTGGACATAGAACTTAAGAGAAAAGTATTAAATTAACAATAACTAATAGTTATTGTCACAACTGGGATAGATTTTAAGTCTTCCAGAGGGACTCTTTAGTAGCATCGTGTTGTCTGTTCTCAGCTGTCAAGGTGTTTAATAGAAGATATACCAGTATGACTTTAAATTATTATAATGTTAGTGAAACAAGATTACCACACTGGAAGGAAGGAGCAGAGAAGTCTATTTCATATTCAGGAAGCTATGAAAAATCTACTGCTGTATTTAAGAAATGAACAAAAGGCTGCAAGCAGAGAGAAATGAGGTTATTTAATGTCACAGCTAAACAGACATCAAAAGACAATAGGTACACGGACACTCCTGCATGCCAAAAAGCAGAAAACACATATGCTTTGAAATGTGTCATCCTGAGCTCTTGGAATGAGGCTTCACTTCAAATACCCATTAAATATGATTCTGAACAACAGGGCCATTAAGCTTAACTTGTTTTGTCAGGAGAAGGTTAAGAGTGAGAATTCTCACAGTTTGTGTATTCTCCTATTTTGTGTTACCATGACAGAGGATTTTGAGGACTGAGATGCATTACTCAATTTTTTTTCTCTTCTGTGGAGGTCTCAGACTTAAAATCAGGATACTGTGAATTAATTTTTTGTGATTTCAGGGGAGGACAAGGAGTAATTTTTGTTGGATAAGTGAATGAGCAAATACTAGGTGTGTTACAAGAATTGATCAATGAGATCTCTGCATTGAATGTGAGCTGCTCCAGTCCTATGAACCACTATCTCTTGCTTAGGTTGCACTGAATTCCACAGAGAGACCAACCTGATCAGACTCTCCAGATAAAGTTTCAGAAGAGGGAGACCGCGTCTTCTCCTTCTTCTTTCCTTACAGTGAGTTATAATTTTATTCCTGTACATTTTGGAAAAGATATGTTTTAAGACAGGCTGGAGTGGTTGTTTTGTGCTGCATAGGGTTCAATTGTTAGAAATGGTGTGTTGATTTTTTGGAAAACCCAGAGCACTGCCTGACATGGAAGGATTGATATCAGATGATTGGGTGATGAGGTTTTGACAATCGTTTTCATATCATCTCTTTCCCTAAAGCAGGAGAGGGAAATTCTTTTTTCCCTTGCCCATGTTTGAAAAAGCCACCAGCCACTTGTGGCAGATTGCATATTGATCCATGCGTTACCGTTATCTGTTATTGATTCTCTGAGGTGAGGGAAGGCCCATCTACATATTTCCATCGTTTCTTCCTCTGCTGCAGTGCAAACACCTCTCAGCACGTCAGCACAGCACTGCTGAACACACAGAACTTAGAGGCTTTAGGTAGCAGGATAGAAGTTGCGAGGTAGGGAAACTGGGCTTGAATATCACAGCTGCTTCCTGGAAGGAACCATGGGCCAAATTCTGCCTCTCATGCAAACTACCATGGGGAGAGAGTGCAAGGGGGCACAGACCCACATCAGGTGGCTGAATACACAGAATGTATATACAGTAGTAAGCAATGTCTGATAGTCACTACTAGACTTGGATTCAGGTTCTGGTTGAGTTATTAGATTACAGACATTTTAATGGAGAAAACACTGATAGTAGCTTCACCTGGGCTATAGGAAATGGCAGCAGGCTGTCAACTGACTGAGGACAGGGTGAGGAGAGTTGAGCTGGAAGTGATGCTGGGCTGGTGATAGCCCTTATTTTCACAAAAGAAGCAGAAAGCAACCTAATAGCTAGGAGAATTTCGTGAGGCTGTGCGGGATCTTTCACAGTGCTTAGCTGAGGCAGGAAGCTGAGAGGCTGAATAGCAAACAGCTTAAATAAAAATGAGCTACCTCTGCTGAGTAGGGGGATGGTGTCCACTCCTCAGGAAATTTCAGATAAGACAAATTAACTTTGGAAAATGTGAGATGCATGGAAATAGCGGGAAAGTGTGACTGGTCTAAAGTTTCTGTGTCATCTTTGTAGCCAGAAAAAGAATTAGATCAGGGATGTACTAACTGTTGATCTGAAAGCTAGTGCTGTTGTAAATACTTGGGGGGGGATTTCAGTCTAAAATTATATTGTCTCTATATAGTTTCAGCAGTTTATTTAGGATTCAGAAGCAAATAAATGGAAGAGAAAAGGTGGTGAAATATTGTGATAGGTGATGTTCAAGTTTAGAACTTCAATTAAGTTGGAGAATGGTTAAATCAAATCAGGTTTTTAAGGGAATGGGGCAAGAAAAGCAATATCTGATGACTAGGAGACATCATAAACAATGAAAGAGCAAACCATCAGCCAGCAAAAATATATATCTTTATTGTTTTTTAATACAAGCTTTGAATTAGAGATATTCTGAAAAGGGATAGGAAAGATGCAGAAATCCCTCAGACTAATGCAGCTGCAAAGATGCAACAACTAGTGGAGATCAACATATCTTCCATCTTTTTCAAGTAAATGTTTACTAGTAACTTCTGTCAAGAAAGCAGTAGCATGGCTGGGAACAAGATTTTCATGAATCAAAAAGTATAGAATGAGCACCATGACATTGAAACCAGAACTGGACTTAGAAAATTAGAAAGTCTTTTTGTCTAAGAGCATGATAGGAATCTAAAAAGTGTTTCCATATGATTTTTCTTCACTTAAGATAAAAATGACCTGGAGGTTCAAAGAAAAGTGGAAATGTTTAGAACAGCTTGTTGGTGTTTATCCAGTAGTTACCTACTTGACTAAATATTACATAGCTACATGTGTAGCTTAGAAACTTCTCTATTTATTTTTTCCCTAAGTAAAATCTTAATGAAATAAATATTAGAAACTTGACATTATGTTAAGAAATGTTTGGGACTTCTGAGATGCACAGAATACATTATGTGTGTATAGTACGAGGCCTTTGCATCTAAATCCTTTCATGTGAATCAAAATATGTACTGAAAAAGAGATCCTAAGTTTCTATGGAAAAAAAAAAAAGTCATTATCTAAGCCTTACTTTAAATAGAGCTGTGACTGAAATGATGATGGTTAGAAAAATAAATCTGATTTCCAGAATTTTTCTGAGATAGAATGTCCTTTTAATCAGGGGAGAATTTGACAAGGAGAAAAAAGGTGTATAGTACAGCGCTAGTTTCAGCTGAATCTATGAAGAAACTACCTACACCCCATTATTAACTATCATTAGTCACATAACTTTTGAAAAAATCCAGCTACTTGTAAGTAGGCAGCTAATTATATGGGAACTCATGACCTGCAGTTTACAGATCTGTGTGTGTAGCGTATTTTTCAGTTTAGCAGCCAACCCAAAAATTGGTAAAAACCCAAACAAACCAAAAATAGATTGAGGTGATGAACTTTTCTACTGATATTTCATTAACACCTCAGCACAATGTGAGAGGCACAGACTTACTCTCTATTTCCCTTTCCCTGGAAGCAGAAGAGGGAATTGAATTTCCTTTGTCTTAAAGGAGGCTAAGCCTGGATAATAGATGAGAAGGGATGATGCAGAGCTCTGGATTTCCCAGAAAAAAATAATCAGATCAAGTCCATCATCTTCAATGGAACTGAAATCTTATTTTTCTTTAAGTAGTTTTGGGAGGTAGTTACCATCTCCACATAAGCAGGAGCCATGGCTGCCCATCCTTCCTTAAAAAGGACAAGGACAAAAATGAAACCAGCCCCAGTTCTAGCATTTTCTAGAACTCCAGGCTATTTTTGGGTGTGTGGTAGCCAGCTTCTCTCAGGCTTGCACTGACACACCTGGATTTGTAATGTTGTGCACTGTGTCAGTTTGTCGTATATTACTTTTAAAACAAATTTTGGGAGAGCAGAACAGAAAGGGGAAACAGCACCTATTTTTAAGAGCTGCTGTTTATCATGTTTTTCCCAGGCTGCACATTTTCAGAGTTGACATGATCCTGAGCTCTCACACCATTTGATTTCACATTGTTCATTTTTCATGCTCTCCAGTAGAATTGTTGAAATACATTGATCATCCTACTGAAGCACCTGCACCAGTCAACAAGAAAAAAACTTCTGAATCGATAGCTCTGCTTTCTCAACGACATGGCTTATGCAAGCATGTATGTTTTCAAGGAGCAGATTGTATCTTACAGACAATATTCCTAAAATATACACTTCATCATAGGTGGGACACAAGGATATATGGTATATTCCAGTTTTTGTTGAAGATGGATGTTAAAGAACTATTTCACTATACTTTCCATATATACAGAACCGGCAAAGAATGGCCAATCACAGAAGTAAAGGACTGGAAAGGAAATGCAGGAGTCATCTATTCAGTCTCATCCTCCTGCTCTAAAGCGAGAAGCTCATGGGACATGGTTGTCATACCGCTTCTTAAAATCTGCCAATTGCAAGTGTTTCAGAGCTCTCATAGATAAGCTGTTCCAGTGCTTAATGTCCAGGACTTGACTATTGAGAAAGATATCCTAATATATTAAGTCCCTGCTGTTGTCAGCTGAGCATTCATAATTCCTCAGGGAAGCATGGAGCAAATCAGTTGTTATACTCCTCATTGCAATAATTTATGTAATTGAAGATTTTTCAATGTACTCTTGAGATTTTTTTTTTTTTTACCCTCTAAATGGCAGCATTGAACTGGTTTTCAAACTTCCTGCAGAGCTTATAATTTCCAAACTTCTCTGCATTTTTGTTTGTCTACTCTGGATTCTCACTAATTCCTCTAGCTCTTTTCTAATGAAGCACTTCAGCTGCAACATCATCAGAGGAGAGCAGAATTACTGCTTGTACTTATATGTGACCTCCTAGAAAATCTTCCTTTTCTTGCAGCACCTGCATATTATTAATTTGACTTATTTGGTGCTGTGTTGTAACTTCAAACCTCTCTTCAGCACTGCTGCCAATGCAGTTATTCCCCAGTTTATATTCGGTTTATATTTGTAATTTTCCTCTCTAAATGAAGTATTTTATACTTGTTCAGTGCTGTTAATATTGAAGCATGTAGACTTACTCAAATTTTGTCTTGCTCGTGCAAGATTCACATAAAGCATAACCTGATTCTTAGGTTTGAAGATCAGTAATGTTTATTTACCAATACCTTGTTATTTTATGAAATTTATCACTGTACTCTGCTTTGCATACGCTTATGCTTGTTCATGCATACTTTATGAATATAGAAATTAGTATCTCGTTAACTTGGTAATTAGGCCAATGATAAACAGCTGTTTGTTTATTGTGCAGGGCAAGATTTCTACTGCAGTTCTTTACCTTTCACACACAATTGTTGTTTGGAAGCTCTATCATGCTAAAAAAGTATAGGGATCTGCAATATCTACTCTTAATTTTTATTGCCAGATCAGTGAGATCTCAGCTTTTAAGCCAAAGAGAATTTAAAGGGAACTGCAGCATACTTTAGATATCCAAGAAGCCATGTTATGATGCATATTGGTACAACACTCATATGTTCCTGCCACAGAGCAGGATCCCACAGTGCTAGATGCTGTACAGACATGCAGAGAGGCCTTCCAAAAGAGAGCAAGGGGATACAGAGGGATACAAAGCAACAATGGAACTGTATTATTTACAAAGAGTTTTCATGCTTTAAAAGTAGAGCTTTATATTATATATCCTTGCTGCAACTTGTGTTAAACTTCATTTTAATAGCATTTAGAAACCTTGTAATAATTGAGGTTTTCTGAGTTCCTATTTGCCCTTAGATTTCAAGGCACTTTTTGCTTCCCCAATAAACACACATCCCCGTGCTGGGGTGGAGGTGGTTGGTGGGTGTGTTGCCTGAGGATTAGTGATGAGTCAATCCCTATCAGAGAGGAATTATTCAGAAGAATTAATTTTATGCCTTTGAAGGGCACATGATAACAGAACTTTTTAAAAGATTTTTTAATGCTTGTACCCCAGTGTTGTAACAGTTGTAGAAATGAAGTTAGCAGACATGTGCTTGATATCCACAGTCCTCTGAAAATTCCTCCAACTAGTTGAGCTATTTCTATGAGTTCATGAGAAATCAGAGTAGGGAACTGGGACCTGCAAAAGCAAAAACTTACTTTCATCTCTCTGGAAAACCATGTGTTGGTTGAATAAATCTCCTCTTCATTCTGTAGTATCTAGTGATCATCCAATTAGGAGGGAAGCCGTGGATGTGGAGGTGAATTCCCATGCAAAAAAAAGTGAAGGGTTACAGAGAGATCCTTTCGCCTCTCCCTCTCCCTTCTCTCCCTTTCCCTCTTTCCCAGGAAGGATGTATGAATTGAATTACCATCTCGTGTAATGCAGTACAGGGAAAAAAAATCAACCTGTTCCCAGATAAACCCCTTCTTGCAGCTTACTTATCCAGCAATAATTTGCTTAGCTACTGAAGTATTCAGATGGTTAACAGAACAGATTCAAAATCTCACTTAGGTAGGTAGGGACTTTATCATATATTATCCATTATGCTTTTTCATTATGAAAAATGGCAGTGTGAGAAAGGAAGTAAGCATTACCCATAACATTATTATTTGCTAAAAAGATTGTCAGAATCAGGTAATTAGCTGGCTATCTCATTAGTTACATTGCCAAAATGTAATTGGTATTCTGTGTTTTGTTCTGTCTTAGCAGTGATTTTTTATTTATTTATTTATTTTTCATTGATTTCTCTGACCTTTTAGTTTATTTTTAGAAACAGAAAATGTGTCATTCTGGCTGCTTTTTTCATTCCTGAGAAAACAGAATGTCCCACAGTGGGAGAGTTTTCAGGTATTCATCAGCTATTCTTGAAAAAACATATGATCACACCATGGCTGCTCTGAATCTCAGTAGATGAAAGTGGAGAAATAAATTGCAGTATGCTTTAGGATGTGAGGAGTTGAGAAGAATACGTATATTTCAGTCCATTTTTTATAAATGGTAGTTGTCTTTTCTGAAAAAAAAAAAACCTTATCAATTGTGCAGGAGAAGTCTTTGCTGAGTGATGTAGGATATTTTTATTCAAAATAAAAATTGACTGAAAAGTGTAGTTTTTTAAAACCTCAAAATGCTGCTGAGTGTTCTCAAATATAAATAGAAAACATTTTCAGTATTGATATTTTTATTTAAATCTTGGAACAAGTCAAATAGTAAGGTGTGCTGTGATTGCAAGACTTTATATTTCCAAAGTGTTTGTAGTCTGGCACAATTGACTGCTGTGTATTTGACTTTTTCTTTGAAATCAGTGCAAGTCTTAGGCATTATAGTCTTTTTTTCTCCTTTGTTTTTTTTTTTTTTTTTTTTAAATCTGTGAGTCTAATGGATACTTTCTGGGAAGTGTACTCCCCATACCTCAGACTCTGAAGTCTGAGTCTGGGAAAGGGACAGGCATTAAGCAAAGGGAGAAGGCAGAGAAGACTGAGACATGCACATTCTCTACTGAATGAGGTTTGCTAAGAAATGTAATGTAACATAAGGCTTTAGAGGATTTCCAAGCCCTGCCTGAAAATGCTTCAGTAGTTTCAGCATGATTAAATGGCAATGTTCAATTCAGTTACAAAAATTGTTGTGTGAATCCCTCAGGAATACGATGTCAGTTAGCAAATGATAGTGACCAAGAGCTGGTCTAGCAATAAGGAGCTTCTCTACAGTGCCTCTGGCTTTCTGGTGATCTCTCGGATTCCCTGGCAGGATTTCAGAGACCGTGAAAGACCTCAGAAACAGTAAAACAATTGAGAAACACTATTTTACAGGTATTTCCTTCTTTTGACAGTTTAATTTTTGTTCATCAGAATATGGTTAGAATTGCTACTATTAAGTGCAATCACTAGATTTCCTCACAATGGTCCACAGCTTTTTAGTGTATTGTTTTTAGTCATATCATTCTGTTCTCTGTGCTTTTTCCCCAATTACTCAAATATGTGTGTGCAGATGTTCACAGAATGTTCATTTTCATCTTGAAAGCTCCTGTTCTCCCAATAAACTCATTTAAAACTTGTGTTCTATGAGTTGTTTATAACATACAAAGCAAAATTAAAAGAGAAGATGTCTTAAATGATCTCTGTGACAAAGCACAATTAATTAAGGAACAATTCCAACACTAGTAAGCTGGTGAGGAAGTATATATTCTGTGAAGTAATGAAAAATTATAAATTTAAGAGAGACATTAAGAGTGACATTTGCAAAGTCTGTGGACCTCATCAAATGAATTCTTTGTTATGAGCTGCTTCCTCAACTCTAAATAATATTGATTTTTATATTGGCTGGCTATGTTGTAAGTAGAGAGTTGCTACATATCTAATAGTTGATTACATGCAGCAGGAGATGGAGGGCTCATTTTCCTGAAAGCATGATTGTGTGGTAACTATCATTGATTTTTCTGTATTAGAATCTCTCTTGTGTTATTTTCAGGCTATGTTCCTATTTTCAAAGTAATATTTAACTCCAAACTCACAGACTTAAATTCATAAATATCTTGAGAGGAAGTCTAACTGGTGTTCCTGACTGCATGTAAATTAGGTAAATGCCTTAGTTTTTGCTGTTGAGGATACATGTATCATCATTGCAAATGATGTAGCACAGGATAATTAGATTTGACAGTCTCCCTCCTTTTGTGGTACTGATTTGTATATAGTGGATATGTTGGCCCAGCAGTAGATGATGCACCGAGAAAGTCCCAGCTCAGTGGAGCTGCTGTCAGTAATACGGAAGCAGATGTCCATCTGCACTGGAGGAGGAAATTCTGGGAAATTCTGAGCTGGAGCTGGCAGAGCTTGCTTAACCCTGGCAACAGACAGGGAGAAGGAGCTCCAAATATAAGGTAGGAGAGAAAGTGGGGTTGCTCTCTGCCTGCTGCTTCCCCTAAGAAACCATGATGGAGACAACTCAGTGAAAATCAGTTGTGCCACCAATTCTTCATTCAAAAAGCAAGCAGCAGTCAAAAGAAGAAGGACGTATTGACAGGACTGTTTAATGTCAAAAGCAAGATAAAATGAAATAAAATTTTACTATGAAATGGTACTTCAATTTACTATGAAATGGTACATCAATTGTAGCAAGACTTCAGTCCTTATGGTGTTTGCATGAGCTGCTGCATGTGGGCTAAACTTCAAAAGAATTTAGATTTCTGCTTTCTTGTAAGAGGCAAGTGTGTGAAGTCATGGTTTCTGCTAATACTTGGCTGTTGATGATAGCTTCTGGGTACTACACTAGGACCACTTTCCAATCAGGATAATTAACAAAGAGAAAATCTTGTCATAGGGAACAGAGATTGAATCAAACAAAACCAAATCCAAGCATTGTGTAGTCATCACATTAGGGGGTGAGTTTTGGTCCAAAGAAGAGCGCAGCTGGTGAATTGAAAAGAAGATGCATGAGCTTGTGTTTATGTAGTCTTTTGGACAGCTTGACTTTGAAGGAAATACATCATTTATGTGCAGTTTTGAGGAAAGCTGTGGAAAGCCGCTGCTGGAAAGAAAGGGAAGTTGGGACATTTTCCCTGCCAGTCTTTCTTCTAGTTTAAAAAGTGGCAGGTCACATTCCAGTGCGAGCATTGTGGTTTCTGCTACAAGATCTATATACACCTGAAAAACTTTATGGCAAATGAAACAACTGTGAAATATCCCTCTGTTCTCTCATCCCAAATTTATAACCTGAGAAATGATCCTGTACAGTGCTGTGGGTGAGATGAGCATTAAAGGAATTTTGCAAGGGAGAAAGCTTTCACTTTTTTTCTCTGGATTGTGATTCCTTTGTGTATCTATTGTCCATGTGACTATGACCCTCAAAAAATTATGGAAGATTTATCTTTTGATCTTCCTAGTTTAGCTAATGATTCAATAAATTTTACATTCTGCAGTACTGTCTGCTGATAAAATTTGATAAAGGTCCCAGATTTTGTAGCAAGGATGCCAGGTTAGGAAGGTGGGGGTTCATATATGATACTATTCCTTCCTATCATTCCATTTTTCATTGGTTTGCATTTGGCTGGTAATGCAATGTTTCCTGGTGTGTTGACTTCATGGGTTGTGTGTGGTTAAAATTCTAGAAAAGGAGAAGTGTCCTTGGATGTAAGTTTGAAAGAGAGCAAATGATGAATTTCTAGTTGTGAAGCAAATTGAATCTCAGAAAGAGTGGGGTGGCTTTAGAGAAAATCCAGGTTAGCGTCTTTGGCAGGCTCTGCTTCTACAAAGGCACCCTGAATAAAGGAGAAAGTCCCTAAAAAAATTAATTCCCTGGTACATATTCCTAGCAGGGATTGTCTCTTTATTTGCTGAGAGGGCACAATGGGAACCTGATTATTGGCTGAGGTTTGAAAGCAGTACTAGAATATAAATAAAATATTAATAGTTCTGTGCGAAAGGAATGTCTGTATTATTGTAAACCTTGTACAAAATAATTTATTCAGTAAATTAACACTTTCTCTTTTTGACAAAAGACAGAACAACAGGAGTGTCTTTTGTAGGAAGAAATATCTTGGTATGCTCTGATATTACATATCAATAAATTTTAGTTAGATCTAAAATTTGTATTAATCCAGTGTTTTTGCACTTCTTAGTAGGTTTGCATCACATCTGATGGCATGCTGGAACGAGCTGGTTCAAACACTCAGATGAGAAATCAGCATGCCCTGAAAAACTAACAAGTTAGACCTTACTGGTAAAATGCCTGTAGATCCCAGACCATACCAGGGCTCCAAGGAAGACAACATGCTCCAAACTGCTGCACGTGGCCTCTGGGGAGGATGATGGGAGGTTCCATGTGAGCGATGATGTAGCTGCACAGTGGAAGTTATGTCAGCACCGTGATGTTAGTCTGTGCATGGGAAGGGAAAAGGGATTTTTATGTTATCTGTAATTGAAATATGATTCATAATTGGTGTTTCTATGGGGTATGTGTTTTGGAGGGAGAAAGGAAGGTTGCAGTGGAAGAAAACACCAAGTCCTTTCTTCTTGTGCAGCTTGCTGTGTTCCCTCTCGGGGACCACTCATTTTAGCAGCTGATAAAGCTAGTTTTGTATACATCATTTTGAAAGAGCTTTGGACAGTTTCAAGGTGAAAGGTGTTAAAAATGAAAGAAGATTTATTATTACGGTTAATGCTTCCCTATGTTCTTTGTTTGGAATTATCTTCTGGAGTTTTCCTTTTCACAGTAATTTTCTGTCTCAGACAAACCCCTAATATTTCTGCTTAGACCGAGGCAGGACTGAGGGCAGTTCTGGTTTGGAAAATGCTTACAAGCTCACTGTGAGAATTACTATAGCACGGAACGTGCTATAATCAGTTGAAAGTCAACAAATTAGGGACTACTTGATTTCCCTTGTGAATTCTACTATCATTTATGTGAGATGTAATTAACTCATTGTTGAAAATCTGCACAGTGGAACAAGTAAAACTTGTATTACACCGTGCTTTCCATAGGATAAGGGAATCTCAGCTTCATGAAGGCTTTTGTTTATTTGAAAATCAAAGTGTACTCCTGAGTTAAGTATTCTTTATACAGGAAAACTAACTTTCATAGCAGCAACAATAACTGATAGTTTATTTTGTGTGTGAATATATTTATCACCATTCTTCCTAGAATACGTAAAAGGACTTGATAAACAGATGGGTGCATTTATATCCAGCATTCCAAGATAGAGCTGCTCTTCACCTGAGACTTGTCATGATGTTTAGCTCTGTAAATGGACAAATGTAACAGCAACTTGACAGAGAGTGTGGAGAAAGGATGCTCATGGGAATCTGGCTTAGATTGTGTCCTTACTTATCACTTATTTGCCCTGTGGTTTTCTTACTGCTTGAGATGCAGGGTAGTCCTGCTATGCAATGGCAATGAGTAGGAAGGCTACACCTCCTGATTTTACTTGCAGAGCAATAACAGAGTTTTCTGCCCTCTGTGTACTGGGAGCTTTCTCTTGCTTACTGGGAGGCTGAGCAGGTAGAAGGGCTTACCTGTACAAGGGAAGGGGAGTTTTCTGTCTGTGTGAGAATGAGAGGCAGAAGGATATTTCTAATACTGGTGAAAGGGTGAGGAAACAGAGGATCTGTGTCCACATGCACACAAGTGTGTCCACCTAGCAATCAGTGATTCTGTGAATCTGTTATTCAGAAATCTTGAAATGGTGATATTGTAGAACTGTGCTTGTGGTCCTTATAATTTTTCTCTTCTTCAAGCTTTCTCTCAAACCACAAAAGAAGTTATACACATGAAAAGAATAATAATAATAATACCAGCACTAATAAAATTTCTAAGTTGTTGTTTTGGGGTTTTTTTTTTTCTGAGAAGAAAGCAGTCGGTACTCAATCACAATGAATTTGTCTGGGTAGCAGTTGGCTCACCAGTTAGTACTTGGATATAAAAACTAGTCCCAGTACTGCTGTCTCTTCCCCAGTTATGTTTTCAGGTTTAAGGGGAAGCTTGGATTATTGTAGGGCTTTGGGGGTAGGAATTAGACTAAGGACAGAAATGTGTAGGAAATCAGTTTTGATTCTAGTAGGTGAAAACTGATATCACCCTGCAGTCACTCAATTCCAGATGCTGGGGCTTTAATTAAAATAAATCATGATGTTCACTATGTAGTAGCAATGAAAGACAGAAAAACAAAAAGAGGCAAAAAAATATAGACAAAGGAAGAAAAGAAGTGAGGGAAGGAAAAGTAATGTAATCCCAGAAAAAAAATCTGTAGTATAAAGTCCAATTTTTTAAAACATAACACTTTCCAATCAAATACATGTAAATAAAAGCTTGTATCTGTAATATCATAATTACACAGTGTGGGTGAAGCAGAAGGGGACTTTTTTTCATCTACTTCAATTTATCCTTGGCTCATGTTACAGGGAAATCCCTTCAAAGGATCACTGTAACTCATAGACAGCACATATGTATTTTGTTGCTATATGCTCCAGACTACCTCAATAACCATGTACTTCCATAAAAATATGTCTTCAGACAATTATTTAGTCTCCTCCATCTCTTTTGTTTCCTTCTTAACTCTTCCCTTAGTTCACCTTACAGTTGATGGACTGCTAGAAAGATGGTGCCTAAACTGTTTCCTTCTTGTAGTTCAGCTGTTCTGACTGAAAGTCCATGGAGGAACATAGGTGAACAGAAGAGTCACCTGCTCTTATACTAGTTAACTTGCAAAAACAGACCTAACACTGCTCCAGTTAAAAGCAGTGGAAGTTTAGATATCGAAAGTTTTTGATATTTGAAGTTTTGATATTGAAATTCATAGAGAAAAAAAAAATCAAGTCCTCTGCTAGACTTTTGCTATCCTTTCGGAGAGCTTTCTTTTTCTGGAGAGCTGATGTTTCTAATAGCACACTGCACCCAACTCAAGTCTGGTGTATAATTTCAAAACATACCTACAGTGGACTGTATATAGTCTATATACAGTCTGTATACAGACTGTATACAAGCTTAACTTGTGTATTGCTGTAAGACTCTGGATTCTCTGTGGAAATCTGTGTTAATTTTCTTGGGCCAAACAAGCCCATAAAAATCAAAGCTGAAAATATTACACACTGGGCATTAAAACAAGCTTGAAGGATTGTAGGGCAGAATTCTTCACCTATTTCATTAAATGCCTTTTCACGTCTTAAAAAAATTACAGAGGAGAATAAGAAAAGAACTATTGAAAATGTTGAAAAGCCTGTTGGAGGCACAGGTGCTGGACAGCCTGACATCATCCCCTCAATTCAGATAGGTGGGGTTAATTCAGAGCAGCTGCTCCTAATAGAACCATCATCTTGAAATTCACCACTTAGAGCCCCATCTGAAGAGGAGTTTTTTTTGTTCTTGACTGCCTCAGTAGGATGAAGCTGTTTCTCTCCACAAAACTTTGTGTTGTTTCTATCTTTAGCCCACCATGGTAACTGCATTGTTACTACTTAACATGTAAGTAGTAAATAAAATGTTTTCTTTTTTACTTTTTCTTTCAGCTGCAGTTTTCTAAATGGTGTTAAGAATAATAGTTTTTTGGTGTTGAGGAAAAAGATAAATTTGAGAAGAGAAGAAGCTGTTCTTTGCTGCCCATGTTAAGCTCTAATTCTCTTTCAGGGCAAGAAAGTATTAACAGTCAAAATTGTAGACAAAGGAGCAGCATGGCTAGAAAATAGGAATGCATGTTGCAGCTTTTAATTGCAGCAGTGTACATAGCCTTTTGTCTGCTGGAAATGAGACAGGCCATTCTAGCATGCAGTTTACCTGCCTTTCTGCTCCCTGTACTGTTTTGCATCAGAGATAATGCAGAGGAGCAATCAATGTGATATAAAGCTCTTTGTTGGCTAAGCCAGGGTCTCTTATTAATAGAAGGCAAGAGAAGGCAGTGATGAAGAAAAGAACAATGGTAAAGAATGGAGAAGAGAGGATGGCTGGCTGCAGGAAGCTGGGCTGAGGTTAGTGGAGTTGCTGTGCATCCTAAATTCTCTCTGTCTTATTTGGGAATGTATCCCAAGGAGGGACAGTAACAGCCCTATATTACTGCTGTGGACATTGTCTTGTCAGGAAGGGATGGATAGATACACTGCAGAAAATTGTGGTAGAGCTGATGCTAAATGAAAGAGAAACATATCTTTCAAATGTATTTGGTGGAAATTGGTATGATAGCATGTGCGTGGGAGATAATTTCCAATAAATGGAGTAGTGAAACGAAGACCCTCGGATATGGGTAGCTGTGAGAAATGAGCAGAGACAAAGATGCTGTGTGTGTAAATAGGATGTAGGGAGAAAGTGGAAAACTATGATAGAGACCAGCAGGAAGCCAAATAGGCTTGGAATTTGATGTCAATGTAGTTACTGGTGATCCAGTATTCTGAAATTCAGGAGCTGGGTCCGATTGCAGCAGTCAGTAAGTATTATCTGTAAACATTCCTGTTAAATTTTCTGTGTATGTTAAATACTGGTGAAACTGGGTGGAATGGATCAACAGAGCTGCAGCTGTGCTGTGAGGCAATCATACCTCAGCTGCTTCTGCTCTGTGTTCCAGAAGTCTGAGTCACAGTGAACTTGAAGTGGAGGAGGGAAGAAGGTAGCAGCAAACAAGATTACCTGTTAATAAAACAGCTAAGCTGCATCACTTTATTTTATTCTCCTTTTTCTTTTTTTACATGAATGGCTATTCTTGTTACCTTATGTTACCTTTATTGTCATGTAGATACCTTTGTGGTGCTAGGTATTTGCTGTTTGGTTCCTCAAATGAATCCATACTGACCCCAGTTCCTGCAAGCTCCCATGTTTTTCCTCCCAGCTCATGACATATCTAGATTACTGGAAATGTTGACTGCTCAGTCTCTGTAGATGTGTGGCACTGATGTGTTTATACTGGTATTGCAGTAAGAGATCTTTATTCTTTTGGAAATGATTCTCCACAATTTAAGAAATATTTACGAATACTTATTCATGGGAAACTGGGTTTTGGAGCATGTTGGTGGCTGACCATTAAGAGGAGTAATTTCCTAAGGGTAGTTGTATTAGAACAGTGCCAGCATAAAAGCCTGTCCAGAATATTTGAATTATTTTATTCTTCATCCAAAGTCTTTTGTTGTCTTCGGAAGAATATGTTTTGAGCACACTTAGGCTGAGCTTTCCATCAGAAAGGGCTGTTCTTTAGAAATCAATGATCTTTTGAGTAAAAGATGTGGTAAAGCTGGTGAGGTTTTTCACTACCTACAAAAATATGGCCAAAAAACTTAAGTTTTGGAGGTGATAGTTTTGCCAAAACTTGTTGCAATATTAAATCTTTTCTGTAACTGCCAATACCACAAATATTCATACAGATATAACAATATCTGTATGACTATACATGGATATAACAGACTTAACCATATCTGTATGAGGTAGAGGGCCTGGAGTTTCTGGTCTTTGTGCTAGAGATCACTCTGTAACAAATCCAATGAAGAGTGCAGGATTTTCTTCTTGGTGGTGGTGGTATGAGACATGGGAATTTCCTATTAATGTAACAAGAAGGCTAAGTGATGTAATAAAAATGAATAGGGGAATAATAATGACAGAGTGGATTTAAGGAATTAAACTTAGAAAAAAGACATACTCCTTACCCAGCTTCTCCTTAGCTTCCTTCCTGTAGCTCTGGTGTTGTCTCTTTCATCCCTTTGACTGAAAAGAAACCAAAGTTTGAGCTGAGTTTCATAAAGCACCTTTAAATCTATGCAGATTTTAAAACAAAGTCATATAATAGAGGGTGGATAGTGCATTATCAGGCTTGCAGAGCTCTCCAGGCAGTGTGGAGTTCCTAATGATGTATGTAGTGAGCACTGTGTGCTCAGCTCCTTGAGAAGTGAGCGTAAGTGTCAGGTACTTTGTGGATCTTCTGACAGGACGTTGTTTTAGCTGCTAGGGCTGTGTCCGAACAGACATGGTAACATCCTCCTTTTTATAAGATGCCAGCCTCTCAGCTGTTCTTCCCAGAGTCTTTCTCCTTCATGTCTATTGCTGCACTCCGTGCAGACTGGGATTTTATTAGACATCAGTGGGGTCTCTCATGACGCTACACAATTAATGGAACAACTGTCATTTATGGAAAAGTACAGAATTCCTTGAGCAAGTAATCATTTTAGAGCAGGGAGAACACTCTTTTTTGTCATTCTGCACCACACCTGTGGGGGGGAAAAAGCAAAGAATGGAAATCAGCAGAATACAATGGGCAAGAAGGACATTGACAAATGACAAAGCTTTGTTCGATTACAAACAGAAAGAAGCAAATTACCTTCTCAAACAAAGCCCCCAAATGGGCTCTTCTGCAGTACCAAAGGCAGGTCTCAGCTTCCAAATGAATGTAGCAGTAGATGGGTTGGATATAAATGCCCCTGGCAGCGGAGATGAGAGGAGCATAAGCAACCTTTAGGAAAGAAAACAAACCAACAGCATCAAGTAAGAGGGTTGTGGGTTTTGTTTGTATTTTTTGTTTTTGTAAAAGATTCCTGTTGCAAAATATTTGGTGACTATTGGTAGCTGTGTGTAGCTATGTAGGCAGCCATTCTCTTCAGAGAGGATAGTGGACTGGTGGTATATGTCAGACACTTTTCCTCACATGCTTGTTAAGCACCTTTGTACCCTTCAATGCAGGGGAGGTAGCTGGCAGGCCCACCTTTCTACAGCCTTTTGGGTTCTGGCAGTTACCTGGACCATGTCTTAAAGCAAAAGTGATGAAGTAGACCTGGCAGAACTGCAGATACACATTGTCTTGCTAGATTTAATGGTTGCAATTAATAAATTTGCAGTTTAGCCCAAAACGAGACAACCAAGGGCTGGTGATCCTTCATCAGTCTGGTCTTTTGTACGAGGCAAACAGGCAGCTCACATCTCTGCCAGATGGGGATCAATGCCAGGGGGTCTCACGAGGCTTCTCCAGTACTTTGGCACAACATCGTGCTAAGGGAATGCAGGGCGGTGCAGGGGGCTGTCATTTCAGTCCTGCTAATACTGTGCAATACATTTCTCCCTGATCTCTGGGCATGTCCCTTTCTGAAGGAGGTCTGTCCTCTCCCTGTTCCAGACTGGCCAGTTCCTTCTAGCAACTGATCCAGGTTTGTTTGACCTCCCTTGAATGATCTGTTTCTTGATGACGTATGACCCCTTGATAGAACCAGCAGCTGTATTCCTCACCCTGTCCCTGATGACCTGTGACTGCTCTGCTGATTCATCACAATATATTATATGAGACAATGTTTCCGTGTTTAAGCTAGTAATTAGCGCTTTTTTCTCTTTGGCCATAAATCTGAGTTTCATTTCATTTTCAGCTTCACCATACAGCCAAGACATTTCTCATGTGCTTTCCTCTGCCACAGGAGAACTTGTGTTTATTTTTTTTTTTCAGAGAGGACAGGGAAAGAGAAATAAATTGGACAAGGTGTTTATGAGACATGTCAGTCTAAAAAAATGCAGTGTTTTACATTGTTTGAATATTGTTTGATTTACTACTTTATTTACAGCATAGCAACTGAAAAACAACCTGACCCAGCAACCCTGGGATTGTTTTTCATACAGCTGTGAAAGAATGGCTGCCTTTTGCTATATCTGGAAAGACTATCTGGCTGTTCTCAGAGTTGTTTAGTGTGAAGCTTATAACCAGAAGATAGCTATACAGAGAAAGCTGTCTGCTAGCACTGGGACTTGGAAGAAAGCAATTTGCACAAAGGGGTAAAGAAGGGAGGCAACAAAGGTGGTATTTTCATAGTCTATATTTAAAAGTTCCTCAAAAGTCTCAGCTAGGTGATTATCTCATTATAACAGCTGCCAGTTTTATCCACTTACTGCTTTACCAGGAGTAAAACTCTTACTGGTGTTTTATATATATAATTAGCCAAATACAAGGGTTCAAGGTTTGTCATTGTTTTATGTAGCTAATTATCTCATTAAAAAGATCTCATGTTAACCAGTTAAACCAACTCTGGTAAACCTCCGAAGTCTTAGATGACATTTCAGATAATATTGTGTAATTTGGCGATGAGCTGTGGGAACGTAATTGGAGGGGGGAAGCCTTCAAACTAGCAATTTTGTTAGGGCTAGTAGTAATTGCAATTACAGATTTTTCAGGCTGAGCTATGTGAATCATCTTGGGAATGTACAGAGAACAGCTAAGAGTCTGCTTCCCACTTCTGGAAACTCGGGTGCACAAGCAGTCAGAAATTAGAAGCTGTCTCCTGCCTCTCTTTCTGCAGGCAAGTGACAAGAGCTGTCTCAAAGGCTTGTGACCAGGTCAACCTGAAGACAGTGATAGGATCTGGAAACTGGCTTGTGACCCCTTGCAGGCAGGGCATGCTGTTTGGCTACAGCTCTGGCTACAAGAGGAAAGAGGAACAGATGGAAACGTGTGTTCTCTGGTGGGCAGCCTTGGGTGGAGCTGGGGCCTGTAAAAATTACCAGAGCCATGAAAACTGTTGAATGAGCAAACTGATTTTGGGAATGACTGGACTGGGCTGCATGCTCTAAGGAGGTTGGCCTGATGTAGCATTATTTCCCATTTCTTTTCAGGAAGGTTAGAATCAGTGACATCCAGGGATCTGAAGGCAGGTACAGCAAAACCTCGTTATTTGTTCTTTTAGCCAAAAGATGTGTAGATGTAGCACTTGAGGATGTGGTTCACTGGCAAACTTGGCAGTGTTAGGTTTGCAGTTGGACTTGGTGATCTTAAAGGTCTTTTCCAATCTAGATGATTCTATTATTTTATCACTCTTGGGACTTTTTTTTTTTCTGTAAAAAGAGAAAGAAAATAAAACAGGTTACTGTAGTCCATCATGAAGATCATCACTTAAAGGATTTGACTGACAGACGTTATCTTTAGGCCTGATTTATGCTGACAATAATAGAAACTCTATGGGATCTTTGTTCCTTTGTTACAGAGGGAGGAAGAAAGAGAAAGCCACGTTGGTGCTTCTGCAAGCAAAAGTAGATTATGAAGGAGAAAATATTTGGCTGCAAAAACTGTTGCAAAGCACACCATGGCGCTCCATATCATACGTGCAGATTTGCTGTTGATGTGTATAGAGAAGGTGCTGATACGTGCTCTTTAAATGAAAACCAGATACTTTTCAGGCTGGTGAAAGAATAAGGAAAGCCTGAGAAAAGGCATGAATACCAGCAGCTGTGAATACCATGTTTTAGATGATACTGAAATCTTTCTTTCCATTTGCTGTGTTGACAGTGCTTGAGACATGAGTTAAGCCATCACAGATTGTGCTGCATTTTTTTTAATGGTCTTTTTCCAGCATAAGTAGTGTTGGTGGTTGACAGTTTGAGGCGTATAGACTGTCATATGGAGCTTCTGATTACAGCTTACCTTGTTACCCCAAGTTACCATTCACATGGGTAGTTTTATTGGTTTTGGTTCCATGCTTGATGTCCAGCATAGATTGCAGCCCATCCCCTCCCTATCATCCTTCTTCTGTCCTGCCTTTGGAAAAAAATAAAAAGCTTACAGGATTCTTTCCAGTTGTTTCAAGTTTTGGTCTCAGAACCTAGTATCTCTTTATGACTCTTTCTTAGCTGGTTGAGTTTCTGTTAGGGTTGCTACCTTTTGTTTGAGAATCTCATCAGTTGTCTGTAAAACAGAGGATTTTTCAATGGGTAATTCTGCCATGTTGAGCTTATCCCAGCTTTCTGCAGCAAGAACTGGGTTCAGATGAGCTATGACTGATGAAAGTTAAATGTTTTTCTGTTTTGTGTTCTTTAGTAAATTGTTACTTGGTTGCCCTGTTATGCAAATTTGGTAAAATGAGTCCTCAAAACAGGGATCACCATTTTTTATTTGTACTTTTATTAACGTGGAAGCTCTTGATTGTGAGGGTAATAGCACCAAATTCACCACTAAGTAAATGAATTTAATTCATGCTTTACAGCCTTCCTGCTGGTAATGCAGCTATACTTCTGGCATGTGAACTCATGTGTGTTGGATCTGCTGTTATATCCAGGCTATTTCTGTGTGAAAATGGCAATTCTTGTCAACCAGCTTGATTCTCTGAAATATTTAAGCAGTTGTCCCAGGCTGGGAGCTCACAATCTATAGCCAGAAATCAAAGTTAATTTTGGCTCCTCAAGGGCAGGCAGAAGAATAGAATGAGACATTTCTAATCGTAAAATGCTTCTGCATGACCACAGTCTGACTTCTGCATTTGCCAAATGTTTCCTTTGCAGCAACATTACATTTTTGGGTAATATTTCAGTTCAGTTAACTGTGCTGATCAGTATCTCAGCTCTCATTTCATGTCAGAAGACTTAGTGTAAGTAACAGCTACTTAAAAGGGGGAGAGGAAGGAGAATAACTTCTACTCACATGAATTGGACAATTATCTCTTTAACAAAAAGAGAAATTTAGTGTTCAGCTTTACAAATATGGTAACAATTATTTATAATCATGAAAGTGATTTGAAATGCTTACTGAGTGGTAGACAGCTTCATATTCATTGCCATCATTGTATTGTCTTGCCCATGAATCAAAGCAGACTTTCAGTGCTGTCTTTTCTGCCTGGTTCATTATCTACAGACTGTGGCATATCAAGAGAATGTGCTTACTTTCATGTAAAGTATAAAGAAATCTAACTTCAAGCTGTTTCCATTTTCAGGATTTAAAAACAGGACCCAATTCTTAATTTTTATCCTTTTTTTAATGTATTTTACAGTATTTAATAAGGATTTCTGATAAGCAGCATTGCTCCCGATATTACCGGAATCAGCTGATGAAAAACATCACTAAATTCTTCACTGGGTTTACCTTCACTTATAAGAATGTAAGAAATGTATTTAAGGAAGGACCAGCTTTCTCCAAAAGGTGGTATTTGTCAGGGGATGTCTTGGTGTGTCTGGACATGAGCAGATTTTTCTACCCAGTGGCTGCAGTGGTGTGCCATCAAGGGAAGAGTTAGTCCTCATATGAAATAGAGCATATGCTCTCTTTAACAGAGATAAAGATTTATATTGGTGGTGCCTACTGCATTCCCTGACTACTGTGGCAGAAATACTCCTCAAAGAATCCCAGCAAGTTAGCGAGCCATGAACCCCAATCTCCCTCCTCTCTCTACTCTTGTACTGTCAATCCTTAATCAAGCTGTGCTTCTTCAAGTGTTTTCCCATTTGATATTCTATGAGTTTCTCCCCACTTTATATCAAGCTAACTGGTCTATGGTTTCCTGTTATGTCTCCAGGCAGTTTTAAAATAACTTGGTTATGTTACCACTTTCCAGTCCCCAGGGGTCTCTTCTAAGCTAAATGAACTTGTGAATGTGCCTGCTAATTCCTTAGTTTCTCCCCACTTCCTTAGCACATTTGGATACTTGTCTGCCCATAGTTTTTAAGACTGTCTAACCATTTTAATAATACTGCTAGCATTACAAACTTAAAAAAAAAAGTCTTCCTCCTTTAAAAGCAAACTCCTGACCTAGTCGTAGAAAAGACAATCACAGTACATGCTTTGTTTTTATTTTGGTTATACCTCATATTATTAACAAGGTTTTGCACTCCCATACCACCAGTCCTTGTCCCCCCTGCGCAGTAAATCTGCTGGGTGTGAGAAAGGAGTAACTACACTAGGGCTACTTTCACAGCTTTTGATATACCTTGTGGTGTTTAAATTTTTTTTTCCTCTTTGTGAATGAGAAATGCTGTGAGCCAGGAGTGATCAGTGACACTGTCACCCCAACCACAGCTCTGCTGCAGAGCCCTGCAGCATCCTCTCAAAAATGCCAGTTACACCAAGACTCACCCCTGCCTTTTGAGGAAACCTGCCTGGGAAGGGCAAGGTAGCACTGGCCCCTCTCAGTAATAAACTGGGACAAGGCCAGGCTCCTTATGGGAGATCTGGTTGATGGGCATGCCATGGGGAGGCCTGTCTAATGCATTGATTCAGGCTTTTTTCTTAATTTCTGTCTGTTTACTTACTTTTAATTTAAGCTCATGAATGTTTTCTGTTATCACTTGGATCCTATTTAGATGCTCTGTCTTTTTATGAACACCTTTTTCCTCTTTGTGGTATATGAAGAATATGTTGTGACCAATGGAAATGTCAAAATTATAGTGTAAAAATAAGTTACAGCTGGCTGTGAGAAGTGTACTGGCATAAGTAGCTGTCAGGTTCTTGTGATAAACAGCTGGGCTTTTTTTTTTTTTTGGATTAAAATATGGGGGAAGCATCGTGTTGGTGAGAAACAACACAACTGGTGAGAAGGGGTAAATACAATCTGTCTGTAATTCAGGAGAAATCGTTTCTCTTTTACTGAATACTATTTAAATGTAAGGGGGAAAATATATGCCTTCATGTGGCAATGGTCAAGAAATTCTTTACTATGGTTTATTTTCTGTAAGTTATTTCTGATGCCTATTACAAGCTGTTAATTTTAGGTGTGCTTTTTACTGATACTTTCATACTTCTGTAATATGACACTCGCTCTTGCAATATCTTCAACATGTCTGTTCATCAAAGAGATGAGAGAATAAATCTACATTTTTGATTTTGTTTTTTGTTTGTTTTTAATTCAATTTGAGGAGGATGTTAAAATGTGAAGAAAAAACAAATACCAGAAGGACAAGGAAATGAAGAGATGGCATATACAGAGAATCAAATCATGCCCTGTAAATACCAAAATGAATTTCAGCTTGGAAGTATGCAAGTGATATGTTTGCATAGAGGATTTTGAAAATTAGAAACTTTCCTGCTGGGGGAAGGTGAGGAAAAAAAGGGGTGCAATAATTGACAGAAGATCTTGTGTAAGAGCACCAGGAATAGAGTCCTTAGAGTTTTGTTAAGCATATCTAAAACCACTCCATCACAGACAGAGCATGTCAAGTTATTCCTGTCTGTGGTGCTACATCTGGAAAGTGGTCTAGGCTCCAGAAAAAAGCAATGTATGAAAAATACTGAAATATTAGAAGTTGCTTATATTCCTCATCTTATACTTTCCTATATAAGTGAACATTTCTGGTTGCATCGAAGAATTAAAGCTGAATCTGCTTAGCATCATTGCTTGGCCTCTGAAAAACTTACGAATGTGTTTTAATTGACTTAGATTGTAAAACATTGTGAAGATCTTTGGCCTGAATGGGTTTGGGTAGATTGTAAATTATTTATTCTCTAAAGGTGCAAATGGGCCACAAGTGTCTTATTCTGCACTTTTTTTAATTTTTTTTTTTTGTGCCAGATTGCAGGATGCTTTGTGTCCCCCTCCCCTTCACCCTGTAATGAGAAGTCCCACTGTACCAGCACATGAGCATTGCTGTAGTCGTAGCCAGTTGCTCTCAGCCCTGTGCAGGCAGGGTGCCTGTGGAGCCCTGGCAGTGAGCCCAGCCTGGGCTCCAGCCGGGTTAATTCTATTATAATTTTATAATTTCTCTGACTGTCCGTGAATTACTCAACTGTCCTTTGCAGCAGGGATATGGCCCCTGAGCTGCCAAGTGAAAAGCCCTGACAGCCCCATTTAAACACACTTTACAGGATTTCAGGCAAAGGAAGATTGGGTCCTGGTTGCTGTAAATTACAAGATAAGATTTTTCCAGGAACTGCAAATGTATCACCCCAACCCATGAGAACACAATTTATCACTTCACTTTATTAAAACAAGTAGGGAATTTGTCTTCAACTTTGAGAGGAAAATGAACTTAAGGAGTTATGTTTTTACAGATGAATGCAGAATTGCCCCTTTTTACTTTACTACTCACAACTGAATTTTCTATTTACCTCTAACGTGAATTCCTTGATTTCCCAGCTTAGGATTTCTTTTTGCTTTTCTGATTAGAAAACCTCACATAGGTGTGTAGGCCTGGAGATGCTGCAGCACTCTCCCTTTAACAGCCAGGTCTCCATTTGAACTTAACATGAAACTCAGTAACTCAGCTAATGGCCTTGGATCAGTTTATGAAGTGAAGAACTTTGCCAGAGATGAAGAACTAGTGTGTCAGATGGATAAAATGTTATTTAGGTCTTGATTATTTTTCTGTTTCTAAATTTCTGCTTATCTTTTCCCTTGATTGATTTCCTAGTCTTTGCCAGCTCAACCAGTAAGCAGTCAAAAACCACAACAAGAATAGTCTCACGATGAAGGTTTAAAAGAGGTGCATTGAGTTTATCTAAGCAGGAATAAGAGACGTGGATTAGTAGCTACTCAATTTGAAGTTAAATTTAAAATATGAACTTTCAAAATGCTATTGGAAGCAATATGATGGAGAGGGAAGGAATAGCCAAGGTTGGTAGTTAGGGAAGCATTGCTCATTGAAACTACCAGTTTTTTTTCAGCAGAAATATTGCATGCTTGATTTGTGTCCAAATGTAGTATAATTCCAGAAAGTTTGTAAAAGACTTATTTACCCAGAGTGGAAATGGGACAAAGAAAAAGAGTATGTGTGGAGAGTGGGAGATTGAGTGACAAGTGGACTAAGTGTAGGGATGTGTGAAAGTCTGAGTGAGAGAGTGTAATTTATATAGAATCATAGAATGTGTTGGGTTGGAAGGGACCTCCAAAGGTCATCTAGTCCAACCCTCCTGCAATAAGCAGAGACATCTCCAACTAGGTCAGCCTGCTCTGAGCCTCATCAAGCCTGGCCTTGAATTTTTCCAGGGATGGGGCCTCCACCATCTCTCTGGGCAGCCTATTCCAGTGATTTATCACCTTCATATTAAAGAACTTTTTCCTAATGTCTAATGTAAATCTATCATTTTCTAGCTTTAAAGACATTAACACTTGTCTTACCACTACAAACCCTTGTGAAAAGACCCTCCCCTGCTTTCTTATAGGCCCCTGTCAGGTACGGAATGTCACTATAAGGTCCGCTCCTAGAGCTGCCTCTTCTCCAGGCTGAACAACCCCAACTCTCTCAGCCTGTCTTCATAGGAGAGGTTCTCCAGTGCTCTAATCATTTTTGCGACCCTACTCTGGACACACTGCAACAGGTCCACATCCTTCTGTGGGAGCTGCTGAACTGAGGTTTAAAAGTATCTGCAAAGTGCGTATCGAGTTGTGAATATTTACTGGAAGAAATTACTGGTCCTTCCTTGCAATTTAGCACCCTTCAACTTGGGTACTGCATTGCATGAATGTTCCTAATTCACTTAGCATGAGGTTAGCTAATTCAGTTTGTATTGTGGACCTTCATCTGAGATGCTGAAGTGTTATTTAGAACATTTTAAAGGTTGGTGCTCTCAGGAGTCTCTCATTACGCACTTGTCTGTAAAGTCCTGAGGCCGCAGAGCAACGTCATCTTTGATTTGTTTATTTGAGCATTGAAAGATTGGTAACACAGTTTTAATGCTGCTGAAGAGTACAGGGTATTCATGGGGTTTTCAGTGGCAACGTGGTGATTCTCATGGGAGCAAAATACCATTATTCGGAGTGAGTACAAATTAAAACCAAGTAAAAGTTCTAAACTGTCTTATTACAGAAGTGCTCTCAGTTTCACTGATCTTGAAAGCAAGCTTGACCAAAGTCAAGTTTTAAATTACTTGGTTTGCACAAGTTTGTCAAATATTTTTATCTTATTTATATTTTTATTTTAATTTTATGACTTATCTACTGTTTAGTTTGAGAAGGGTTTAACTATATCTATCTGAAACTTTGTTCTCAATGCTAAACTAGAGAAATTTGCCCATTTTTCTTGGATTAATTCATTTAACTCCAAACAGGTTTTGAAACCTGTTGACCCTGTCCCAACTCCAGGAAAATGAATGCTTTCTTTGTAATCCCACTGTTGTGCTGATTGGAGAAGTAATTCAAACCTCTCATGGGCAATAGACCAGCCATTTTACATACCTCCCTTATCTGTGTAAACATTTCCTGATCTGCCTTCTCCATCCCATGGGCTTGATAACAGTTTCTTATGATCTCTTTATTTTAAAATGGTCTGTCCCTTTCCAGAATTGTGAGTAGAATTAATGAATATTTTCTTTGTTGTTCATCTTTCACTTTCTTCCTTTTCCTTGCATTGTGCTGTGCTCTCCCACTCACAGGAACACTTGCTGTGGGTTGGTCTGTTGGAGTGGGACAACCTCTACCTTTAATTTATGCAACCTGCAAATATTCCTTTTACTTTCAGTGATTTTTAATTTTTTTTTCCATTGCCACTTTTGTCATTTCTCTTCCTCTTTTGAAGGTTTCAGAAAATTAATGTAGAGGAAATGGGAGACACTTACAGAAACCATGAAGTTAGTTTATTCTCAATAGGCATTTGCAATGGATTGAAACTTATGTTCTTCTATTCTAAGGATGGGCGGGTGCCATGTGACTTTGACTTTTGGATATTGAATTCAGGCTCCCAGTTGCTTATGAGGAAGGTGTGTAGGTGACAGTAGTCTGACAGCAGCAATGAATAAAATGGTTACTGTACCAATCTGTAAAAAAATTTCTGAAATGACAGAGAAATATTTTGACAAAGATACATTTGAGTTATTGGCTTAGCCTGTGGTTTCTTTAGGATTTGTCATTCTTCTTGAAGGTAACATCAATTTAAGTTGACGGTTTGCATGGCTCTGTGCAGAGGGCTTTTCTGCTCGCACATGACTCCACACCTCCAGCTTCTGATGGTGAAACTTGCAGGGTTTTTCAGTCAGCTTTGCTGGTTTGCCACTACATCCTCCCCTCACTGCTTGCTTTCACATGTGGGTCTAACCTGGGATGCTGAGGAAGTGTGGGAGAGCATGAAATCTTATAGCCAACCTCCAACTTCATCCAGTCCTGGTGCTGGCAGGATCCTTCAGACTATTAATGCCCTAGATTGAAATAGATTAGAGTTTGTCTGTTCTATTGGGGCTGTAAGGATTATTTGTAAATCATGTTAATGGTTGAAATGATGAAATAGCTCTTCTTTAAAATTTCCTGCTGGAAACTATAGTGAGGCCATGTGTTACTAATACCTTTGTGAACCTTAGGTGCTTTCTCCAAGAATAAAATGGGCAATTCATGCATATTGATCAAGTCACATTTTATCTAAAACATCAAAACATTTATAATCCTCAGTTAATTATAGATTTTATTAAAACAGTTAGAAACATTAACATACATTCTGAACTTCTTATGGATATTGAGTTTTAAGGCAATAGAGTTGATGGCTTTTGCAGCTTTTCAGTCTTAAAGTAGCACGTTGAACCAGAAGATGAGCTGGGATGAGACAGTACTTTGAGCTGCTTTCTGTAGACATTCACAGCTATGCTGTGTGGATGTAAATACTGCCAGAACTGAAAAGTGGTTTTACACCTGCCTCATGCAGGTGTGAATAACCACAAAAGTTATGGAGAGGTTGAGAATCAGGCTCCAAGAGCTTCAGCCTTGCACAGTAAAGCTGAATTTTGTCAGATGCCTAGTGCAGGTTGCATTAACCACTTCAGGAGCTCTTGGTTTGGGTTTGTTTTTTGGTTTTTTTCCACATTCTCTAAGTTTAACCAACTATATAATTGCTACTTCTAGTCCTTGTGTAGATACAGATCACTTTTCTTGGATGCAACACTTAATTCCCAGTTCAGTGGACAGCAGGAATACTGAATCACATATTTAGTTTTCAACATTTTTATGCAGGTAGAAAATAATACCGAGGTGTGACGAATGTTTAAAGATAATCTCTTGCCAGCTTTAAATTTATGTTTACATCTGGTGGAGTTAACATCCCTGGAAGTGTTTAGGAGGTGGTTAGATGGTGTGCTTAGGGACATGGTTTAGTGGTTTTTGATAGGGCTAGATATAAGGTTGGACTTGATGATCTTGAAGGTCTCTTCCAGACAAAACTATGCTATGATTCCATGATCTGTGTATGTTATTTTGGTGGGGTGTGTTTATGCCCAATTCTTAAAAAAAATCCTGTTAGGGATTTTGCTGGTGTGGGAAAGGCACTATATTAAGATTTTGCTCCGAAGTCATAAACTTTTCTGTTAGAGAAAGATTGTGAGACGCTGTCTGGGTTACAAAGACCTAAGATAAACCTAATGGTTCTACCATGAATTGCTGAGACGTTCTGCTTCAGGGTAGGAGGGGAAGAAAAAAGGAGTTAAATGTGTACTTAGGCCCCAAATGATATTTGATAGCTTTCATGTCAAAAGCTGCAAGATTCTTTCCATAATTTTTATTTTGTAAAATTTACTCTTAGTTCACCAAAATGAAACTGAGAATTGTTTGATCATAAACTACTTGAGTTACAGTATATCTAACATTTCTCCCATTATTACCTATTCTAATTTTATCAAAGAATTCTAATATGTTAGACAAAGTTTACACTTACAGAAAGCTATACTTATGTACATCAGGGTCTTTATAATGACATCTGTAATGATTTTCTCAAAAATTTTCTGAGGTACTTAAATGCAGGTCATGAATTTATAATTCCTTGGATCACCCTTATCATTTTTCCCACCTCAGTAAGAACATTGGCATTCTTCCATCACCTTATTGTATCTATAATGATAAATTATATCACATTCCATTTGGGGTTGTTGTTTTCCTGCAATGTAATTCTGCTGATATGAATAGAATAGGATATTTTAGTTGGAAGGGACTTAACAATGATCATCTAGTCCAACTGCCTTACCAATTTAAATTTTCAGGCTCTACATTTTAGAGTAAAGTGAGTTATTTCTTCAACTGTCGTTCAGTTTTCCATCAAACATGGAATAACTGGGGAAAAAAAAATGTTGTGAATATAAAGCTGAAATTCTGATTTATTCAGTCATTAAGGAAAAAACCAGCCCACCTCATGTCATTTCAATGATAATAGAATGAAAATCCAACTGGTGTTTTCTTTCTCAAACTTGTTTTCCATAGAGATAGCTGCTCTTATGCAAACACCTATTTAAACCTTTGAAATGTATAATCTTAACTTCACACAGCTCTAGGAGCCTAGATTTGTTAGTGTTTCATCCCTACTTGCAACAGTATTACAATTTAACTTTCCGTAATATAAAAAGCATTTATGGAGCAAACACTAAGAAAATACCTTTTCAGGGAGTAATGTTACAGGTATGAAATAAGGTTTAGGGTTTTTTTAATATCATCATCAAAGCTTTTCTTTGCTGCTTTTTAGCCTGTTAATAAAAGTACTGGATATAAATCTTATGAGATATAGCAGTAGGTGGTCAAAAATCATTCCACTGTGTTGCTTCTACATGCAATTAAGAAAAAAAGGAAATAAAACATTCAAGCTGCATCCATGGACTAGTTAACCTTGAGAAAGAGCTCCCATTATTGAAAGCTAAACTAATCAACACTGTAAGCTTAGTGTAATAATGAATGCTGATATACTTGTGAAATATTAGTAGTCCAAGAATAGTATATACCATGGCTTCTTGTGGACAGTTAAAATAGAATTGACCTGGGTGTAGTGTATCATAGAATGATAGATTTGTCAGAGTTGGAAGGGACCTTAAAGATCATCTGGTTCCAACGCCCCTCCCATGGGCAGGGACCCCTCCCATTAGATCAGGTTGCTCAGAGCCTCATCCAGCTTGGCCTTAAAAACTCCCAGGGATGGGGCTTCCACCACCTCTCTGAGCAACCTGTTCCAGTGTCTCACCACCCTCATGGGGAAGAACTTCTAGCATCGTAAAATAGTTCCAGCTGGAAGAGACCTTCAAGAGCTTAAAGTCCAACCTTATTCCTAGCCCTATCAAAACCACTAAACCATGTCCCTCATCACGACATCTACCCAAAATGTCTAATCTGTATCTACCCACCTCTAGTTTTGATCCATTCCCTCTAGTCCTACCATTCCCCAACACCCTAAGAAGTCCCTCCCCAGCTTTCTTGTAGGCCCCCTGAAGATATGGGAAGGCCACAATAAGGTCTTCCCAGAGTCTTCTCTTTTCCAGACTGAACAACCCCAACTCTCTGTCTGTTCTCATAGGAGAGATGCTCCAGTCCTCTGATCATCCTCGTAACCCTTCTTTGGACATTTTCCAGCACATCCATATCTTTCCTGTAATAGAGGCTCCAGAACTGGATGCAGTACTCTGGGTGGGGTCTCATGAGAGTGGAGTAGAGGGGAAGAATTGCCTCCCTTGACCTGCTGGCCACTCTTGTCTTGATATACCCCAGGATAGTGTAGCTTGCAAAGGCTCTATATTTTTTTTTTTCACTATTTTGCATAAGACAAGCCCACAATATGTCTCTAGTAGTGTTTTCCCCTAAGATTTGTCTCAGACCTGGTGGTTTTGCTGAAGCTTTTAGGCATTTAATTAGGCTAACGTGTCCCAACAGTGGCTTGTAAAAATGTCAGAAGAGCTAGAGGAAAACCTCCACCACAGATTGTAGAGCAAATATGCAAGAAATTTTTAAGGGAATAATGGGAGCTGGTGTTGCTTGCAAGATGAAGGATGGACAGGCCACTGCACAAGTGGCTCCTTGCCTCTGTGTATCTGGGGAATGCATGCTGCTTTGTGTGCTGCTGCATGCAACTATGGCCAGCACACAGAATCACAGAATGTTAAGGGTTAGAAGGGACCTTGAAAGATCATCTAGTCCAACCCCCTGCAGGACTCCCTAGAGCAGATCACACAGGAACGAGTCCAGGCAGGTTTTGAACGTCTCCAGAGAAGGAGACTCCACAACTCCCCTGGGCAACCTGTTCTAGGCTCTGTTACCCTCACAGTGAAAAGTTTTTTCTTATGTTTCTGTGGAACCTCTGATGCTCCAGCTTGCAGCTGAGTTGTTTGCTTCGGGATAAGCAGGCTGTTGGAAAATCCCATTTTGAGTACGCTGAGATTTTTCAGGTCTTCTGTTTTATGCAATTCTCTTGCTCAGTTAGCTTTATCACTGTTCCTCATCATGTACTTCACTCCTTAGCAAGGAGTAGACCAATTTTTTTCCCCATGGTGGTAGCCCCATGCACAATGTACAGTTGACCAGCTTGTCAACCAGCTACATCTGGCTTCAGGTGTTGCTGGACACGGGAGAGTCACTGTGCTACACAGGAACTGCTGGGGGCTTAGAAACATCCCCAGCTGGCAAAGTCTCTCTCTAAACTATGACCCACAGGCATGTGACTTGTGAGCCCTTCAGAAGGCTATCTTGATGCTTTGAAAAAAAAGAGGACTACTTGTTTGTGAAGGCTGAGGCAAATGAGAAGGCAGGCAGAAGCACATGCGGAAATGAACCACAGCAGAAATCTTAGGTGGCTGTACTTCCTCTTTAGAATGGAATGAATATAGCTGTCTACTAAAAATATTTTTTATATGTATAAAAATCTAACCCCCAGTCCTATGTAGACAGGCTTAGCTATGGCAGGGGTTTCTTTTATTTGAGTTTTTTATGACTACGTTTGTACTGTGATGTTTTTACACTAGCAGTATATTATAATAAAAGTCCCATATTCTGAATAAACCTAGGCCTAAAATAACACTAGAATTTTGATTTATTCCCATGTGATTCCTTCAAGTGTTGTAAATCATATTTTGGTCTTCATTTACCTTTGCATTCTTTTTTTGAGCCACTGTCACCGAAACTGACTGATGGGAATCAAATGAAGTGTGTTAAGTGTTGCTGATGTAGGCTTTCATCTCCTTACATTTTGTGGTATGATTTATCCTAGTAATACATCATGTGCCTCATTTTCTTTAGCTTATTTTATTTAGTGTTGTCACAAATAATATCATTTGACCATCTACCATGAGCACTAAGCAGTTGTAAATTAATGAAATAAAGTGAATCTATGGAACTCATCTGTCCCAAATTTGATTAGAGACGCCAGTGCTGAACCAAGCCATTTACTACAGATGAACCTCATTTATTAAGGACACAGCTTTTCAGGGTCTTAGCTAACTACAGTAAATTGTTCTGCATAGTATTCACAATGATTTTAATGAAATAGTTAAGAGTGACTTTTTATTTCAATTGTGGTTGGTGTTATATGTTTCTAATCTGGCATTTTTAGTTACTCTGTTGGGTTGTTCTGAGTCACTGGTGTACACAGTTGTCTCTCCTCCCCCCATCCCCTAAATGTCAATAGGAGGCATTGAAAGGTAATCTTAAACTGGTTTAATAACTAGGATTCAGTGTGTCCCATCGTGCTTTTGGAGATACCTTTAGTTTTTACTTACTACTAACTCTGGAGCATAAGGTTTTAAATTTATTACACACACACACCCCCCCTTGGTATGGCACCTACATTACAGTGTAATGGGATAATATAATATCCAAGTGCATGCTTGAGCCAAACCCCAAGATGCAATTATTCTGGGATAGTGGGGGAAATTCTTACATATAGAGTTAGTGAGAAGATTGCAAAAACTGCCATTCATGTGGAATGTAGTTTGAAAAACTAGTGCACTCAGATAAAGTTAATATGATAGTATGGTATTTTAATGGTACATAAACCATATGATACATTTTGAGACTTAAGGCCTGGCAGTAAAAGCTGAACAAAAGTTAAAAATGACTTGGAGAAATTCTGAAATGTTTATGCTGGGAAGTGGCTGAGTTAGTTATAATACATCAAATGTTCTGGACTAGCAATCACATGTAGAAAGAGTAGTTGAAAGAATATGTTACTGGAACACACAGGACAATGCAGGAAAAGGTTGGGGAAACAATGATTACTGAGAGGAGGAAAATAATGTAGAAGAGGAGAGATTAGGTAGGCAGAAATAATGTTCATTTGAAGTGTTAATTCTTGTGTTCATAAAATTTATAACGCCTAAACCAACCTCTTTTCATGGTATAGATTGGCAAAGGGTGGTGATGACTATCCAGTGTTCTGTTTCAGTGGTTGATAGGCTCATCTCATTACTTCATTATGATCAGACTGATAGGGTAATGGTAATGCATGGTGGGAATCATTGTATGAAAGGTAAAATGAAAATAAAGTATTTCAGCTGAACAAATGTATCACCAATGTCTAAAAGAACTCCATTTTTGTTTTGCTGTGGTTCCCCTCTCCTCCTCAGTCTTTTTCCTTCTATGAAGTTTTCATCTTAAACCATTTTGGGGTAGACCTGTACTCTTGCTGTGGGTAGGTTGGATATGGTCTCCAAATCTACTTTTGTCTTGTAGTTATAATATGGTGTGTTGTTTTTTGTGTTTTTGTTTTTCTCTCCTATTTAAATGTGTGTTAAGTGAACTGGGGAGAACATTGGTACATGTAGGCTGTAAATAGCATATGCAAATAAAACTGCATTTGGCACAGTTGCCTAATGGAATATTAAGAAGAATTATATGAGTGACTCATTTTAATAATTTGATCTATGAAAAAAACACTTGAAAATTTATGAATGGTGGAAATCTCAAATGTTAGCTTCCAAAAGAAATAGAAAAGGAGTATTCTCCATAAAAAACCATAAAAGGTTTGAGAATCAAAAGTAACTAAAAAAAAAATGCCATAGCAAGCAGAGTAGAGATGCTTACTCTTTGACAAAGCACTAACAGCTCTGCTACATGTTTTTAACTTTCATCATTATGTTAAAAGCTAAGGACTAAAAGACAGAGGTCTGGTCATGGTCAGGAAAAGTCTCTTGGCAAATTTGTAATCCTACTGATGGTGGCTCATGATAAATCGTAATTTTGTAGCAGTGGTAAGTGGAATTCTGGATCACAGATGTACTTGGCCTGATATGTATGTGTGCATATATATCTATATATACACACGGAATGAGCACATGACTGGAGACTGTATATATAGATAGACCTAGAAAGCATCTTTATTATAGAAATCAGAATGTCATAAAATATCTCAACCTGAACCGTTGGTTCCACAGTTCTGAGCTCAGTACAGGTACATCCACAGACACTATTTCTGTCCCAAAAACCTTAAGCTTTGGTTTGATGATATGTAATGACAGACTGAAGTTAAATAACCATAAGGCAACGGCTGGCTTTCCCCCCCCTGCCCCGTGTAAGACTGGAAAGAAAGAGTTACACTGAGGTAATATTGAGCATGATGACTTGTGTCTCACAAGATAAGTTTCAGCTCTCAACAAGGGGTTTCTGCTTTCTGAAGAATAATTCCAGCCCCCTCCATCCATTTTGTTCAAGCCAGATCTTTGATTGCTATATAAGGGTTAGGAGCAAGATCAACAGAGGGATCTGGAGTAAAACAAATAGTTTTAGCAGGTTTTGCTGGTTTTATGTGGTCTGTATATTTATAAGAGGAAATATTTTCCCCTGATATGTTTTTCCTAGCACATCTATATTGAATCACACTGTTTAGACAATTTCTTATATATAAAAAATATTTAGTTTTAGGGTCTGGGACGACTTCTCTCTGAAGAGTACAAGAAAAAAATTCAAATTAACATGTAAAACAAGTTAATGAATCTTACATGAAAAATTTAACTCCACCTTCTAATAAATATATGGCATTTGAAAGCATTGAATCCCATAAAACACCTTGTGGAAAATAGAGAATGATAATGCATACTCAGCAAGCTAGCACTAAAGCACTATTTTCTTTACCAAATAAGCACTGAAGTATTTTGCATAACACCCCAGACACAACACTAATACAGTGTCTGCTACCTATGGTTCACATCAAGATGGGGGTCAAGGTGTAGAACCATTTAACTTAAATCCCTACTCCAGGTTATTAGCGAGGAAGAGGAAAAGAGGAAATGTGCAATGGAGATGTGTTCTACATGACCAGCATAAAATAATTTCTTACTTATAACTAGTGATAGCTAAACTAGAAAATGACAGCATCTTAGAAGCTATTAGAATATTTTAGCAGAGCTTCAGCTCTTTTCCTTATAGCCTGGATGAAATCATGTAATTTAAGGATGGGGGAAAAAAAGGGGGGGGGATGTGTGTGTGAAGGCAGCCTACTAGTAATTCCAGGTAAGGGTCTATTAAGAAGTTTTTTATTTACCTTAAACTTTTAATTTCATAGGTTTCTTTGTGCAAATAATAAATTCACATTGGTGAGTATAGTACAGCGTAGTGATGCAATGCCTGTCCCCTGAATTTTTGATGTTGTCATCTATCTTACTTTCTATTTTGTTACTGTGTTGTATAATTGTACTTTTCTCTATAATAATAAGTAGGACATTTCAAGGGTAGCGTGGATAATGGAGGATGATGGTGTAGTGAAAGGAAACGGGAGTGATTATCCTTTTCTTGCGCACTCATAAATCGAGCAGTTGTAAGATATCTATTCCCAATTAACATACAAATTTGCTTGGTGAGGTGAAGTATCAAAAAACTTCATCACGCTTCCTGCCTCTGCCCCCCAACCCTCAATATCATCTTCCCCAGCAAATTACAATGAGCAAAACCAGAACTTTTAAATGGAAATCTGTATGTGACCATAATAATGGTACTGCCTACCATGAAAGCTAGAATAATGGTTCTAATTTAGCTCCATTGCTGTACACCAGTAAGGCACTGGACATGCTAAGCAGCCCAACTACAATTTCAGTACCGCAGCTAGGCAGTTTCCATTTCAAAAATGACATATTTTTTAAAAGTTCAATGCCTCTAAAGAAACAAAAGTATCTTGTACCTATCAGCCTTTTTGTACATTCACCTTCAGCAAAATGTTTGATTAGTTGTGTATTCTTTTATATGTGGCTATGATGCTAGATTTGAGTCCTTTCACTGATTTTATTTGAAATATGAGCACTTTTCTGAGTCCGTGGAGGTGTCCTAAGCTGTGGGGTCATAAACAACATGATGTAGTTTCTTAATTCTCTCAATAACTGTTTTTATGCCCAAGATTCACCCCTTGCTCTCTATGCACATCACCCTACCAGGTACTTGCCACTGCATCTTATGTCTAAAGGAGAAGGAAGGAGAATGGGTGTTCTGGGATGAAAAGGAGGTAAAGGACAAAAACTGAAGATGGATTTGCAGTAGACCCTGATGGCTACAGGAAGTGGCTGATGTTATCAGACTCGTGAATGTTACCACTTCTTCTAGTGTCACAGCAGCAGCAGGCTTCTGGCATGGATAAAATAGGAGAACTAGTGCCAGTTTGTTTCCCTGATCACCACCTGTCCTAAAAATCTGCTGTTTTCCTTGAAAGATGGTTGGTTCTGCCCCATTAGTGGAACACGCTCATCCACCAAATTGGGCTAGGAGTAACGAATCTTATGTGACTTAAAATTGTGTGTCCCTTTATGCAACCTCCTTTGCTCCTTCTGTACTTTGCAGATGTGACATACTGGTTAAGTGTCCCTCACTGCATGTTCTTCCATGGCAGCTCCAGTGTGAGCTCATGGTAATAACTGGTCACATCAAACCTCAGTGCCAATACACCTTCCAATACCTCAGTGCACTACACCTTCCTGTGTCCGCCTGTGCCACTGTGAATAGTACTCCGTTGGCCTGTCTTGAGTGGTATGAAAGCTGTCATTCTGGGATAGAATTATCACTGGGCCAAGAACAATGAGGGTCTCATAACATTTTTCTCAGCCGGGGTGGTGACAATTTTTCACTTTTACTGGACTGATAAAATTTGATCAAAGTTGGCATGTCTGCACAGTTAAATGACTGAAATAAAATACCAGCCTGCAGCTCAGTCCAGCAAGCAGTTATGCATGTATTTGCATACAGAGGGAGTGGTGTTTTCATGGACATGGATGGAGTTTCTTACAGCACAGAAAGCAAAGTCCATGTCTCAGTCTTTGCAGAATCTGGGCTGCAGTGTCTTTCCACTCCCAAGACGTAATTACACCCTTGCACTGCAGTCACCGTTGAAAGCTCACTTGCTGAAATCAAACTAAATGAAGACATGCTGCTAGTGCCTAAAGGAACCCGGTTGTCTAGTTAGAGATACTTTTGTCTGTCCTTAGGCAGCAGCAACCATAGGTACGGACTCTGCACACCACTGACTTCCCTGCTCTATAATTTTGTAAACAGATGTGCAAAGAGATGGATTGTTTGCAGTCTCATGCTGAATGCTGTGAAGGTCACTGCACTTTACCTGTTCAAGCCATATATTTGTCTGTGTGTATATATGTCTATGTATTGCATGCAAAAATTGTCCAAAATCTTATTTTGTGGCGAAAATGTTAATTCTTTTTTTTTAATAGCTATGATTTACTGAACCCTGAAAAGGGTTTCCTTTAAAATCATTTTAACTATGCATCAGGTCAGTTGCCTTGATCATATTATGACTCATGAGTGATATTTTGATATGATTTATCAGTGTTATAAGTTTTCTGATTATATCACTGATTCACTTGTTAAATTTCAACCTCATTCTATTTTTTTATCTTGCTTAAAAGGAATAGTGACAGAAACAGTATCAAAGATGTTTTTTGTTGTTGTTTTTGTTCAAATCTTCTTTTTGATTCTGCCTTCAGTGTCTGACAGAACTGTGCTCACATCAGTAGTATGCCAGGCAGATACTGTTTCAAAGATCCAAATGAATATGGGGTTTGTTTAAATTTGGAGAAAGTATCTTTCCAAAAAGACATGATACTTCTTGTTGCATATAGAAATGTCTTTTCAGTTAAGAAAAGAGTGAACCACTCCCATCATACAGTCAACAGATGACTGCAAACTTAGGAAACAACAGAAATGTACAGGAGAGGCAAAAACGAATGAGCTGCATCCCATCTGTTTGTCCTTTTTGCTACATGTGGTAATGGTCACTTATCTGACTACCTGTGGATATGAAAATGCATTTGAAATGAAGAACAACTCTCTGTTCCATGGTAATGACAACAACCCGTGACATTTCTAACCTTACCAGCAGGTTAGAAACTATTTGTGGTCTCTTCCATTAAGAATTTTACCCCTTCTGACACATCTATTTAGTTCTGTTTGAAAGAGAAAATCACATTAGTATGACCTAAAACCACAAATGAAGACCATCTTCTCCCAACTAATCTGCATCTGTTTAAGTATTTATGAGCCACCTGCTGGGGTTGTGAGTTGGTTATCAATCTAATAACACCCAATGTTCCTTGGAACTCTCTTTGTAAGCACCAAAATATATATGTGTTAACACTGCATGAAACCAAGTGGCTGATAGTAAAATACTGAATACTTGATGTTTGTCTCTTTCTTGGTTTGTTTTTGTTTTGTTTGTTTTATCTCCCTTTTTAATTTGAGTTCTCAAAAGTATCTGAACAAGGTAAAAAATAGAGTCTTTATGTATCTCTAGCCTGGAACAAGTGTGTAATATGTTTCAGCATGGTCTAATATTTTTCAGCAGAAATATCATCCTTTATAAGTAGGGCTACAATCTAGCTGCATTTTTAAGACTTAGAGTGTTTTTCATTTAAGCATTTCAATAGACTCACAAAGAGTTATCCATATCCTCTGGATTTGCAGAGTTAATTTTGGCCATGTTCTTTCTTTACTTATATTTTTGTGTTATTGTTTTCAATTTCAAAGAGTAAGAGGTATTACTTGATAACAAAGGCAGAAGTTAATATTGTTGTATTTAATATCCCTTCAGTGCCTACAGTGTAAAGAGTGCAATCTATGTGAAATTACTGTTGATGCTAGGGAATAAGTTATTCATAGTTTTTCAGGAGGAGTTGTGCTTCCAACTTGAATGCCTCGTGAGTTGTTTATTTTACATCTTTGGATGTAAATTACTAGCTATTTTAATCTAGGAATATATCGGGAACAGAGCTGTAGAGTAGCCTGTTTTACTGCAGCTTTGTTACCAGTGTTCAGCCTATTTTCTGAAATTACATGGGTCAAATAGCAAGAAGATTGTTTAGAATATATAGAGGAAAATGTATTGGGAGATCTAATTTAGTTTCTGACCACTAATGACAAGTGGGGTCTGTAGTTCACCAAAATACTGTTACAGTTGTCCTTAGCAATCAGCCTTTCCTTTTCTGTAGGATAATATATAATGGATTTAGAGCTTTATTTCAGAATCCTATAAATTCTCTTATATCCAGGAAGACACTGATTGTGGTAACAATAAGACATTTTTCAGTGCATCATTAAAGTTGAATTTACATTACTGTGCATCAGATCTCTTGTGCTCTGTATTTAGTAATAAACAACCTGGGATTGAAATAAGAGGAGAAAGGGAAAACTAGACATTTCAAACTATTTTGTTCAAGTTTTATTGTTGGATTTCCCCTCCCCCGCCTTCCACATTTTTCATTGTTGCAGCCCAGGCAAGAGCTGCCCAAATGAGTTATCTCGAACTATCCACAAACTGAATTCTAGTATTCCATGCTTCTAGCTTTGAATGCAAATAGCTGCAGATGGCAAATAACTGAGAAGTTTATATTGCAGTAACTGCTTAGTTTTTGCTACTTGACCCATTGTCCTCCAATGGATAAAAATGTCCTGAAATGAAAACATAAGGGTGATCACACATTCTAAATCTCTAAACAGTTTTACATGTGTGTTGCTGTATCATATCACAGCTTTGCGAATCTTGCTAATAGAATGGTGTTATCTAATTTCTGAAAGAAATGTGTGTCTTAAAAACTGCAGAAGCAGGACTTAAAAATAAGGCAAATTTTCATTTCTTCTATATTTAGCACAGGTCTGGCAAATGTCAACCAGAAATGATAGACATATAGATAGATTATAGAAATTCTTTACAATTTAAAACTAGTATTAACCTGATAGAACTTGTCACCTGACAAAGAACACAAGTTTCTGGGTGGTTTGGTTTCCAACATTGTTCTAAAGCCTAAATTGTATATACAGTCCTTAAAATATCCTACTTGAAAGGTGGAAGAAGTATTAAATAAAATGTGGGGTTTTTTCATAGTGTATATCTGTGTTAATTTTTAGAGTGTTTCCTGTATCCTTGAAAACTTGTATTGAAAGATAAATAGTTGAGCAACTAAGAGAATAAACACTAGATTTTTTCATGTCAATGTTAAATCCTAAATATTTCTGTATGTATTTATATACTTATATATATGAAGAAAAGTGAAAAATACTTATCTGTTGGAGTAGGATATACATATGATTTATTTTGGCCTTTCAGAGGCCTACTGTGCTTTTAGAGACAAAATGGATATTTTGATTTTTTAGAATTCATGATATTTAGTTAGCCTTAGTTCAGCAAAGCATTTACACAAGTACTTTACTGATTGCAGTAGAACCAAATTTAAGTAGTTAAGTGCTGTGCAGAGTAGAGCTACAGATTCTTGAAATGCCAACATACCAGACAAATGTCACAAAAATGCTATTAGGCAAAGGAAGCTACCAGTAACAACAAACAATAAACAGCAGATAAATCAATATTTTTCTTCATGAAAAATGACAGGGAGTATTGCATGGGAAAAGAGGAGAATAATAATTAGTGTAGCACTTTAGTAGGAAAGGGTATAAAGGAGGTTAAGAATCTATTGAGGTGTCAAATTTGGTATGCTGAAAATTCTGGGTCCTATAAGATGAAGTTTTCTAAACATCTTGTACTAGCTCTGTATAAAAAGAACCAGCCTTAGTTGTAAATAAGCACCCTGTGTAATGAGACACTGTCTGTTGTTAATAAGTGGAGAGGTTTTGTGGTGCCTTGAGCTGCTTATGCTTCAGAGTCTAGAATACAAACATTTGGCTGAGTAACTTTTTGAGTAATCAGCAGTCTGCCAGCTGCTCTGACCTCAGTGCGTAAGGTGCACGTAATTTTTGCCCACCTCAATTTGCAGGGTAACTCGCTTCTCTTTCATTGGTGGGTAAGCAAGCTCATGTTGCATTTACTGGGGAGTAATAACATGTACATGGGCATACCAGCTCTCTGTGCCACTCATTCAGACTGTAATCTGCCTCATGTTGACTTTTTGGGGTTTTTTGTGTATTCATTATCTGGAGTCCCTGTTTTATTTTCTTTTATGTCAAGTGATACATCAGTTGATATTTTGTTCTATTTAATATTAAAAAAATCATCATAAATGGATGTTATTTAGGTGTTTGGCGACGGTACAGTAGCTAATACAGCCACTGAAAACTTCTGCTGCTTTCCCACCATGTTCATTTGTACAGCATGGGTCTGGCTATGAAGATGTAAATAAAATGAATATTCATAAGCAATAAATATTAATTACATAAGGCTTATGTTTCAATGTGCTGTTGCTCCTAACAGGTCTCACCTGCATGGCAGAGTGCACTTGTTAAATGAGTATTGCTATTGGAAAAACACCTAGTGGGATTTCACTAGAGAAAATGCTTTCATCTGTGGTAGATATGTACAGCATTTTGGCTCCAACTTGAACCAAACAGAATATTTAAGTCTGAATTTCTTCCTCAAAGTCTGGTTCACCTTAGCTCTGATTACTTCAATTCAAGGTATTCGGCATGCAAGTGCATGAACAAATTATCTGCTGGTTAGTATTTAAACCACACTCATAAAAGAAAGTTAATATGAGAAAAGGTCATCCATGGGTATTTCTTTTAATGTGTGCTCCTATCCTCCTGTGTAGCTATGCCCAGGTCTTTCATTTTGTTTCTGTGGCTCTAACAGCAGATGTGTTACAGGGCATCTGGGACTGTATGAGGTGTTTGGATTTATGAGGAGTAGTGAGTGGGCTAAAAGGGCTGTAGAGCCCCCTTAACGTGTTCCCGGCCATTATGGCTAGACCTAGGTTGTATGTAGCTGTACTCCATCATTCTTCTGTCATCTTACAGAAAAGAGTCCTTTGGTAATTAAAAAAAAAAAATATATATATACTTGCTAGAACAATTGCTTCAAATTTTCAGAGCTGTAGTGTACTAAGGGATTGAAACTCTAATGTATGTTTTTGGCTTATCAGGTGATTTGCTAGCTCACAACTATTCCCAGGCAGGGGACAAATTGCAGACTGTTTCTGGATTTACACTGAGCATGTGAGTGCAGGTTCACTGCACTACCCCCTCACCACAGGGCAAAGAATGTCTCTGCTCTGAGAGACACTACTGTTGATCTTGTCCTTTGGCCAAAGCAATCTGCAGCAGCATGAAGTTATGAAGACAAGGGACTAGCAAGACCACAAGAAGAGGCAAAAATCCTTTTAAAAAAAAAAAAAAAAAAAAAAGAAAAAAAAGAAACAAACCCACAAAACAAGACACAGAAAGAAAACCCAAACCAATAAGGGGTCCCATGACAACCATACGTAATTGAAAAGGTTTGATGAAATATCTAAAACTAAACCAAAAGAAATTAAAACCTGAAATTGTGCTTTCACCCAGGAAAAGAGCTGTGTTAGGCACGTGGACACAGAACAAAAGACAGAATACTCTGAAAAGTTATGGAGGGGTGTCTGAAAAATGCCTCATTTAACCCTGTTTGGTATCTGGCAACTTTTCTAACTCCTGTCATGTTTCTTTACTTTAATTTTTGTCAAAAATGAGAGCATGCCTGCCAAGCTATTTTCCTCCCAGAGCTCTCGTGGCTCTACCTTTTTCAAACCTTTGTACTTTGATTAATACTTGCTTATTTCTCGGAAAGTACTATGGATCATAATTCAATAAAGATGGCATTTACTGCCATCTGTCTTGAAAGTCTTTGCATAGAAAATGTGAAAGGTGAAAGGTTTACTGATAGGGTTTATTGTCTCAAACATACAGCTGGAATGAGAAGCATTAGATACGGTACACAGTAATCTATGAAAAAAAAAATTATGATCTTCTCCATTGCAGCTGTACCTTCTTTGGGCAGTTCTCTTACCAAAACAGCTTTCTCTAAAGAGCAAAACTCCACAACAGCAGGCTGTAGTCACTGCTTGTCAAAAAAGGGCTGTAATCAGGGCTTGCTGAGCACTCAGAGCCACCACCATGGTTCTAAACTGTTGGACCACTCTTACTCATTAGAAGGAAAACAAGGAAATATTGTATATGCTTTAATGCATATTCTAATGGGTGACTTTAATTGAACACCTCCCTGTAATACATAATTGTCTTTTTCTGGCAAGTCACTGCAAGTATTTTTTTTTAAGCAATAACATGTATATGTTTTTATTTAATATAAACTTGACACAGATTTTTAAATTATTGATAAATTAATTGGAACTGAATCTTAATATACTTTAACTGAGTAGGATAGTAGATCTGTGATAGCCTAACAATTCTTATATTATAATGTATATAGGAATAGTTTTAGAAATTAAAACAGGGGACATTTCTCATTTTTAAAACCTAAGAAAAACTACAGTTGTGACTTGATTTTTGCCCACTTGATTTATTAATTTTTTTTTTATTCCCCCTGCCCCACCTGTATTAAGTATTGGTCTTGTATAAGGCAAGACAAATTTTAAACTGCCTGGAGTTTAAAACACTGTTCTCAAAAGATGTTGTATAAAATTTTATGTCACTACTTAGATTTGAAAAAAGAAATCATTGAATTGTTGTCACTACTAAAAGCCAATAACATACTGCAATAGTTACACCACACCATAGAAGAGGTGATCGTAAGTGTCTTGGTTTTAATTGTTACTGGATGTGGCTAATAGAAAATGTAAAATAACACTATTCCCCTTTTAGAAGCTTTTTGTTTCTTGCAATGGCAAAAATATTGGTTTCCTCCCTTCCCTTGTCTTTTTTTTTCATACAGTTCAACACAGCATTAGTATCAGTTACTCATCAGAATCCCTCATGATGCTGTCAGTGATATCAGCTTGATCCTAGGAATAGGGCCTTTGCTTTCCAGAGTACTCTCCAATAGCAGATCAAAGTCCTATCAAAGGTCGGGTAGTGAATCTTGAATGAAGGCTTCTCTTCGAACTCTTTGAAACCTCCCCCCATGTATCTTCCATTTTACTGTAAATTTCTGGTAATGACCAGACCAAATCTCATCCTGAAACCAGATCACTTCTTGGGGCATACTTATCCATATTGTCCCACTGAAGACATGGATTCACAACATGATCTGCTGCTGCAAAATGAGCTGCAGAATTAGGTTCTCAGAGGATAGAACACGGGGTGTGTTCTGGAATTGCCACCTTCTTTCAGCACTTTAAATGAAGTTTAATCATTGCAGGAATGCAGCTGAAGTATTTTCAGATTACTGAATGACAGATGCTATTTATTAAATATACTACATGGTGCATCTCAGTCATAGAGCCTACAGCCAGTTAAAAGGGGATGACACAAAGGCCAGGGATATGTGTGTGGCAGAGGCTGTGGTGCAGTGTGTTGTGTTAGAAAGCTTCAAGTCCTTTATCAGCTCTCCTTAATACTTAACTGCTTTATTGCTTTGTAACCTTTAAAGGTTAAACTTTTAAGGCTCCACACCAAGTTGCTTTAGGACCGGATGAAGCTTAGGGTGAAGGAAAGATGGACATTTGCTTTGCATTAGTCAGCTTTTCTATCTTGTATTCTGATCTAATTACAAAGGCTTCTTTGGTAAGAATAGACAGTGTATAATCCACAGGCAGCAGTGTTTAGACCATGTTGAGGCTTGATGTAAGGGCGGCTCTGCTGATGTCAGTGGAGTTACATCTGCTTGCACCAGGTCTTAATATAGTCTTCAGACTGCAGGAAGTCTCATGATGCTCTAAGTGCTCCATGGTAGCGATAAATAATGGAATTCACTCTTACAAAGTGTCTCCCATCTGAGCATCCTAAAGCACTTGGCTAGCCTGACTTTTCTTTTGTGGGAGGGGAAAGAATCTAAATGGCTACCCACATATGTAACCTTTATTCATTCAAGAACAGGAAAGACTATGTATTGGGGGGGTGGAGTGGGGTGGTGTATCTTATTTTAAAAAGTAATTATATATGTAGACATTAATGGTATAATTTTGTATCATCAAGAGCTGGAAATTTTCTGTCCTGCCCAAGTGTATTTTGGAAAGATGATCTGTGGTATACATCAGTTTGCAAACAGCATGAATATGTTAGCCTTTGCTGCTTTATCCTCTGCCAAAAATTTAGAGGCGATAGCATCTGTTTCTACTACCCACGCTATCCAAATCATTAAAAACTCACAAGAGCTGGAAAAGTTCTGAATGCTTTCACATGACTGTCTTTGCTAGGAAAATCACTCTCTTGTAACCATGTGTTCAGACAGTCTTCATTGCTTGTGGTCCTGAATTTCAGGCGATAATGAGTGATACCTGCAAAGGTAGGATTTAAAAGTCAGAAATGATGCGTTTAAAATACAAATAAGTCCTGCATGCATAATTTAGTAAGTGCTGCTTCAGCAAATTTTGAAATAATAACTGCACTTTTCTTTCTTTGATGCAATGAGATATGGAAATCACTTCGGAAACATGCATTGATGAGGATGAGTAGCAGAATTCACACTTAGGTTTTGGTCATATGGATCTTGGATGCTTAAATGAGTGATGAGTTCTTTCCAGTGCTGAAATCCTTCTATTACAAGTCAGCTCTAAAACATATGAAGGTTTGGAACTGGTTCATTTTTTTTTGTTGTTGGTCCCGTCCCCCCCCCCCCCCCCCCGATAGTTTGCTAGCAGCTATTAAGAGCCTTCTAAAATAAACAATGTACATTTTCCTTTCCCATCTCTTTCACACAAAGCCTTTATTTCTCCCATATACCGCTGGTGGATTATAGGTACAAAGAACTGTATGTACTGAATTGACCAAAATATAGGCAATAGTAGTCTCTTACTTCTCTTTTCTTGTTTTTTAAACTGTATTACTCCTGCATAATGCAGAGCAACTTGTAAATGTGAAGAAACCAAATCCAAAGTGACAGCCAGTTGTTTCACATTCTTCACCTCTGCCACAGATTCTGGATTCTGATGTTGCAGAGTCTGGTCCTTTATTGCTACTATTAATAGCAGTGCAGATAATGATTTCTGAGCAAGGAGAACTGACTTGGTTTTTGTGATCTAAAGCATAGAATTTGAAGATATTAAAGAGCAAAGAAACACATCATTGGTGCTTGTGCAATTGGAGGTACAATAACCTTCTTAAAGCTGTCTCGGTAGTTCAGTAGAATGGGAAATAGGAGGTTAGTGAATAAAGCCAGAAGGGGGACCAAGTGTAAGGATATCTAAGAATTTTAAAGCACAGGGCCAAATCAGAAATAATGTCCTTAAACAAAAGATTGAAATAGTCTGCCAAGCTTAAGGAGGTCAGAGGACTATAAAACTTAAAAACGTAACATTGTAATAATCTACATATTCTCAAATGTTAAAGATTTTGGTTTTATTCTCTGCCCACAGGAGTATTTGAATCCCTTTATACTAGTTCATTCTCTTCTTTTTCAAAAATGGCAAAATTTGTAGTTACATATAAAGTTTTACATGGCTTTCTTTTGTGTCTGCAACTTGGTAATAAAAATAGGTTATATGGGCATATTAACTTTGTCATGTTAATTTCTTTTTTAGTAGCCTTTGCCTATTGAATAACAGACCATCAAGTAACTTTTTGAAACAATTAACAAGAGGTTCCTTCCAATCTGGACAGAAAAAACCTTAACAACAAAAAATCCTCTGCTTCTGCACAGCAGTATGGTCTAGAATGTGTAGATATGCGGACTCCTGCCATTAGAGACTGTAATTAATATTATAAACAAGAATGTTTTGTCAGGTCTGAAATAACTTCTGGTATGAGGATTTAAAAACTCACAGTATCTGTCTTGGGTCTGAGCTCATTTCTGTTCTGTGTGAGAAATTCATTGTTTTTTCAGTACCAATTTCCGCATAAGAGAAAAATCCTGCAAGGCTGCTCCTGATTCTTGGTGGGGAAAGCAGAAACAAGCTGTTGTGCAATGTGCATATGTGACCTCATGGCTTCCAAACTTTCTAGACAATTAAAAAGTTTAAAGTTGAGCAAGCTCTATCCCTATCAGGGACAATGCAGGATATCCCTGAATATTCAAAGAAAAATTTCTCTCCAGAGGAGTCTATTAGTTAGAGATGTTTTCTATAACATAAGGAAAAATGTTGGTTACTGGTGTGATTATAAGTCACACAATCAAAAATGTAATTTTCTGTCTGAGCCTGTTTTATTAGGCAGAGCCATAGGAAGGATGTGATGCTGACCTAGCAGTGGTCCTCCATTGATAGAACTTCTCATCTCTCTGTATAACTGTCTTCTAAGCTATTTCCTGGACTGTATAATAAAGTTGCCTTACCTTCATCTACTTTTAAATTAGGAGCCTTTTGGGATTTTTAACACTGAGGCATGTCAAGCAGCTGGCTTGAATTTTGGCATCCTTGTTGTGTTGTGAGGGAGGTTTGTTGTTTGGGTTTTTTTTTTAGTGGAAAATGGTTGTATTTCTTTATCTGGCCATATGTTGCCTTAAGTCTGGCAATGATGGTTCTTACTCTTCATCTCTGTCTCAAGAAAACCTTTCTACTATGTCCTGCTGTGGTATCTGCTACTATGTTTAACAACATTGCAATGATATAAGTTTTAACAGCTTGGCATTTCTGCTAATTGTATCATAAATGTAGCCAACACTACTGATATTTTATTTGCCACAAGTAGGCTCCAGGGTTAATTCTCCTTTGGTTTAAATACACAAAACTTCCCCTCTCCCCCCCTTTTTTTTAATGTGCTAATGTATTAAAAATGAATAAATTTGCCCATTTAAAGTGAACAAAATGTCTGAAGATGTTACACTGATGAAATTAGAAACAGCAGACTGTTTACGCATGGTTTCCTTATCTATATCACTGAATGGATGTTAGCTCATGGGTTTCAGGGCTGTTATCGTATGCAGCATACAGACAATCTTGCCTAATTTATTCTGAATTTCTACCTGTGGAGACTATGTGCAGGCACCCAACACTTATTTAGGTCCATCGTAAAGCATTTTTTAAATTGTGCCTATTCCTAAAGGGAAAATTCAGACTGCTTTTTGTGTAGGTTTAAATCTTTAAGATCATTCTGACTGTCAAAGAATATAGCATTGGAGAGAACTACAAAGGCAATTGGAGCAACAAACATTAGTTGTTCAATGGCTTAGGTAAGATGTACAATATCCTAAAGTATATAATTGATGGAGTGAAGGATGGAGATGGACCTCTGCCTTCACCTCTCAGTAAGAGTCTTTGCAGGGAATTTGTTGCAAACAAGTATAAGTCCATGCAAAGTGTTCTGAAAACTCAGTGTTACAGAAATGCTGAAAAGCATTAAGTAGGTGCTTTTAAATTGAGATGAAGCAATTCCAAAATTCTGCTTTGACTTGTAAATAGATTGGAGAGGCAAAATAATAACTGAAGAGTAAGTTTTTTCTTGCTATTGTGAGTTGCCATTATGAGCAGATGTTGCTATCTGCCAAAATAACAAGGACACAGGTTTCCTTTTTCATATTGAGAAATTCACATCAGTAGTGTGTATGCAGAAGAATGGGTTAAGGTAGAGAAAATATGTGCACATTCTTTCATAAAATACCAGACATGCCCATGACTTATCAGTGTGAAAAACTGTGTGTGTCTAGTATGACGATGTTGTAGTCTCAAAGATAGCATGCAATGTGGCAGTTACTATGGTAACAAGATGTTTTTCATTGAAGAGCTATTAAAATGGTGGCATATAAATAACATATGTACAATACGTAGTTTTGAGAGAGCAGTTCTTGTCCAGGGATTGTAAACACATGCTTTCATTCCCCTGTCCTTTTTTTTCTTGTTGTTTTTTTTTCTTTTCTCTCCCACCTCCTTATCCAAATTCTTGTATATTTTTGATGTCTTATAATTAGCCTGTCTCATTTTTAGCACTTTGCCTCTGAAGCTGTAGTGCCTGCAGACTTGATATGATGCAATAAGATGTGACTGAATAAGGTGCTTGTTGTTAACTACTCAAGACAAGAGAAAGTAAAGCAGGTGAGATTCTCATGCCACAACTCCTCAGTTAAGACTTAGTACAAGCTTCAAAAGCACAGAGTGGTTTGTCCCAGTGCATATTTAAATGTTTATTATATTGCAGATAACTGTAAGGACCAAAGTAATTCAGTGGACTTCAGTTAGGTAATTTATTGAATTAAAGCTAAAAAAGGGTTGAAATATTTTCCTGAGCTGAGACTTGGTGGTTCAGATCCATGTAATCAAGTCACTGTATAATTTATAGAGACCAAACATTGCAGAGACTCTGTTCCCGCTTTTCCATCTGTTTGGAGAGGTCAGCAGGGCTAAGACGGCTTAGAAGGTATATGATTCCGCTGCAGTGCAATCAGTAGTGAAGGCAAATGCCTCTCTTTTCTAGCTGTCCTTCTATGCAGAGTTGTGTAGCACAGGAGATGCAGTTTGTGTGTTGAAAAGTGAAGAATTTTAATTTGTACGGGAACTTTGTGGAGCTGGACAGTTTACAACATTGAATGAAAATTTCCTGAGATTACCATGACATGCACTAGCTAAGACTGTTGCTCACTTGGGTGAGGTAGCTGGTATTGCAAAAGGGGAATCTTAGACCTCTCAATATTGCTGCCTACCCTTAAAAAAGGAAATAAGTATGCTGAGGGAGGAGGTGCATTTCATCATTAATATACAGTTGCAGAGGAAGTGACAAAAGCCCCTTTAGCTGTTGAAAGTGAACTTTTGTCATAAGAATATACTAATTCCTCATCAAGTCATTGCTGTATGAGAGGAAGAACGGTGTAATTGAAGCATGTATGTGCTGAGACTGGCATCCTATGGATTAGATGGCCAGTAGCAGGATTTTTTTGGTCATGCTATGACACATGTTTAGGCAAATGCCTTACACCATGGAGATGTAATCACAGAGGTAGATGTAGTGATCCTACTTGGTAAAACTGTACATCATACCAACTCCTCTATCACAGAGTGGTTAATTTACCCTTTCTTTCTAAAAGGAAAACTAATGCAAATCTCCTCTGAAAGTTCATCAGAAACTGAAATTGAACAGAAAGTAACAGCACAGTCCTTGAACTCAGCAGTGCATGTAGCCAAATACCAACCTTCTGCTTTCTGTGATTCTCTTACTACCACAAGAATTATTGTGTTTACTGTTTATTGTTATTTTTTCCTTTTTGTCGTATTTGAAAATGCTTATTTTCAGAGAAAAAGCCTCATTAGCATACTTGCACGGACAGTCACCAGTGTGCAATAGGAACATTCACTCATCTAAACCAATTCAACCCCAAAGTTCAAGTTATCAGAATTCCACCATCAGTTGTCCCAGTTCACAGCAGAGGACATAAATGAAAGAGTTGTGGCACCAAGGAAAATAGTGGTGGGGTGATGCTCATCACTCTTTTCCCTAGAAGGCACTGAGTAATAAAAGGTTGTCTTGCAGCTGCAAAAAGGATTTAGCCACAGCTAATGAGAAGTATGTAATTCCCAGAGGATAGACCTCACTGGAGATGGGAACCTGCTGTTGTGTTTTCCTATCCTGCTTTAGAAATCAAAGCCAAGTTGAATAATAAAAAGATGTGGAGTTGACTTGAAATAACTGCTCGGTTTTGTTGATTCAAGGACAGAAATGGCAGTGTTTACTCCAATGAACGTTCAGTCTTCGTATTTCTGTAGGAAGGAGTTTCTCCTGAAAATTATATTCTTCCCAATAGTTTTATTTCCAACTCTAAGAACAGAAGGCTGAGAAACTTCTGTGACAGTGTGTGATAAATACAGGGAAACACTGAATTTCTATGATGGTTCTATGTATATGTAGTCGAAACAAAACTATACATTTAAAATCTCAGGCATTGTTAAGATGGTAAATTCAATAATTTCAGAGCTGGAATTCAAGGTTTGAAAGACAACCTTAACCTGATTACCAGTATTGTATCAGAATCCATGTAATCTGTTTTTAATAACTGGTTGACTATTTTTAATAAGGTTTCTCCTTTGGATATATCTCCAATATTTTATTATATATCTATATACCTAATATATATTGTCTAATATTTTATTCCTGGATTAATGAAGAAGTTAAAGCTGAAAAAACTTTTTTTTTCATGGAGGTGGATAATTTTCATCAACCTGTCTGAGAAAAATCCTGATGACTGATACATTTATAAGGTATGTCTCCATCCCTCCTAGATGAACAAGTGTATGTCAACTTCTGTGACAGAGGAGTGCATCAGTAGGATTCAAGTTGAACTGGGTTAACTCTTGAATCTGCCACAGCATTGCTCTGGGTAATTCAGTCAGCTCCTGTCTCTTTGCCAGATGGATGGTAGGGAATAAGAAATATAGGGAAAGCAGTCTCTCTGTGAAAAAGGTGCTTCAGGACAATGACAGCAGAAATCATTAAACAGTGAAGTTACACTGTGCCAGTGTTGTTGCTTTTCTGTAATGACACACAGTAAAAAACAAAATAAAACCAAGATGATATTTAGACTAATTGGGGGCACATCTTCATAATCCCCTATGAAATCTAGTAATGATTACAAAATATAATTCAAACTTTTTTTTTTGTTGTGAAAGGAATATTTTTCTAATTACAAAGTTTCACAAATGTGTCTTTAAGTGTAAAATCTATGCAAATGAAATTCCAGTTAACCCAACTTGTAGCTGAGATTAGCAGCTACGAGATCCCAGCCTACACATTCTGACATAGCATGTTTTAAAGTCAAAATAAATAATAGGAAACAGAAGTAGATGTAGAAGATTAAAAAAAACCCCACTCAGAACAAGAAACTGTCTGCAAGCTGGTGCTGTGTTGGTTACCTAGGGCAGCATACAGTATTGTGGAGCTGCAGTCTGCTCCCATTTCTGTATTAAACTGGTCCTCTCTCCTCTGGTCTGTGCCAGGTCCTGCACTGGTGACTGAAGATGATAGGGGTCAACCTATGTGTGTGAGGTACAGTACACAGCAACGGGCTCTGCTCTGAGATCACTACTGAATTTGAAGAGCAACAGTTGAAGGCAGGGTAGGGGAGGTGCCAAAGTGATCCTTGCCTTGCATCATTTCTTGACACTGTTGTGCCTCTGTTCATTGCTTCTGTGCATGCCCTTTTTGCTTCCACTGTGCTTTCTGTTGATGCTTCTCAATTTGGGCATAGTTTTTAAATGAGATGAGGCTACTGGAGCACCAGCTGACCATGGGACTTTGTTACTGGGTGGCATGATTCACCACATGGTGCAATGTGGCTGAGCTGCTCGCTATCTTTGAGAGGATCCTCTGCAAGAGATTGTCCTTTTGCTGTTTGTGGATCTCTTTCATTGGTGTTTGAGGTTGGATTCGATGATCTTGAAGGTCTTTTCCAACCTGAGTGATTCTGTGGTGTCACAAGCAGTAACATATGTATATGGGACATTATAACCTGGACCTTTGAGATCAGTCCTTTCTCAGTCATTGGTGTGTGCTCCTGCTACTACTATAATGGAAAACCTATCCCAGGATTTTGCTGCTGGCTTCATATTTCTGCTCTCAGCCTTTTTCTTTCTAAAGTCACATTTGTATTGATCTTTTCAACTTATAAATAAGAATACTGTATAAATAATTTCACTCCCTTCCACAAGCTTTTTCTCATAACCAACTTCAAGAGAAAAGCAAAAAAGAACGATGGTATTTTCCAGATGAGGGAAGCCTGCCATTTGTTTTGAAGCATGCACATCATACTTTCCATACTTCTCCAATAGCTAGCATTAAAAATTTCATCTTGGAGGAGACTCTTTAGGCTCCACAGAAAATGCACAGAGTTTGTAGAAGGTGTTTGTCTTTAGAACTGACAGTTTGTGTGCGGAAAGCTTTCATTTACTTATCAGCTAAATATATTATGTTCATTTATAGCTGCATAAAACAATGAAGAATGGAAACAATGTTTTCCATTTCTAACATTGGATTCAATTTTAGCACACAATTTATTTTGTATAATGAATACAAGGCAAGCTAGTTAAGTTGCATATGCTAAAAGACCTATGTTTTACATGTCTGTGGTGGCTAAAGAAATGAGAAAGCTATCTTGGAGGAAGTATAAATTATTATGTATATACATACTTTAAAAACCCACTACATACACGTTGGCAGCCTATGAATAGGGAAGCACAAGTAAGATGTTTGAATGGAGTACAATCCTTGAACCTAATATACATAGGATAAAGAACTTCAGGTTACCTCTTTAGAGCACGGCAGAAAAGGTACTTCTCTGTGACATAGCTCTGCTTAATGGAGTAATTTAAACTTAATTTTAGCTTCATTATTTCAGAGATGGATGAGGGAAATGTATCTTTTTGTTTGCTGCTGCTGGTTATAGAAAAAATGATATACTGTTTATATCAATAGATAATATTTAACTTTATTTTCTTTACTTTTTTACTTCTGTTGCCAACAGAAATATATGGTGTACTAGGCTTTTTCTGGTATAATTTGAACTTTTTTCTTTAGCTGTGTGCTCCTTGTAATGAAAAACAGTAGGCAGTGATCCATGCAGGCTTCCATTTATAATATTAATACAAGCCATGTTCCATGCTAATACATCTCATTAATATTAAAGCAAGAAGTGCAAGACTGGTGAGTGCTTAATCATTTGCAATTAGCACCTAACAGCTAATTCAGTAGAGGGCTTTTAGAAGGAAAAAAAAAAGTGTCTCTGGAAGGGGGAAGAGAGGGGAGCAAGAGTTTGCTAAATACTGGTTGATTTAGTTTAAAGTAGTATTTAATACTGTGAAAACTTAGTAATTAGAAAAATTCTTGTACTCGGACAACTTTCCCTTAATTGATTGTTTAAAAATAAAATAAAACTTTATTCTCCTTAGGAAAGAGAGCAGGGGCAGCATAAACCATAAAGTCCCTTTACTAACTTAATTGAGGATTGATCTTGCTGATAAATCAACCGTTTAGGATTATCTGAAGTTTATAATCTCCTCAAGAACAGGCATCTTGTTTTTACTGAAATGCAGAACACCATACTCAGCTTGCTGGGTTGTTTATGGATATAAAAAGTGACTCTAATCAGTGACTAAAATACCAATCTACAAAATCTAGTGAGGAAAAAGAGGTTGTTGGACGCTAAGTGAAGCAACTTTCTGGTATTCTTCACATGATTATGTGTGGTGTTTTATTGTATGGCTGCTGTTCTGGTATCTCAACAGCCTGAGATCTCTTGTCAATTAGGGCTTGCCTGTTTGGAAAACTTACCTTTCTCAGGGAGAGAACCACATAGTTAAGATTAAATGTGCCTATACCTTTAGCTTAAGAAAAATTGCATCCAATAGTTATCAAGTAAATATCAATGAATTATGACTTCTGTCTTGTCTCTCATGCCAGTTGCATTTCAGTACCTCCCTGATGCTACTTGTCCAGTTGTGCTAGTGTCTCTTACAGCTTAAGTCTTTTCTTCAAAAAAAAAAAAAAACCAATTTTTTTTTTAATTGAAAAACAGATGAATGATGCTCAGAGCCAGTCTTTGAAAGCAGGACACTTGTACCTGTTCCTGGCTTTGCTGTGGATTTTCTGTGCTGTTTTGTCTAAAACTTAACACTTTCAGTTAAGACAATCTATATATCTAATTAGAGAAGAAAATGTGTTGCATCTAACTGGGGATTTGAGAGTTTGTTCTTAAAGTATTTGGTTTTTGCTTAAGATGGTTGTATACATAAATATATTACCGTATGCTTTTATGAGGCACAGACAGAAACTATTTCTATACTCTGTAAAAAAACAAACTACATTGTTGAGGTAGAAGTAGCTTTACTGTCAACAACTCTGAGGAGAATTATGTATAATTTCATGTGTTATGAGTAGTCTGAGGATATTTACTGTGTGGATAGGAGCTAAAATGTCTTAGTTCCCACCTCTCTCCTTTTCTCTGTCCCTTGTGACTGCCTGGCCTGGAACTCTGCATGTTGTACTTGCTTTATGTTTTATATTCTTTTCATTTTGTCATGGCAGTTTCCGTTTCATTCCTGTTTCCTGAGGCTTATGTCTCATCTGTAAAATAATTTCAAGACTCTACCACTTTTTCTTCATGCACAGCTCCCCACATGCACAACCTGATCTGAGAAGAAAAGCTGTTGCAACTCATTGGTTTGGGCAGGAGTGAAGCAGAGGCTATAGGGGAACAAAGCTCAGTGTACAGAACTGAACCTCTTCCCTCTGACTCCACTTATGCTGGCTATTTCTGAACAGTTCTCACGTATTGGCCGACTTTCACCCATATTGTAATGGCTGAAGAAGCCTAATGACTCTCAAACATTCTATGGGAACAGGGACACTTTCAGGAAGGTCTGTACTGCCTTCTCTCTTGCAGGGTAGAGATGCTGAGCAGTATTTTTCAAATGCAGTGTCCTGAGCTTTGACAGTGAACAAGTTAAATAACCTGTAAAAAAATTGAAATGGATGGGGAGAGGAAATCTTACAAATTATACTGTGCAGAATATATTTCCAGATTATTGCTATAAAAAGACTGAGAGACATAAAATGATAGAGAACAGTGGAAGGCTATAATCTTAATTCGTTTGGAGACTTGAAGGAGAAGCTGTTTTAATGGCAGCAACAGTTGTCTAGTTAATAGATACAAAAATCATCATTTGACTCTGGCAAGCATCATCAGAGCTTCAGAAGAGCATGGTCATATCGTTTTCTTTTTCTCTGACCTTGGCTAGCAAAAGTTGTCTGTCCTTGCTTGGGAAAAAAAAAAGCAACAGGGAGCAGATTGGTCAAGAAAAGAAGAACCCTGAGGATGTGCTAGATTAAATCAACAAAAATGCTAAAATTTGCTCGTGTTCCTGTGCTTTTCAGAAAGACTGGAAAAACTAGTTGGGGTTTGTGTGTGTAGAAAAGAGAAGAAAGAGTTTCCTTAATGTTTTCAAAATTTGAGAAAAGAAAGTAAAATCAGCAGCACACAGGAGGAGCCACTGTATAGAGGTGGGAGGGGGGGAACCAACACCAAAAGATGAAACAAATAATAAGGCACCTGACTAGAAAGAAGGTGAATCAAAAGAAAGTGAAGAAGAATCAAAGCAGGAGAAAGTATAGAAGGACATGCTAGGAGAAAAGATTTGAAGATGCTGTTAAGGAATATCTCAGTAACACGGAGAGAGGTGAGCATGGGCTGTTACTGAAGGGGAAAGAGAGGAAGAAAGTACAGAGGATAGATGAATATTTAAATTCATCTGTGTATGCAGAGGTGCAGAGAGATTACAAACCTTTGCCTAGGTACTCTCCTGTTCCAACCTCTTTCTGTCAGCAGAGAAGGCAGTCATGACATCCAGTGTCTGGGCCACGCTGATAGGTGAGGTGAAAACAATCCCTTTGGAAAGGAAAGGACAAACCTCTCAAAAATAAGTCATTCACTTGTCAAATTAGTGGCTTTAATGAAAGTGGATAGAGACTAATGAAAGGTTAAACCTGTAAATTGCAATCTAACAAATGGATTCACAGAAGACAGATCTCTCTTTATAGTAAGAAAAGAAATAGTACTGACAAAATATTATTACCTTGGGGAGATCATGACCAAGCCGTGATTCCCTCAGACAGCAGTGTGCTCTCCTGCTGTTCTGCTGAGCTGGGCACTCCTGCTTCTCTTGAAGGATTGACAGGCAAACAGCTCTTCATTGATCGCTGTACTTTGAGAGTGCTTTGATCGTTACACTGAGTCTTCAGGAATATATACTATAATGATATCTCTGCCAGAACCAAGGCAGTTCAAAATAGAATCATTAAGTTCAGTCAAAAGTCTTATGTTTACGTATTGTGGATGGTTTGGGAATTATATAGGAGGTTTTATACAGCAGATTGCTGATGATAAAATTAGAACAAAATCATAAATGGAAATAAAATTGGGACTTCTGTTCTTTCATCTATTCCATCCTGTTTTTCTTTCTGGTGTTTTTATGGCTTTGTTTTTTGTTGGGGAGGGGCAGGAGAGGAATTACTCAGTCTGAGCCTGAGAGGTGTGAGTGTCAAATGCAATTAGCATTGGAGAATTAACAGGGTATGTACTGTATTTTGGTTTAGCTGAATCTTTCCTTTGCAACTTGCCCTTCATCTCTTTTAGACACCACTTGCTTTTGTGTTTTTTTTTTCCTTTGTTCTCCCAGGCTTCTTTCCTGCACATACTTCATATATTGCATGTGCTTATTACAAAGACTAGCTCCACCAACACTGGTCTTTTCTCAAAAAGGATGTTGTAAGATTTTCATTTTCAGGTTCTCTGGGGCAGTGGACTTTTTCTCTTACTCACTATTGGCAATGGGCACACTAAGAAATTAAGAATAATAATAATGAAGTTGTTCAGATGGGAAAGACTGACTTCGAGATGTAGGCTCTGCTATGTAATTATTTCATTTTGCCTTACACCACCAACTGCTTGCACATGGTGTGCCATCCTTAAGGTTTGCTTATGTTGTTGTTCAAAAGTTTTAAGCAAATCAAGAAACTTCCTTTCCAATCTGTAGAAGAGAGGTCATGAATATTCTTTCCTTCCAAATAAGATGCAGTTTTAAGTAGGACATGAATATAATAAATAAGTTGTGTAAGGGTTATACTTCTAATTTTTCAGCAGTTCTGATATTTAGTAATTTGGTGTCACATCAGGAAGTTTTAATTTGAGTGTTTTATTGTGCCATACATTTAGTAGCAATCTCATACTGGAGAGAGGAAATTGCTGCAGACCCTATTTTTCATGGTTTGTTTGAATGAATAATTAACTATCACACATGATTAATTTAAAATATTTAATAATAAAGCATTTCAATACACCTCATGTAACATCCTGTATCACTTTCACAGTGTGCTGCATATAAGTATGATAGTAGAAAGTGGATGCAGAAGAGCAGGTGTTAGAAGTGTAGAACGGGGCAGTTGGGGCATGTAGGGCAGAACCTGCCTGAGGGACCACTAGATCAAATGATGGGGTGGAGAAAGGAATGGGGTGAGAACAGTATCCAATAGTTGCACCAAATAAAAAAAAAAAAAAGCAAAGGTGGATGCACAGCAATTTTAAACTGAACCAGAAAGAGCGAGGTGATTAGTCAAATTTTGTGATGGAGGAAATATTGATCTGGTTACTTCAGGGATGTCAGAAGATCCAGTGGACTGCCTGCTGCGTGACCAGTGTCTGGCTTTGTCACTGAGTGAGTGTACATTCCAAGTCACTTGTGCCCCAGGTTTTCTCTGTGCCGAAAAAATACTGACACTTATAAGCATTTTGAGATCACAGAAAAAAAAACTTCTAAGAATTCAGTGTATTTAGTAGAATTACCAGTTTGTACCAGAGGGGTTGCAGGTTGCAGAGCTCTGTGCATTTTAGGAAATAGGGTTTGAAGCTGGTGCCAAACACAGAGCAACAATAATGAGAGCTGGAATGTGGTTTAGCAGACATGGATGGTCTAGTGTTCTCCGCTTCCTGTGGTGGAATAGTCACAAAGTGTCTCTTCTTAAAAGCAAAATCCTCTCTTGTGGTTCCTTGAAAGCAAAAAAGAAAATAATTGAGAATGACAAAGAGGAGTAGGAAGGAGAGGAAGAAAAAATATACTACTTTTGCTTTTTCAGAAACTACTTGGAAGACTCAGTTTTGTGGCATTTTCTGTGCAGTTCCTGACGGGAGCCCAGGAGGAGCTCTTGGGCAGCCCATCAGGCCCTCCTCTCCCATAAGCTCTCAGTAGTGCAGGGACTCCTATGCCTCCTTTTGCAGATGTACAGTTGCAGCAACCAGGGAAAGTCTCAGAACATGTAAAAGCTGATACTACACCGTGTCCTTCCACTAACGATGAGTACTTCCTGAAAAATCACTTAAAATCAAATTCATCACAGGATTTCTGGTCAAGAAAATGGAGTTTTCAAACATAATCCACATTAATATCCAAAAATCTGATGCTGCAACAGTCTGAGTCACGAAAACTCCCACTGGTTTCTGGATAGAGCCAAGTGTTTCTCAAGAGGTGCACAGCAGCTTGCAGCAGTGAACCAAAGCTGGGCTCTATTTCGGTCTTGTTCCTTGTGTGGAATAAGTCTCCTTGGCAGTTGCTGCTGGCTAGCTGGTGACTTTTAAGCAGATATGGGGGAGGGAAATAAAATTTTAAAAACCCAACAGTTGTAGTTTTCTTTTCTCATAATAGTTTTCTTATTAAAATTTTTCCTCTTTGTAAAACTGAAATTTGTTTTGAATTGATCATCTTAAATCGGGCGTTAAATCATTTTCTTTTTACAAGAGGATTCTGTGCTCTAGCCTGTGTGATTTCTCCCAAACCCCTTCTTGCTTCTGACTTGTAAGCAAGTAAGTATAAAAAACCCCAAAAAACAAAAATAACAAACCAACCAACCAAACCAAAAACAAACCACAAAAAACCAAAACAAGCACACAGAAGAAGCCGAACAAAGAAAAAAACCTGAAAAAAACAGAAAAAAACCCACACCAAAAATAAACCAAACAAAAAAACAAAACCAAAAACCCACAACAAATTACTCCGTTTTTTGGCTGCATTTTTACAGTAATCTTGTTTTTAAATATCTTTCAAACTTCTAAATAGGCCAACAAGAAGCATAAAGATTGCCAAGGCAAAGATATTTATCCAGTTACATGCAGTTTGTCTTTTCTGCTGTACTCAAATTGGAGTCTCTCTTCCTGCTTGGTGTGGACAGGACAGAGTCCAACTTTGGGACTAGCCAACTGGCTTATGAGAAGATTGTCCAAAATGCAAAGCTGATCCAAAGCTCTTGAGCAGTCTTTCCATGTACTTCAGTCAACTTTGGAGCAGGCCTTGTGTGGAGCAGGGAGAATGTATCTGAGCTGCTGTTGGTGGAAAGTTCCTCAAGGACAGGTAGTCCATAAACGAGTTTGGTATTGGGTAGGCAGACTGTGGTCAGAATTGCTGGGAAATCTGCTGAACAAATTCCTGGCAGCCTCTGTTTATGGAGTTTCTTTAGATTTCTGCCAATACTGAAATTTTTCCTTGGTGTCTTGTAAATACAAACTATCCACCCTTAACTCCCTGTTTAATGTAATGAATACAACTGTCATTTTGTCACAGAGACACCTAGGTGGAAAAAATTGCAGTAAGATTTTGTGAGGGTCAGATATGATAATGATAGGTACGAGGTCAGATAGAAGAGGTTTAGCTAATAATATGAGGAAGAACAAGGATGAATCCTATATAAAACATCTTTTTATGAGAATTCCACATTGGATAAAGTTAATATATGTTGTATTGTAATTAAAGTGCATTTTTCTTCTTTTTCTGGCAATTTTTCTCTTTCTTGGCGCATGTTAAGAGTAACATACTATGTTAGTAAGTTCTGATAATATCTAAAGGACTGTAATGCTCCTTATTGTATGGAGTACTGTTTGTTTCCTTAATGTATAGCACAGTCTTGATGATTCTCAAAAAAAAAAAAAAGATGTCTAAAAGGCAAAGTGTAGTTTCTGTCACAGTGCTTGTCATTTCCCCATGTTATCTGTTTATGCAGTGTGGATTTTTAAAAAATAAATTATATAAATATTTATGCAAATGTTGATTTATTATTCAGTAATCAATCTTTGTTGGATACATTATAGCATAATCAGTTGTATGTTAAAAAGCATTTAATTCCGTGCCTAATTAACATATTATAAATTGAGGAGAGAAAATTAAATTATTATGGACAGTTTGCAAATGTAATACATAGTGTTCTTCAATAATTGCATGAATATTGGATGTAATGTGGTGTGTTACTTCCACCCTCTTTTGTGCTCACTCTTTACTGGTAGAGTGGAATGAATGGGTTCCAAGGGAAGTGTACCATACTGCCCTGAAGCAGCATCAGATTCCCATTAACATCAAAGAGAACTGCATGCAAAGGCAGAGAAGGGTCTATGGGCCAGTGTGTGTAAATTAGATCAGCTCCATGTAGGCATCTGGAATTTTGAAACATGTCTACCTTTTGAGGAGCAATTTCCTGTGACTTGATTATTTTGGCAAAATAGCCGCATAGTTTGGGCCCGATCCTCCTCTTTGTTTTGTCGGTGGCAAAATTCCCACTGACTTCAACAAGAACAGGACAAGATGCCAAAAACCACGTGTGTTGCTTGTGGACTTTGGCTATGCCTAATTACATAGCACTGGGAATTTTGCAAGGATTCTTGACACAGAATTCTGTTGCCTTGCTTTATGTTATCTTTCCACTTCACATAACAAATGTGGCCTGCCCTGGGTGTTCCTACTCTGGCAGGACGGTGGGACTCAATGACCTCCAGAGGTCCCTTCCAACCCCTACCATTCTATGATGCTATGTTTTCTGCTTTCTGTAATGGGAGTAATGATTTCTTGAGCAACAGCAGAGACAATACATATTAGTTCATAATACTTTCTTTGGGCTCCCTGACTCCCTGCAAGTTTGAAGCCAGCTGTTTGTGTTGCATTTATGGAGCTTAGGACCTAGGATTTCTGAAAACAGTAGAAGCTTAACATTTGTCTAATTAAACATACTTTGTAATAAAAAATTTGATACAATATGCAGAGCTGGGGTCAACAAAATGAAGGACAGAATGGGACTACTTAAGTTTTTACTCTGCTGAACCATGCAAATTGGCTCCCAACTGCATTGTTACTGTTAAGTGAATAACAGAGTGATCTTTGTTGTTCAGAGATAAATAATCATACATGTTACTGAATTCCACTGACAAATAAATCATTTAATGATTGAGATTATATAAACATGCATATTGAAACAAAGCCTTGAGAAGTAAAGCTGCCTTCAGTCGATAACAGGACAGTTTTGTAAACCACTTAAAGCTGTGATAAAATCCTACTAGACTGGCCCACAAGCAGATGTGACAAGTTGAATTTATTTCCTCTCTTACCAGGAAGCTTTGCAGGAAACTCTTAACATATGGTGCTTTTCACTTCCATCTAGAGCTATAAATGTTATTGGAAAAGGATGTTCCCAGGAGCAGCAAGTTTCTGACGTTTCTGCCAAATGGACTCCAAATGATCCTTCTGCGGTTCTGAATTCCCTGAGTTCTTAGGAGCTGGCAGCCAAGAATCTCTGATCTAAACACAACTCACTAATTTAATTATTTTATTACAGATCTGTGGAATGGTCTTGCAGACCATTGACTTTGCATCTGTATTGGATCTAGCTAGGCAGGAAGCACAAGTTAGTAGAGTATAAATATTTTGTTTCTTAACTGCTTTTTGCTTGAAAACTTGGAAACCATTTCATACACAAATCAGTCACACAAGTGTGAATGCAGCGGAATGAGAAATAGAGATAAAAGTAACATCAGCTTCTATTTGTTTTATATTTTGAATGTCTGTATTTCATAGGGTGAGGGAGTAGCGTCCAGTAGGCAGGACTAGTAATGAAAATCACAACAAAACACTGTACAGCTGCAATTGAATTCTCCCCTTACCCCCTCCCCAAAAAGGTAATTTAAGTACTGGTATGGAGAGCAAGTCACTCAGTCCCTTGTATCTGGTTTATACTAGCACAAGAAGTTCAGAAGCAGGACCAATGCATGTTTTTGTTTAATGTGGTTCCGGAATATTTCACTTGAAGAAAGTAAATAGCTAAAGTTTGCATCTTTTCTTTTTGAAGATTAGCTTCTGGCTGCAAAATAACATTTATTCTAAGATTATGAACTTAACATTGCAGGAGAGTTTAATTTTTAAGTTTAGTTGGAGGATTGAAAGAGAAGGGAGAGGGTTGTATTTCAGGCAGGACTCGCTTTGGAATGGCATTAAAAAGAAGAGGAATATGAGATGGTGCTGGCAACTCAGGAAACCATGAGCCCCCCCCCCCCCCGCCACCTTACCAGAGCCTGGTAGCAGTGTTTGGTGTGACCCTTGCCATTCTCAGGCTTGGGCGGAGGACCAGGGGATTTTTACTTCTTTGTTGTTGGGTTTTTTGTTTGTTTGTTTTGTTTTTTTCTGTGTGTGTCAGCTCAGCTGTGAATAAAAACTTAGGCAGGGGCTTACGCTGACAGGAAGGTTTTGAGTTCTTTAGACATGGGCACTTTGCCATGAAAGAGAAAGGATAAAGGTATATCTGTCTGACACAGATACAGAGTTTGATGTAAGAAAGGATATTGACTTGAAATCCAGCTTTGGTTTGGGTGTGACAGTACAATTTAGCTTCCCCCTCCCCATAATGGGGGTTTGTATTACATGACCTCAGGGAGATGACATCCAGAGGATTACTCTGTGACTCTGCTACCCATAAGCTTATGTTTATGTAAGTGTTTAGGGGAGAAAAAATAGTGGATGTAACTGCCAAAGACCTTTTTCTGATAGCTGCATTATTATACAGAATAAAAAATAGTAGTCCTTGCATCAAAGAAAATGGTGATTTATCTGATCTCACAAGACTTGGGATAGGCCCAAGGATTGGAAGAATGCACTCTGGAATAATATTTCGGGTTTGTGAAGGATGGAAATCAAAAATGGCAATGAGCATTGTTGCTGAAATTTTTGCTGGTGCTTTCTAGACTAGGAAAAGTTGGAAGTGCTGAAAGGCAGATGATAAAACAGGAGGTGATCAGGGGTGGTAAAAGCACTGAAATCCAGAACAAAAAGCTGAACGTGACTGGTTAGAAGAAAAAAAAAAAAAAAAAAAATTTAAAGGTGTCCAAGGAATCATAATGAATAAGGGGAATTTACTCAGATGAACATTGGAAAAAATCAGTACACTTGGTGTTGTTTCAAGAGAAGAGCCGTTGTAAGAGGAAGAGCTGAGTGAGAATCTAAGACTGTATAAAAATGATTGGAAAAATTGTGGTTATGCGTTTCCTGTGTAGCTAGGTAAGGCTTTAAAGTGTTTGTTTTTCTCCCCTGAAGGTGCCAAACTCTTAAACAGTGATGAAAAATACAGATAAGACATCTACCTATACAGGATTAAATTCTGACAGGACATTACTAATGCAACTGGAGTGTTTTATCCTGCCCTTCTAATTTGTCAAAGATCTCCATTGATTATGTTAATGGGTAGTGAATGTTCTAAAAACAAACTATGGCATCCTTCTTTGGGCTGCCTTAGCTGCAGAGGGAGAACCCAAGCTATGCTTGTGCATGTTCTCAGCCCAGCTTTTAGCATCAAGTGGGGAAAAAAAGTTGATCACAGCACCTGCTTAGTATTGTTTTCCCAGACACCATGCAATAGCACTTAACCCTCTACATGTTGCTGATAGGTAAATGAGCCCAATTCAGCCCTTGCTTTCCAGTTCAGCTTCCCATGTTGTTTTTAAACTTAGTGTATTATGGCCATAATACCCTGGATTGATATATATCACGTTAATTTATGCCTTGTATGTCTGGTGCCAGACTTACTTACAGAGGTATCAACAGTCTGATATCTTTCTATGCTAAAGATTATTTTGGCAATAAATGCTGTTAGACATTTACTATCATATTTTACAGCTACAAAACATATACTATAATCAGTAATATTCCTTAACACTGTATCCTAATATCTATAACTAAGCACTTAATTTAGACTTAGCAAGTTACTGTATGTTAATTTAGCACTAACTTAAGAGAAAACAACTATTTAGCCAAACTTTGTTTTTATTTGCATCTGTGCAGCCTTACTGAATTCACTGCAGTACACCTAAAGACACATTTTGGACAGTAATTTAGCACATCTTTTTATGCAGTGGAGCTGTTATATCTCAGTAAAAATATTTTCATGATCAATTACTATTTAACATGCAATTGCTGTCTGAGTAAATCTAAATCAAGCCTCAATTTTAGCCACTTAATTCAAAGCGTGAATTGACATTTTCTATTGGTAAGTAGAATAATAATAGGCTCTCCATTCTGAGTTGAAGGGGAAAAAAATCAATTATAACATTTAATTAGATTCGGTATAAAATGAATCGTGTATTTCTAGTGCAGTCTAAATTCCTTACACCTTCTCTTGGTCTGTTCTTCATCAGAACATCATGGTGAGAGGATAGATTTCATTTGCCCTTCCTAGCTTTCACAAGGAGGATGGCAGTACTATTCATTCCCTCTAAAATTCAGTAGAAAGATGGAGTCATAGAGTGGACAGATTCTTTTGGCAGAGTCTGAACTTGGGGCAGACCTCCCCTACCTCAGCAACCCCTGCTGTGCAGAGAGTAAAGGAGATCTGGTGAGGATTGCTGCAGGGACAAAAAGGTTAAGATGTGAGGCCAGAATGAACAATAAATGAGGTGTATTTAGGCAGACAGAAAAGGATATGTGAAAGGCACAATAATAATTGAGGAGGTGGGAGATGCTAGAGGCTTTTTATGCAAGTAAAGAGCCAGGACAAGTTTTCATAGAAGGAGACCTGAGATTGGTGTACGTGGTGGGAAGGTAGAAATGGCACGTGCTTTACGTCACCGATGGAACTCATGATATGAAGTAGTCATTGACTTTAAGGAATGCATTGACCACATTTACTGAGTTCTATCCACCCCCATGGATTTCAACCAAAGCCTGAGTAATGTTAAAGAGTCACATATTTCAGCTGTAGCCAATATTTTCTACTAAATCTGTCTCTCTTAATGATGTCTCAGCAGGACTGGGCCTCGTTCTTCTGTCACTGATCGGAGCAAATCCAATCGAAGTAAATTGGAGCCAATTGGTGTTTCCATTATGCAGTGGCAGGAGAATTGGACTCATTGCCACTAAGGATATATCAGTACTTCCTATTAATGTCAGTTTTCAGTTTTATAACATTTTGTTAAAAGTTCCCTCGGGCTGTATTCGCTATACAGATTTTCAGAGGAGGAGGACATATTTTATAGCGGGAGCTCATTTGGCTTATTGTTAGAAGATGCTTGTGTTCAGAACTTAAACGGATATTACTTTCAAAAAGCGAAGACATTGTCTCTTTGATTGCAGCTACTGGTCTGCAAATGGACAATTCACCCAAATTTTCATTAGATAGCTTTATTGGGTTTTGGACCAATTTGAGCAGAATTAGTATTTCTTTGCTAAGCTCAATACTTGCCAATATAGTCATGCTTTAGATTTTATAACAGATGACTTTTTTTAATATTACATACTCTGTGTTAATACCAAACTTTCATATTTTCCTAGAAAAGGTCTATATTTTGCCATTGGGTGTGAACATGTGACTTTTGCTAATTTAAATAAAGGTTAAAAGGACAATTTTAAGCATTATAAGAGATTTTAGTTTGCCATCTCTTCTCTTTATTATTCTAAATGGAACTTTTAAATGTCTTAGCTAGTTTTTAAGATGTATTACTTTGCCACAGTTCTACTTTATATTTGGTTTTGTTTTGGTTTTTCTTTTATATCTGTCTCGATTGCTGTCATTATTACTATTTCTTGCACTGTATATTTGTGATGTCATTTTAGCTTAAGGCTAGTGTGGTGCAATCATTCTGCCTTAAGCATCACTTTTCCCTATGACATGAACATAATGAACAGTGCAAATTACAAACTGGAAATGTTGTTGTTGACAGTCTGCTTAGCCACAACAGAAATAAGCTTATGGCTCCTTTCATGGTGAGCTTTTCCAGGTGTTTTTCCTCCTCTCAGTCTTGCTGATGTAAATCAGAAGTAATGCTATTTATTCCAGTTAAATCTGGTGTTTCTCAGTGAGGAAAATCTGATGTCTCAAACAACAGTCTGTCTAGACCTTCATGGGGCTTTTGCCATATTGTTAGTCACACAGAAATATAATTCCTGGAAATGCTCCCACTTTGCCTAAGATTTTGCCACTGTTTGAGTGTATTTGGTGTGTTGCAGAGTCCTGTTGTTCCCAAGGAAGCAGGAACCCAGCCAAGAGTGTAGAACACTAGGGAAACAAAACACTGTTGCATATTGTCTTTGTGACCTTCTTACTTGTCTGCTTTTCAAGGCTGAGGCCATAAGACATACTGTCTTAGTTATTAAAATAAGAGTGGAATTTGTGTCTGTTTCATGTGTTTATGCGTGATGAAAGACCATCATCTCAGGTCTGTAGTTATACCCATATAGCTCTTGTTTCCTTCTTGTTCCCTTCTTGCAGAAAAGTCACTCAGCATTCAGAAGCCGATTATCCCTTTTTTTTACCCTGTTTGGATTGCATTCTTTTGGAAATAGGGAGATCTGTCACAGAGAATCCAAAATTGCATTGCGGATGATATAAATTTGAGAGGAGCAGCTGATACACCACAGCACTGTGCTGTCATGTAGAAAGACCCCAACATCCTGGAGCAATGGACCAACTGAAACCTCATAAAAAAAAAAAAGTAAACGCAAAGTCCTGTACCTAGGAGGAAACCAACCCATGCCCCAGTACAGGCTGGGTCTTACTAGCTGGAAATGAGGTATGCAGCAAAGGTCTGGGAGTCCTGGTGGACACCAAATTGACCATTAGCCAGCAATGTGCTCTTGTGGCAAAGAAGGTCAACAACCTGGGCTGTGTTAGGCAGCACTGTGCTAGCACTTTGAGGGAGGTAATCCTTTCCCCCTACTTGGTCTGGAGTGCTGTGTCTAGTTCTGGCCTCCCGAGTACAAGAGAGATGTGGACATACCAGGGGGAGCCCAGGAAAGGGCTAGGAAGATGATTTACAGTCTGGAACATGTGTCATAGGAGGAGAGGCTGGGAGAGCTAGGGTTGTTGAGCCTGGAGAAGTCCTGGATGGGTCTTATGAATGTGTATAAATACCTGATGGGAGTCAGTGAAGAAGAAAAAGCCAAGCTCTTACCAGTGGTGCCCAGCAAAAAAAAAAACAAAAAAAACAAACAAACAAAAAAACCAAAACAAAAAAAAAACCAAGAAGCAATGGGTGCAAACTGAAATACAGGAAATACCATGCAAACATAAGAAAAAATCTTTTTTACTGTAAGGTTGATCAAACATTGGAGCAGGTTCCCCAGAGAGATTTAGGATTCTCCATCCTTAGAAGTATTCAAAACCTGAATGGACGTGGCCCTCAGCAACCTGCTCAAGTTCAGCCTGCTTTGAGCAGCAGGGTTGGACAAGATGTCCAGAGCTCCCTGACAACCTGGATGATTCTGTGAATCTCTTATCCATACCCCTGCTTACCAGATCCCAATAAACATTCAGACCTTGCTTTCATGAAATATCCCACCATGAGAATAATTTGCCTACATGTAGAGCAGTCTTCAAACCTCTGTGCTAATCAAAGAGATGCCCATATATGATTGAGATGCTTAGACATTGTAAAGGCAGATGTTAAATGTCAGTTTGAAATTATATAGTCCTTCATCCTCATAGTCTTGTTCAGAGTTTTATAACTTCGCAGATTTTCTTATTTTTATTATTTTTGGATCAGTCTTACCAAAATATTACTCTACACTTAGGGATTGTGCTATCATACACCAGATAGCTTCACTGGAGGTACTTTTGCAAGATACCCATATTTTTTCATACACTCTTTCTTGGGAACATGAGCTCAGTAAATTCTTCTGCTAGATTTTGTAGTCTTTCGTACACCAGTCTGTGATTTTTATCCCTTGGCCACATTGCCAGAATGACTTCACACGCCAATCTTTGTTCCAGTTCTGCAAAGACTTAAATTCTCCATTCTCACTTCCAACAGGCCTCAGTTTATCCCAAATATTAAGTTAATGTCATGTGTTTTTATGGAGTCTCTGTTTTTCTGTTTAACTTGTGAGATGGTTTAGTTTGAGTTTTGTAAATAGCTGTGATTCTGTAGCTTTCTTGAAAACACCTATTCATGAAATAGAGCTGTTAGTTTTTACCAAGCACAGAGACAACACAGAACATTTTTTAATGTATTTAGTTGAATAAGCAGAATCCTGAAAAATAGATTTTTTTTTTTACAGTGCAAATACTTGTTGTAAATTCAGGATTTGCTTTCCATGAGGATTTGCAGATACATCTTTTAAATTAGCAAACATTCCTCCTCCTAGACTTATTTGTTAAAATATTAAGAAGGTAATAAACACAAAGTTTAAGCATACAAATTTAAAAATACAAAATCATTTTTTGTGGAGACATTTCTTCATTATTTGCTCAGTTCTAATTTGGACTCTTTACCATCAAGACGTGAACTGGACCCCTAACTTTTTAAAAATAAATTACTGAACAAGTGCTAATGACTTTTGGCCATTATCAGCATGGGCTAAATTCATGCTGGTTTTCATCAGATGAAAGACTGTGTCACACTACAATTCCCTTGAGCCATCTAGTCCCTCAGCTATCAGCAGCACTTTAATTTTCTCTTAGATACAGTATAATGTGAGCACTCAGCCTGGTTCACTCAGAAAATGTGGTAATTTTTCATACTTTCAAACACAGATATTCTACCAAGTTTCATCCAGAGAGGCTAAATCTACATTTAAAAGCAAGGACACACTAGATGTTACTTTTGAAATAACATACAACATGGCACAAAGAAATAAATGCTACATTATTGTGTAGCAAAAGTTATAAATCAGACCCAGGAGATAAGAATAACAAAATAAAAGTGAAAACTTCACCTTTTAATTATGGTGGTGAAGCCTCTGAGATTGTGAAAACATTCATTTGGATAATTCTGATTCATACAGTCCTTACAGGAGAATTTGCTAAGCATCTTTCTTGAATATAATCTTGCAGATGGGAAAAAGCTTGTGGGTTTTTAATTCTCACAAATTAGATTATATAATTCCAAGAATGCACTTAACTGTCATGAACACATTTTATCTGCAGATATCAGATGCCAGGCCTTAAAAAAAAAAAAAAAAATTAGCAAGAAAAATTTTCTTTTAAAGGTTAATCTTAAATTTTTCTATTTTTTTTTTTTTTTCATTGTCAGAGCATAGTTTTTTTTTTTTTTTCCCCTTTTCTAGATTTAGCTTACTATTGTTACACCACAAACCTTCAAAATGTGTGTTCCCAGTCTCTAGGAAAATTTAAAAATTTCCTCAAGAGTTGTGCACTTTGAATATTTTTGTGCATCTGGAGTTTGGCAGATAAAGAAATGTCAAGCTATTTCTATGACGGTTGCCAACAAAACCAAGCAGAGATTTGTTGCCAGCACCCATTTCACCATAGCTCTACAACCTGTAGGAGCAAACGGTAGGCACAGCAGTTGCAGAAGGAAAGCTGCAGATAGTTTTTGTGAAGAAAATGGGAAATTAAGTAAAACCATAGGGAACAAACCTGAACTAATACTATTTGGGTCTCCTCCCAAAGACTGGCAGAAAAAGGCCTGCAGATAATAAATGTTCCTACCAGCTTAGGGGCTTGTGTTCAAACATCGCGCACTTTACTGATTGAGGTAGACAGAGACTTAAAGGGGAAGTTTGGCTCTTTAAGTTCTTGTTTAGCCTCCTCACTATTCTACATAATGTCACTGTTAAACTTGTCACAATTCTTTGTAGATGTCTCTGAAATATTGCCAGCACTTACAAAAAGATTAATCTCTCCTTCTCTGCATGTGTTTTCTTGAGAAAAGCAGTTAACATATTTGCTCTTCTTTGAGGTAGGTTTTTATCTTGCCCTATATAGAATTACCATGAGGCATCAACAAAGGGGGTATATATACTATATAACAAACACATATCCATTTCATATTGTGCTTGTGAATATATGACATTTTAGAAGTAGTAGAACTGTGATTCAGTTTCTAAAAAGACAGTGATTCAAGGTAGCAGGCCCTAATATATTATTCTGTGAATAAATACCTGCACACAAAGATAATATACGATTTCCACGTAAATCTTGACATCCTTAGCTCAGTGAGCTTGGTTTGTGTGCTCTCCTTAGAATCTGGGGGGTGCAGAAGCAACTGAAGTTTGACGCAACTTGGAACACCCAGTGTGCTTCTCATTGCAACCTTTCATTTCTCCTCCATGTCCCTCGTGGCACAGTGGATGCTTCATTCTTCAGAAACAGTGTGCCTATCTTGGGCAAACCTGGTTAGCAAAACATCCCTAGGTGTCTAATCTAAATCAGAGATTGGCCTGCAGAGACCCCTTAACAGCACATATTATGTTTTAAAAGCCTTGCCAAGCTCATTCTGACTGTTTCTCTGTAAGTACAGCAGATGTAGCTAATGCCAGGTAGGACATGTAGAGAAGCAGCTGATGCAGTAAGATGCTTAACAGTGTTTTAAAGCTAGAATCCCAAGTTCCTGTGCTACTTTGGTTGTGCAAAACACATTTAGAAGCTTCTATGAGGTTTTTTGAGCAGGATGGGATGGAAGAACCTTATAGACAAATCTAGAGGTTAAAATTATTTATAATGGATGCTATGCTAGATGAATATGTAGAAAACATGTCTGGTTTTTTTCTCACTTTGTACATAAATACTTTTTTACTGAACTTTACTGAAGCCTGTAATGGATGAAAATATGTCTTACATCTCTTGAAAAATGAAGATGATGGAATGTAAAGACTTATAGCAACAATTATGGCTAATATTTCTTCAGAATCCTGTTAGAATACTTATTTGGCTGTGGGTAGAGGTAATAAGTGAGGAAAAAAATATCAGAGCATTCAGTTAGTCAGACAAGATGTATTTACTTTTTCTTCAATGAACCTAAAATGGGAAGTAAAAGATGGCAAACATCTCTAGTAAAATTTTGACTCCACCAGTGTCACTGCTGTAACTTCATTTGATTTATCAAGACACTATCCTGTATTTACTGAACTTACCTACTTACCTATGAAGTCAATCAAACAGAAAAGGTGGGCTGCTAATTAAAAAAAAAAAAAAACCCGTTAATGGATTTTAGTCCTTCTTGGAAAAAATCAGAATTGGGAGTATGTTATGGATTAATCTCACTTTGTACAAGAACCATCATTTTCAGTTTTATCTTTAGAACTTTCACTTTGATTTCAAAAACGTAAACAATGAAAAGTAGTTTTGTAATTACTTCAGTGCATCTTTCATGGTTTAAACTATTGAGCTACCTGGCAATGTACCTTGAATATAGGAGTAAGGTTATCCTTTCCTTAGTATTTAATTGTTTTATTATTAATTTTATTTTCTTGTATGAAAATGCAGAATATTTTAGTTATTTGGGATTTTTTGGTTGTTTTTTCTTTGGTTGGGTTTGGGTTTTTTTGTTTGGTTGGAGTTTTTTTTCAAGTACACTATATTATTTAAATGCATAAATTTGCTTAAGCCTCAATGGGTTACTCTCAGTTGTAAGGCTATTACTTTTCCAGTTGCAAACAATAATGATACTGCAAAGATATTCCATTTGAGAAAATATTTAAATAAACTTTCTTCAAAAATGAGATGCAGCATATTTACATTTTTATTTGATGAAGCCTGTTCCTGCTATCTTTGTTCTTAATTTGGTCTCAAAAGAATTAGTAGTAAGAGGAAAAATAGTCTGTAAATATGTATGAAATCAAATTTAGAGAGTAGGCTAAAAGGTATTGACTGCAAGCAGTGCTAAACAGCAGGAGGCAAAATTTCCTCCATAGTTTTCTTCTTGGCTGGAAACACATTGCCTTCCATCTAGATTATTTAATCCTCAAAATGCACATCAAAGCTTCTCATCGGGTGGTGTATGTCTTTATAGGCAGTTGAATGTCAAAGATCTAGCTTAAAGATTTTTGAAAAATGTAAAACATAATAGATCCCAGATAATAACACAGCAGTGAAGCTCCTGAACTATTCCTTCCAGCAAAGTACTGGTATCACAGGTTGTAGCTAATCTTCATGGCAAAAGGAAGAGAAAATTTCCTACGTGAGAATTTGCAACATCAATCCAACAGATAGAAATAAAATGATCGAGTCATGTTACTGGACTATTATTAGCTTGTTAACAATTCCCTTCTCTCTTTACACTCTTGGCTTGCCAGAACAATAGGCTAAGAGTTATCTCACTCCTCCAGCCCAATTAGACAGTGGAAAAATATATGCAAAATATGTCTGAAACATTTTCCTCTTGTATATTCTTAATAGGATGCAGGTTTCAACACTGTCCCTCTATTTAATTCAGTCTTTGGCAAGAGCTGATTACTTGTAAAGACTGCATCAATTCTCATGAATGATTATCTCATTCTTAGGGATTATCTCAAAAACCTTTTAAACAATTTTGTTTTGTATTTCTGAGCTTGGATTTTGCCCTGACATAAGTACATAAAATAGCCAGGCATTTGTAAGGATCCCCACAGGGACATGGCAGAAATGTGGTAGCTAAAGAGTGTTTTGCTTTTTGGTGTTCTCCCTGTCAGGAACAGGGCTTATCCCACAGCAACTGCCAAAATAAAAGAAGAAGAAATGGAGTGAGGTTTAAAAGGAGCCTTTGCATCCTGCAATGAAGATTCCCTGTTCTTTCTTTTTACATTAGACTCTCTTTCCTTCTTATTTGTTTAAATACCAGTGATATGATATTTCCTATAGATGGCTCAGCTGTGTCACAGAAATAAGGTAGCTCTGCTTGAATACTCAGGGGTTTCATTTCACATCTGTTTAAGTCTTATTTTTTAAATCCTGAATAGTCTTGTTCCCATGTCTATCCATGACCTTCCCTTTCTTTTTTCTAGGTATTGTCTTAACACATTTTCTTTCCAGCAGTCTTGTCCATAGTAGTGTAAAAGCTCTCTCTCTGTATCTGCTACTTGGAACTTCTACTTTCTCACTTTTTTGTCTTTCAAGATATGATTATTGTTTTCCAGAACTTTTAATTTCCAGGCATGCTTTATGACACCCAGTATATTTTCATCTCTGAAGGTACTAATCCATTCACCATGCCCTTAGTATCTGCCTCCTCCTACTGTGTTTTAAGTAATACTCTTCTGCTAACTGCCATACTCAAACACAACTTCTGTTACTCTTCAAAGACTTTCCTTGGCTTTATGTCTCATCAGAACATGTCTGGCCTTTTGGTGGCTCTAGTACTTCAGTGATATTTCTAGGGGAAGTGATACTTGAGAGGAAGTATCTGACAGAGTCCAATCCTCTCTCCCTTCCTTGCTTCAATCTTAATTGCTTTCATTGTGATACAACGTTGCTGCTTCTTAGAATCATAGAATAGTAGGGGTTGGAAAGGACCTCTGGATATCAAGTCCAAATTCCCTGCCAGAGCAGCATCACCCAGGGCAGGCCACAGAGGAACAGATCCAGGTGGGTCTTGGAAGTCTCCCAAGAAGGAGACTCCACAACCTCTCTGGGCAGCCAACCTTCTTGCCTACCTTTTGTTCCTGTTTCTTAATCCTGCTTCTCCCTCTTAGAAATAATGATTCAGGAGTTTAAGAGGACTTCCAACCAGATCATCACTCTGTGTTGCTTTTACATTTATCTTCCTCTTCATTTTTACCTGTGGTCTTCAGCAGCATCCATCAGTATGCCATGTGGTGTTTCAAGTATGTCCAAGTATGTTCCCACAGTTCATGTCTGCTGGTTTCCTCTGCATAGTTTATGGGATTTGGATTCATCAGCCATTAGCTTCCATCATGTGGATTGTTTTCTTTCTCATTTATTTGGGCTCAGGGAATTATCCTGTTTCAGTTGACTGGAGAGGTAAGACATTGTTGGCTAAAACACACATAGACAAAAGTGTGGGTGACTGAGATGGCAGGGTTGTAGAGGCAGCTTGGCTGCATGATGGAGCTCAGTGCTTGGGGCATCCTTGGGCATCTGTGCCTGCCAGGTGTAGAATCATAGAATTGTCAGGGTTGGCAGGGACCTTAAAGATCATCTAGTTCCAACCCCCCTGCCAATGGCAGGAACACCTCCCACTAGATCAGGTTGCCCCATCCAGCCTGATCTTAAAAACTTCCAAGGATGGGGCTTCCACCACCTCTTCCAGTGTCTCACCACCCTCACGGTGAAGAAATTCTTCATAATATCTAACCTGAATCAACCTATCTCTAGTTTTAATCCATTCCCTCTAGTCCTATCACTGCCTGACAGTCTAAAAAGTCCCTCCCCAGCTTTCTTGCAGGCCCCCTTCAGATACTAGAAGGCCACAATAAGGTCTCCCCGGAGCCTTCTCTTTTCCAGACTGAACAACCCCAACTCTCTCAGTCTGTCCTCATAGGAGAGGTGCTCCAGCCCTCTGATCATCCTCATGGCCCTTCTCTGGACACGATCCAGCACATCCATATCCTTCCTGTAATAGGGGCTCCAGAACTGGACTCCAGGTGAGGTCTTACAAGAGTGGAATAGAGGGGGAGAATCGTCTCTCTCAACCTGCTGGCCACGCTTCTCTTGATGCAGCCCAGGATACGATTGGTATTCTGGCCTGCAAGAGCACACTGATGGCTCATGTTGAGCTTCTCATCCACCAGCACTCCCAAGTCCTATTCTTCAGGGCTGCTCTCAAGCCAGTCACTGCCCAGCCTATACTGGTGCTTGAGATTGCTCCGACCCACATGGAGGACCTTACGTTTGGCCTTGTTGAACTTCATGAGGTTGGCGTGGGCCTGCCTCTCCAGCCTGTCAAGGTCCCTCTGAATGGCATCCCTTCCATCCTGTGGTTCAGCTGCCCCACACAGCATATTTCACCAGCTTAGAGACCAATGTAATGTAATGTACCAGTGTAATATTGATAAAGTGTGTCCTTGCTACTGCTTCTGCCTTTGCTTTTCATTTGGTAGGGAAATGAATCGGCATTTGCTCCACTTTCAGAGTACAGACTAGTCAAACAGCCTCGATATGCAACCTTTGACTTTAATGTGAGAGATGCTCATTAAAGTCGGAGAATGATTTAGTACAGTATGTGGCCTTTCACTTCTAATTGAAAACTGATCTTATGAGATGCAAAGAAGCCACAAGTTCTGTTTAACTCACTGGCTGATTTAAGGTCTCTTTGAATCCTAAGAGGTGCTCAGTGCTACTCTGGGTAACTATAATATTGATATTTGTTGTCAAGCTGATGCAGTAAGTGTATAAAATCAACAGCAGTGCCCAGTGAACTCAATGGTCATCAAATAGTAATCCATCTTGCAAGTAATCCTACCCTAATTATTTACAATAAAAGAGAGATATAACATCAAGGAAATGCATCACAGAAGGCATTATGTAATTAGCTAAAGATGTACTTGTATTGCATCAAACAACAGGGAATGTACATTTATCACCTTGATGAATGACTTTTTTTTTTAGTGTTCTTTTAGTATTTTTAGTGGTTTCAACATCTTTTTTTAATTATTGCTCATTTGACTTAAAACCACTGTAGTACCATCACCTTTTTTTTTCTTTATGTTTTGAGGAAACTCAGCAAAGCTTCCAAGGGAAAGTATAACTGACTATATATATGTAATGTAGAACTTTACTTTTATTACTGTTTTTGCAGTCTGAAAAAAGATTTTATAGTGCAAAAACATTTGGTGATCTCAAGGTTATATCTAAATGAATTATATTTTTATTAAATAATTTTAACAGCTAATAACTTGCAAATAGATGTATCTTTCTAATTCTGCAATGATTTTAATGTAACAATAAAACAACCCACTGTTTGTAGTAATAACATGTATTTGCTTTACTGGAAACAAGCTGCATAAGCAAGTTGCTTATTGTAAGCATACAGGGAGCAACTTTTCCTACACAGCCTCAGACTTCTTCAGGGCTCATTTTAAGTGTGTATACTTGGTTTTGTACTTCTATATGGTGCTTGAGTACCTTATTATTATAATTATTTTAGATTTTAATGAGGTTTGAAGAAGAGGAAAAAAAGGAAAATAATTTTTGTTTGTTTTCTGTTAAATGTTCTTAGTAAGGGGAGGGGAACAAAGAATAAGGGATCAGTGTGTAAGAAAAGAGGCTAAGAATGATTTTGCCAAAATAATTTTCTGGAGAAAAATCTGATCTAAATCAATGGTGGCACCTCCCAAGGTTAGAACATTACTTATTTAGATAAATTTGTTTGATTGTGCAATGTTGCACTTGCCATTATCAGTCTAAAATTCAGAACAGAAATCTTACTACTTATATTCGCATTCTCTTTGGATAAGTGTGATTGCTTAGTCATAGAAGTGTTTTTTTTAGAAAAGACTCTTTTTCTCCTGTTCGTAAAGTTCTTTATCGCTAAATAGAGAATAAATTTAGAGCTTGTAGAAGTTCATGACAGACTTTATTCTACAAAAAAAAAAATAAATTAGATAGTTAAAAGTGTAAACCGTTAAAATACAATAGAAAGGAAGAGGGTTTTCTACCCAATGACAAATTGATGTTGATTTCAGTGGGAAAATACAGCCCCTGAACCTTTTTTATTACATCCTCTGAACAGATTTTATAACAGTTCTGTATATTCTGAAGACAGAAACTTGATGTCAGGGCCTTGTCATCTCTGGTCAGTAGAGTAGTTTGTCAGGAGAATTTTCAGCTATAAAAGCCTCAGTAACTCATCAGAATATTTGTTGAGCTTTTCTGACAAAAGAGGCAAGTGTCTGTCAAGAAAAATCTGGAGTTTTCCTTGACTTCCCCTAGGAACGTGTAACCTAATTCCCCTAGGCTAGTTCCCAAAACCTTTTGTGCAAAACAGATAGACCGTTCCTCTAGACCGCCTGATGTAGCACACAGCAACGTGACTTTGCCTGCTCCTTCCCATGTGTGAAACCAAATGAGTGACATCCACTAATGAAGCACATACTGAAGCTTGAACAGGCATCTCACTGAGCGTGGCAAAAAGAAATTTCTAAAATAAAAATCCACAAATGGTGTCTCTAATTTGAAATCTAGCTTTATAAGCTGTTCGACACCAATAGGCTATGAACACCATACAAGGAGGTGAGGAATAACAACTAGATACCTAGTACATCATAACCATGCATATAAACAAACAATCCGGTTTCTTAAAGGTTATAGAAATTTAAATGCAAATAGCAGTTGTTAATGATACCCTGGAGACTGACGTTGTAGTCGATTTGTGCAGGATGCAGCATTGTAAACTTAGTTTTTGCTGCTGGTTTCCTTAGAAACTGGAACAAGATATTTTTCAGGACACCAAATAATATACTGTTTCAGTTACTGAGGATCTTGAACTAAAAAGTAACTGATTTTGCATGAGACACTGGATTGTCGTGTATTCTTTCCAGAAAATATTATGGCACAAAGTCTATATTGAAATGTTTTTAAACCTGCTATTTACTTCTAGTGATCTTGCTACCTAAGTAATAAAACTGTTGAAAAAAAAAAAAAAGCTTTTAAACCATCCAAGGTGTCAGTTCACTCACAGTGCTTTTGAGTTCCAAGTACTTTACTAATAATCTAATCACTGCCCAAGCATGCCCAGTATTCTAGTTATCAAGAAATAAATCTCCATGTATACCTTGATCGTGCCAGGATGCATTGAATGTGTTTAGCAAGTGAATGTGTATAAGGTATCTCCTCATAGATTAATGAATAATCCTACTTGGAATATGTGATAAATACAGATTAAGAGCTACAGAAAACTGTAAATAGTTATGCGAACAGAGAGGCATTAAGGTCACTAAACGTGGACACTGCTTCTCTCATTTATGCACATGTTTGAATAGTCAAGTATATATATATCAATGCTTAGAATGTGTCCAAACCGGAATGCCCAAACCAAATGGCATTGGGTTGTCTTTTCATGACATTAACGTGAAGAAAAGTAAAGGTATGATGTAAATGATTTCGTTTATTACTTTCAAAGGAAAAGTTTCCTCGTAGTTGGGTAATATAGGCAGAAAATACAAAGAACAAAAGGTAAGGAAAGAGAGAAAAAGAAATAAATTAGTATCCACATTAATTTTACATCTCACTTCTTTTTTTCCCGGTTTTGTTTGTGAGTATTTTTAGTTGAGGTGCTCTAGTTTTTGCATTCTAAATGAACCGAGTTCTGTAAAGGTTTGAACACTCACTTTCTGAAAATTGAGTCCAAGGTAGCCAAGACTGAGCACCCAGAAAATAAGTTGAGGTTTTAAAAATAATGATCTGGTTTACGAAACAGATTTTATGCAATATTGGTTTATCTTTTTCTCAGTTTAGGTTTTTAAAAATGCTTTCATAATATCCTGTGCATTCATTCTATCATTTTACAAATACTACTGGAGATATTCTTAGTGAGCCTATATTACTTCCTAGTCAAATTCCTAAGGAGTTATTTCTTAAAAGAATGTTCTTGATTTTTCATATTTCTCAAAATATGTGATACATTTGTGTTTTGTCTGTTCTTGATAAAGCAGATACAAGGCAGTTATTGTTGGCAAAATGAAATTCCATGCTTCATATAAACCTTTTTATCACTGTGCTTTTGTGGAAATCATTATTTTATGGATGTTAAATACAAATGAAAGATTATTCATGATTCATTCTGTAAAATAAGATTTTATAAAAGGCACTTTCCCAAATTTTCTTTTAATAAATTACAAATTATGTAGTTTTGTTTGTTTTGTTTTTTTAAAATGTGAACACACTTTCTTGTCATCTTGGAACAGTGTATCTTTCCCCTCTCTGCCTCCACACATATGTCACTTTTAACAAAGAATATTCATTTTTTAATCTCAAATGTTCTTTACATCTGGAAGTTTATTGTCTGACACTTTTGTTACAAGGACACTGCAGAAGAATCAATAAGCTACAAATATACTATTATACATTCAGATGCTATTCAGATATTAATGTTATGGAAAAGAAAAGTTGGAGTATTCATGAATTTAAATATTTTTCATATAAACTATGTAAATATAATGATTAACAATCAGCTACATTCACTATTCAGGACATGCTATGTAGCATTTTCCTAATTACACTTACCAGTGTGGGAGGATATGACTGCAGAGGAAGATTAAACTATTTGTATTTATTCAGTGTTGCTTTATAGCATTAACCAGGAAACTCATTTCTGCAGTATTGAATGCAAGAATCTAGAATAACCTGAGGAATTTGATTAGAGTGGCAGCAGTCTGTGCCAGGTTTGGGTAGGGATGGCAGACTCAACCTATTCTGCATCAGCAGTCATTTTAGCTACTTCTATCATCTGTAATTTCACTCAATAAGGGTGATTTAAAACATAGGCAAAATTACTGCTTAATATTATGGTTTTAGTTAAAGTTCTTCAAGTAAACCAAACAAAAAAAAAAAAAAACCCCACCTGTCAGGCAGGCTTCTGTTTTCAGTTATTCATGTTTTATTAAAATAAACAAGTAGTTTGCAAGAAGTGGAACTAAAGAAACCTGGTGTGGTCTAGCTCTGCATCTAGTGATGGGATTCTGTGAAGATTAAGGTGCAACTCAAACTGAAGATTTCCCTGAAATTAGGACATGTGTAATGTCTCTTCTGTCTTGCACAATCTCTGATGCCTATGGAAAGATGAACTCATATTATAGTCTTTCCCAGAGGAGATGCCCTAATTGTTTTTTTGGGGCTTTTTTTGTTGCTTGTTTGGGTTTTTTCCCTACTAAGAGCATATTTAAAGTAGCTTAGTATCTATATAGCTACATCATAGAATGGTAGGGGTTGGAAGGGACCTCTGGAGATCATTGAGTCCAGCCCCTCTGCCAGAGCAGGAACACCCAGGGCAGACCACACAGGAACAGATCCAGGCTGGTCTTGAGAGTCTCCAGAGAAGGAAACTCCACAGCCTCTCTGGGCAGCCTGTTCCAGTCTCTGTCACTTTCACAGGGAAGAAGTTTTTCCTCATGTTGAGGTGGAACTTCTTGATTACCTGTTGTCCTATCAAAGGACACCACTGAAAAGAGACTGGACCCTTCTACTTGACACTCACCTTGTGGATATATGTAAACTTTGATAAGATCCCCTTTCAGTCTTTTCCAGGCTAAATAGCCCCAGGGCTCTCAACTTTTCAATCAGATACATCAGATTTTATGGAAATAGGAAAAAAAAAATTACAAGTTTCTGGGGACAGGAAAATGACATAAACAGAGGAGCACTCCTTTACCTGGCCTGCTTAAGAAACAAGGGTACAAAGTTCCAATACCAGAGTTGGGATTGTCCCTCTATAGTTTTATTTTAATGGCCACTGAGATACTGGAGTTGAATAGAAAGATTTATGATGTCTAATGGGTTTGTAATTTCTCCCAGAGTTGCTTCACCTTCTCATCACCGCCATTCTGTACTCTGATGCCAATGGTATCAGTCTGGCACTTTTTGTCTCCCATGCTATAATGCTTTGAGAAATCTGGTGCTTGTGATTCACTACAGTCCTGAGAAACTCAGTGAAACCATTCTCTCAGTTTCTGTGCCAGGCTGAGATGTTTCAGTTTTTCAGAAATAAGTGTTGAAATTTGGTTGTAAGTGCTTAATGGCTGACTTTCATAGGAGAAAAGATGTGTGGTTTCTGTTTACAGTGGAGGTGTTATTTAGCTGGTACTACCTTGTATTTTACTCCTCTAATGTGGCCGCCTCAGGAGGTTACAATGTCTGACAAAAATGCTTCTACGGCCCTGTGCTTAGAACAGCTCCTGTCCAGTGTTTGTGAATTTGTTCTGATGTGTGGCCCTGGACATCTTTCTTACTGTAGCTCGCATCTTGTACTCCTATAATTGAGAAAATCAAGTTCCATCAAGTTACTGGTTTGCTCTTAATTTGTAGATAGGTAAACTCTTAAACCTAAAGAGTGGTCTTAAAACTCGATGAAGTGTCTAAATGGCTACAAATTTTCTGACTCTCTACATGAAAATTTTCATTAATGTCAAAATATGAAAAGAATAATATACTTCACAGCTTCAGATGATAGAAGACATAGGTTGCCTCTAACAATCCATTTTGTATTTTCCCTGTTTCTCCATTCCCTGCACTAGCAAATGTAGATCTTGGGAGGTGTTGGCTTGGGAATTCGTAATGGTATGGTTGGTTTCTAGTCAACTGCTTTGTATTGCATGATGATGTGGAAAGGGGAGTTTTATGTGGGACTGTATTGCATTGAAAATAAAGGAAGTTAGGTATAGCTGGTGAAGGAAAAATCCTGGTAATGAGAAGAGTATGAAATTGTGAGAGTAATACAGGATAATGTCATTCTCTGGGATGGTGGAATTGATTATTGTGATTCAGGAGTTTCTATCCATGATAAAAGGAAGACAGAGAATCCTCAAAAGGCTTCTGTCTGTCTTTCCCAGAGAAGATAGTTTTAGACCTGAATTATAATGCATCATCTGGTTTTGGTGAATAACTTAATGGTGTTTTTAAAAGTGTCTCAGCAGAGCTTATATTTCTATACAGCAGTTTGTATTAAAAATAAGATATGAGCTGAAACAGTGTTTCTTGTTTGGTTGGTTTTTAACTATGGCATAAAAGTCAAGTAATTTTGTCCATGGACAGAAGTTTAGCTTTGGTTGTACTTTTTCATTCAAGCCTTCTTGTAGGACATGTAATAGAGAGCTCATGTATCAAAGCCTTAACTGTGGCTTTAATTTTCTGTCCATTAATTTTGATTAGTCACAAGTTGGATGGGCGAGAAGAGGGACAGGGGATTTCTCTCCCTGCCCCCCCCCCCCCTTGAAATTTTGCTTTACTTCCAATCATGTTGTGAAAAGAAAAAAAAGCCTTGTAATTTTTCTCACTGCTACTTCTATAGCTCTGTTCAGTGTTTTAGCACTTGAATCTGGGCAAAGATGATGTCACAGGTGGAATTAATCTCTTCTGACCTAAATGAATTTTAACTCTATGTCTATGCCAAGTCACAGTGTGAGAAGCCTGTCTAGGCCCAGAGCACCAATTCTTTACTTTTAAGAGTATCATCATATGAAACTCTGGCAGTCTGTTAAGGAAAGCCTGATTTTACATCTTTATTTGAAGTTTTAGAGCAGAAGAACTGCTACAGACTGAACCATACGAACAACAACATTTCTTTTCTCTGTCTTTCCAGTCTGGTGAATGACCAAAAAGTTAGTTCCCCGCTCGCCCTCTTTTCTTTTTTTCTCGAGACTGGGATCCTGTGCAGATAAATTACAGCAGGTTTACATGATGAAAAGTTACTGCAAGAAAAAAAACCTTTGTGTCTGAGCTCTTTGCCCCAGAAATACTTACGAATACCTGTCAAAATGTGGATTTGTGGGAGAATGAAGAAGAGAGATAACAGCTCCCACTACACTACTGCAATTTACTCTATTGCTCAACAACTCTCCTGCTGCTGTGTGGTATTTACCTGGCTCAGGGCTGGCCCTACTGTCAACCATAATTTAATGGGCTATCGAAATATTTTGTAGTAATTACTTATATTAAAAGATTATATCCTCACATATGTGTTTGGAGATTGCATTTAAAAGTATGCAGTAGTTTCCAAAACGGTCTTACTTTGAGGAGTATGAATCCCGTATTACCTGACAAGTTGGATCCTTACAGTAACTGGCCCACTGAGCTATGGGTAAACTATGCTAAGGCATCCACAGGAGTACTAAGTACTTTTGATAGCCATCATGTTGTGGTTTAATCCCATCCAGCATGAAACAAAGCACCACACAGCTGCTCGCTTACTCCTACACCTCTCCAGTGGGATGGAGAGGAAAAAAATTAACAGAAGACTTGAGGGCTGAGACAAAGGACTAGAGAGGGCACACAAGCCAGTTATAGTCACAGGCAAAAGACAGAGTCGACTTTGGGAAACAAGCTCAATTTAATTTAAACAAGAAAGCCACCAACAATTTACCAATTGAATCAGAGTGGGAGAGTGAGAAAAACAACTGGATCTTAAAAACATCTTCCCCCCACCCCTCCCTTCTTCCCAGCCCTAACTTTACTCCTGATTTTCTCTACCTCCTCTGTGCTAGTCAAGCAAGTAAAGCAGGGGGGTGGGGAATGGGGGTTGCTGTCAGTCCATCCTATGCTTTTTCTGCTTGTCCTTGGGGAAAGAACTCCTCACAGTCCACTCCTGCTGCAACATGGTATCCTTCCCATGGGAGTCAGTCCTCCTTCCATGAACTTCTCCAGCCTGTGTGGGTTTCTTCTGTGGCCCACGGCGTGAACAGACTGCTCCAGCATAGGCTTCCCTCAGAGTCATGGCTTTTTTTGCAGGTGCAGCCACCTTCTCTGGAGTTCAGGTCCCCCATGGGCTGCAGACCAGATTCTGCTCTACTGTTAATCTCTTGGGTTGCAGGGGCTCAGCCTACCATCTCCTTATGGACTGCAGGGCACTCAGTGCTCCAGCATAGTGTTGTCCCCCCACCTTCCTCACTGACCTCTGTCCACAGAGTTGTCTCTCTCATCCAACTCTCTCTGAAACAAAAGAACGCACATGCGCACCCCCCAAGAAAAAATGCTAGCCCAACAGGTTTTTCCCTTTTCACAGAGGTACTGATTGTCTCAGTCTTGGCCAGAGGTGGCTCTGACTTGAAGCTGTTGGAGGTTCTCGAAGCTTACAGGATCCACACCAATAGCCACCACTACCAAAACACTGCCAGGCACAAACCGAACACATACTGACTTTAAAAGGCTATTCTTCCCAATTTCACTGTTTTTTTTTTTGTTTTGGTCTTTGCTTTTAGTGCTGCATCTTCTCTCCTCCATCCTTGTTTCTCTGTAACACATGCTGATCATGTTTTCTGGAAAAAGTATCCATCATTCCTATTTGATGAGTGCTTCCTCTTACTTTTTTTTTTTTATTATATTTAAAGGTTTACCCTTTTTCCAGTCAGATAAGTTGTCCTTATCTATAGCAGGCCATGAGCCTTATATCCTCTATTTTTCGTCATTCAAGACCCCTGTTGGACAAGACCATTCTACAGCAAATTAAATTGTCCCCCACAGTCTGTTTAGACATAGTTAATGTGCATCACTTGAGTCTTCTTGGACAGAAGAGGGCTGTCAGACCACAATGTAAAATCCATCATATACTCTGTAATAAAGCAAATTAATTTAACACCCCAAACCTAAAAAACCTGAGTTTCCTGCTCCACTTCTAGGACTAAAGCTCATAAGAACAGGTTAAGTAGCCCTTTAGTATCAGGAAGACCACTGGAAACCCAAACCTAAAACAGATGAGAGCTTTTCAACAGGGGACAAACCAAGTCCCCTGTCTAAACCCCACCACATCACTTGCCTTCAAGAGACAGTGGTATTCTTTATACTAAAGATGAAAGATCCATGTGATTTGAGCATTTTAGATGTCGTCTTTTTCTCAGACTCTTCCTGGATATTTTTGAAAATTTTTGTTTTCTTATTTTCAATGATGAGGTAGGGGGATATAATAGGTTTTTACAGTTGCTACATATGTGTAGCTATTTCTAAAACAAATGATTCACTTGTGTGTAGCACCCAAGATTAAATTCCATGGGGAATTGTAGATTTTTCACTCATGTACAACATTTTTTATTTAGAATTGATACCAGAAAAAATTGTCATTTTCTTTGTGCCTTTTAATTCTGTGCAGCTAAAATTCACATAGGTGCAACATCCTAAGAAGATTGACATGAAAGGGTGAAGTCTCAATGAGGTGAACAGGGAATTACATGAATAACTTCTATTATTAATAACGGGAATTGTGCTTCTTTTCCCTACATACTCAGTTGAAAATTGTATGCCTAAAGAAGTTGACAACAAATATGCTTTCCCTGTTTAAGTTGCAAAGCACACCAACATCAAGGTCACTTGCTCCATTTGACGAAAGGAAAAAAGCACTATATAAAATATGGATAGAGTGTCAATCAACACTGGTTTTACAGTATACACTATGGTAATGTGAATCATATTGCTTTTTTTATTTTTAAACACAACTAGATATGGTAGTTTGGCAGCAGTGTTTTTACAAAGACAGTGCCTTCAAACTCTTTCATAGCAAGACTGGAAATCCTGCCAGGTAAAAAAAAAAAAAAAAAATTGAAAACCTTTCTTCCCTTATAGGCCCATTTTGACAGGAAATCTTTGAGAGGCAGAAGCAATGAAGTGCCCAGAGATTTCATCTGTCTTCTTTTGCTTCAGGAAATGCTGAGCACAGGCTCCCCTATTAGGCAAAATACACGAAGTACCAAATCCCCTTAACAATCATCTTCAGTCTACTCTTAGGTTGACAGCTTTCTGTGTCCTAGTCTGTCAAACACAGCCTGTTACTGAGACTCTTATTACTGGGACCAATGCAAAAGTTTTTGACAGTACTTTGAGGGGAAAAAACATTGTCAGTGCTTATAAGTTATCTCATCAAATCAATTTTGCAGGGACTTAATCAGAATAAAATATATCTTACTAGAAATACATTAATTCACAGTGATTTTTCATTTGCTCCATAGTGCTGACATAAAGGTCCACTTTGAAGGCATCGTCTGTCTTTCTGTGTGGTTTGGTAAAATTTGGCAAATATTAGCTGCTTTATTGTAATATCCAGTATTATTTTTGATTGTTTTTGACAGATGCCAAATTTAAAATTTAAGTAACGCTTCAAGAATGAAAATGACAGCTTGCAGTAATTCTGCAGGTGTCCAGGCAGATGTACTTCCAAAAATAATTAGACAAAATATGTACAGATTGCAAGAAATATCGGAAAAATTGTCAGAAAATTTTTATTAGTAGACTCTGTATGTTTGGGCATTTTATCTACTTTAAAACTATGAGTTATTAAGAAAATTTCATATTCTTTCATGCGGAACAGTGAATGCACATTGAATGTAATGTAGTTTAAACCCAAAAAGCCAGTTTTGTCTTTGAACATGAAACGAGAGGAGGGGAAATAAGTTGAAGTGTCTTAAACTTGTATGGTCTTAAGGAGTTTTCTTGAGAAATTTTGTCAATCAGGCAAGTAATAAAAGGGAATATGTAAAAACCAGTCTGAAACATGGATTCTGCCCTCAAACTATTATTTAGCACAGTGACTTTGCAAGGTGTATTCATGATTTGTACTAGAGGTAGTGAATGTGGAAAAAGAAACAGAGTATGAATTTTTATTTCCAATCAGCTATGTGCATTTCACTGAGTGCAGAGAAAAAGGGTAGAAGATCTTTCTTGAAATAGGAATTGTGTGTCTCCACTGCCCCCCAAGAAATTACTCTCCAGGAGTAACCTTAGATATTAAACATTCTGCTGCTCTTTTCATCTAATGCTTTACTTCAGTGCCAGCACAACAAAAGCTGGATGCCACAGATACTGGAAAACTGGTGACTTGGTAAAGACAGAAAACAAAAATACTAAAAATATCACAAAATAAGGCGTGTATCTCCCTTAATTCCCTTTTCTTCTGTCAGTGGTTTTATGGTTATTGAATGAAATAAACATAAAACCCTAACTGCAAGGATTGGAAATTAGGACTCTCGCTCATCGCTTGAATATAACCACTTGTCTTAACCTGTTTGAATTTAATATCTTTTCCCTTCCATTCTGTGTATATGGCCCATATAATGTAATTTTGGTTTTGGTTTTTTTTTTTCCCTAGTCCACTGAAACACCTTTAACAAAAGACATTGCTGGTGTCTTGCTATCAAGCAGCCTACAGCTTAATGTATGTCTCTTGGGTAATGGAAGACGTGACGCTAAATATGCTAAAGCAGTAGAAGGAATTTAGCCTGTATTTCCAGTTTGCTGGTCTCCAATCACAAAGCTATCATATCAAATATTAAGCTAAGCCTCTTCCTACGGTACTTCTCTAAGAAGAAAGTTGTGCTCTCATCCTTTTGCACCTTATGGACCATATAAAGAACTTTAACAACTAATTAAGGAGCACAAGAGTAAGTGAAAAAAACAACCCACATTATGGGTTCATCTTCTCTTCTTCTCACGCCATCAGTTGTTTAAAAGCAAACCCATTCTGGATAGAGTTCTGCTATATTTGAAGTGAACAAAGACATGACCATGCAGTAAGGTATAGGGAAAAAGATTTGTTCTTCAAGCTTTTTTTTCTTGAAGTGAGACTGAATCCCACTTAGTAAATGAGAAGTTTGATATTGTCTGTGAAGGTCACTGGAATACACACATTGACTGAATGGGAGGAGGAAAGATGTGGTGATCACAGCATTGCTGGAGGATATTGCTGGCCATTCAAGTGGGAGAAGGAAGGGACAGCACTGTTTATTCTCCTTTATCTTTCTTTTCCTTCCTTACTTGGATTAGTGGCAGTAAAGATTTGTTAGTCATTTTGGCCATCCTCCAGCCCATTTCCTACAGCAGTTCTCACATTTTTTTTTTTCAAGTCTCTGTTATCTTAAGCTATGGGACATCTGACATACTGCTTGGCAAAGGATTCCACAGTTTAATCAGCACCAGCTTCAGTGCTGTGTTTTGGTGTTGGATTTGGGAGGTGTTTTTTGGCATTTTGCTTATTTAAGTCTCAAAACTAGAAACATTTCTCGTTCTACATTTTGTACTAATAGGATGTGAATTCCTTGTTATTCTTCCAGGCATCTTTTTAATAAGTACTTTCACAAATGCATCTATGATTTGTTTGACTTCATCTTAGTAACAAAACTGTGTGTAAAGTTGTCACTTTGGCTGTATTTATATCCTTACTACTTTCTGCCTCTCAGTGGAGCAAACTGACTTCCAAGACTGTTCTGTAAAGGAAATTTCCCATTTCCTTCTTGTTTAAATACACAAAATTAAATAGTATAGAAAACTTTAAATTCGCTTCCATCACAGTCTATTTGTTTGTGTAAGAGTCTTGGCTTCAGTATTTTAGTTTTTACTTTCTGCTCCTTCTTTTACTTTCGTTCCATGTGCATCATGATTTCTCTTTCTCCAGTCTATTTGTTTTCAAGAAACCCTTTAATCTGACATGTTTATATGTGTTTCCATTGTATCTTCTATTTTATTTACACATTTTAGATCAAATGTTTGATTAACTTAAAAAGAATGACAATGTAATTGTGCTAATGCAGACTGTACATTCCAAAAACAGTATTTATGCTTCCTTTTTCATTGTGTCCTGTGATGAGATGGATTTTTTTTTTTTACCACTGCAAAACAAAATATGGTAAAGTTTTCAAACAATGGAAAAGCTAGACAAAGATTTGTGGGCATTTGGACATGTTCCTCCTCCCTGTCCAGTTTATGGAGATATGTCTGTGATGCTTTTGGAACAGCAGAGATGTGAAACAAATCTTATGGCAGATGTTATCATTCCTAGTTGAGCTGAGTAATTTTCAGCCCACTGACTTAAATGGTTTTTGGATTAGGCCCTAAAGAAAAGGATGTCATCTCTAAGATGTGAAATGTTTCTTCACAACGTCCAAGGATATGTATTACAAACAGAATTGATTTCGTACAGAAACTTTCTTTTCTTATTACAATGGTTTTAGCTAAACTGTCAGAAAATGTCAAATCTTCTATTTGTGCCCCACAGGAATTTTTCCTCTGCAGCATGTTGTTATTTTTTTTTTCTTTCTTCTTTTTTTTTACAATGTCTCCTTGCTGCAACACCTAGCATTTTGCTAAAATTTTAGGTACTTTGACTAATAACCTTTGATCTCTGGAAACTCCAGCTACCTTCTCATTATTTCCAAATAATACACTACTTACAGAAAACTCCTCTCTGTGTTCTGAAATAGACTTGCAAGTGCACGTTAAAAGGACAGCTTTACTGTAATCCTCAACAGTTCTAACAGATGAAGTATTCCATCAATTTGATCTGGTATCCAGGTAAACAAAGTTTACAGATGCCAACTGTTCCTTGCTCATGTTGGAATTTGGTGCCACAAGAGGACTCTGAGCACTGACATTATTCATTCAGCTGCAGACTTCTCTGCAAACAAAGGTAGGAACCTTTGTCACTGCTCCCTCTACACTAGTCAGCTATTTATTCTTTCTTCCTTCTATCCTACACCTCTCTTGCTACAGTATACAGAGTGTCCTTGTTGCAGAAGCCTAAATAATGAAATGCTTTTTGAAACCTGGACTAAAATAGTGCTGATGGCGCAGTATCAACTTTGAAGTGGGTGAGCATGGCTTGAAAATCCAAGAGACTTCAGTCAGTGGTGTGCATATATAATAGTGTTTTCAGTGAAGAAGCAGCTGACAGCAGAATAATCCAGGAAGATAATGCAGGTGCAGAAGTCAGAGGAAGAATCAGTGCAAGTGGAATCTCTCTCAACTTCTCAATTTTATGAAAAATTATGCAGGTTCTCTGGGGTTTTGAAGATGGAAATGTTGCCTTGTTTGCTAGTGAGAGATGAGATTTTCTTGATAGTGATTAAAAGTTGGAGCACAAGAATATGAGATGAATGGATAGGTGCAGAATGATTCAGTAAGTTTTTCCGTTCTCTGTAGATGACTGGCAAAGGAGGAGTGAAACTACACTGTGAAATAATAATGTTTTAATTCAAATAGTAGTTTTGTGGTTTTCTTGAAATGACAAATTCTGCTAGAAAACTGTGAAACTTAATATCCACAGAAAAAGTAAACATTTGGGTAAAATGGATTGATTCCTTCGAAAGCACCTCATCCACAGATTATGATGGTTTTATTTTCTATAGTAAGTTGGTATTAAAAGATAGTAAGTACATAGCAAACAAATACTTGCAATTCTGTCTCCTGCTGGGTTCTTCTATCCTGGTGCAAGTTTTGTTTTTTCACTTTTTGTACTACTTAGCTTAGTGTGAGGTTTGATTGCTACTACTAACTACCACTGAGAGTTTTACCACTGATTTCATTAAGACAGTTATCAATACTTATTTCTGTTACTCACGGGCTCATGTCTTTCTGTCTTCTGCGTATTTTCCCATATTTTGGTGGTAAACCCACTGTGATCTAGAATCATTATGCCTTTTTTCCTCCTGCTACCTTTTGTAGATGATTGTATCTTGTTGGTGATAAAGCTGAGGATTGACTGACATTGGTCTTTTGAATCCTTCCATTACTACTGTTGAGTATTTCATCCATGGGAAACTGATTTGAACTGAAACACTCAATGTGTCAGATGCTTCTTAACTAAAATAGGTTTTCAAAGCTGTTTGGTAGCAGAACATATCAGGTAGATATTTTAGTATATTGAGACATTAAAATTGTTAGTTCAGTGTTGAAAGAAAGAATGACAAGATTTCTCATCCTTATGGGACCGTTTCTGCATGGGGTAAATCACCCATAAGAAAAGAAATACTCATTAGTTGTGTATTAGTCTGGTATTTAATTACCTTGGGGCAATGTAGAAAGGCTTTCTTCCTAGAACTGTGTTTAGTACCATTCTCAAGTTTCTGTAAGTGTTAATCTTGTGCTTGGTGACAGTTAAAACTTGTAACCTGGAGAGAAACAAACTGAGTCTGGTTTTTGAGTAGAAGCTCTTAAGATGAGGTATCGTCTCACTAGGAACTTGCCCCCAGCAACCGTTTTTTCTTTCTCATTTTTCTACCAAATATTATTAAAATAATTTTTTTTTTCCTCTTGATGTAAAAATAAGCACATTTGTGAGACCCTAAGATATAGACACTATACAAAGGTACAGGAGTATAAAATAGAAGTGGGATGAAGAGTGCAGTGCACATGGACTGTCAGTCTGATGGACCTCAAAGATGTCATGAAACCATTATGTTTGCTCACCCTTAATGCTTTTGAATCAGAGGCAAACTCTATTTGTCAGTCAACTACATAACAAAACATGATCATATTTTTTACTGTCTTTGTTATATCATTCATAGATCTTTACAAATTCCCAGGGCGGGGGGGGAAATATTAAATGTGAATGTTTTTCTTTATTATCTTCCAATTGTGCCTTCATGCCAAACTCCACTTCCTTGTGGCAAATGCTTCCTTCAACATGTTTAGAGATACACCCTCTTCTCAGGTTCTCTTGGAGGCAAGATTTGCTTTTAACAAGGGTGAGCTCAGTCTGTGTGTCAGGGAAAGAGTATATTGAATTGAAACCCAGATAACCGTAGATCAGGCAAGTACAATAGTATGTTTTCTTTGCATATCTAGGAAAAAAAAAAAAAAGGAAACAGATATCTCAAAAGCACAAATCCCAGTATCTGTATACTGTACAGATATAATTTTTCTTTTCCTGGTAAAGAAGCCATTGGAACACTGCAATTCTAATTAGATTTAGTATAAAAAAAAAAAAAAAGGAAAAAGAAAAGAACTGCAATCTGCCATTGAGACAGACTTGCCAATATCATTACAGAGTGCTGTAATATCTTATACAAATTATGCAATGACAAAATGAATATAGAGAAGTAAAATACTTGGATTAAATAAAAATAAAGGTTATTAGTCTGGATATAGAGGTCAAAAAAGTCTCTATATTCAGAAGGGTATCCATGGGATACTTCTATATAATCCTCTCTACCCATTGGCAGTCATAAGATTCACTTTTATATCATTAATATAGCTATAAAAAACACTGAAGTCATAATCAATACAGGTAATCCCATGGAGAAGCACAGCTGATGTAACTGAAAAATAAGATCTGCTTTACAAACTGTGATTGGTTGATCTTGACTGGCCACCAAACACCCACCCAGTGGCTCTGTCACTCCTAAACAGAAGAAGGGAGAAAATAAAATGGAAAAGCTCATGGGTGATGCTGGTGTAACCAGAGAAATACCTGCTCCACTGTGGTCTTTCTGTGGGCTGCCTGGGAGTTTCTGCATTGGTGCCTGGAGCTCCTGCTCCTCTGACCTGAGCATTCTGAGGGCTACTCCTCACACTTTTTTCCTCACTCTCCTGTGCAACATTTTGCCCTTTCTTAAATAATTTGCACAGAGATGCCACCAATTTTGTTCTGTGTAGGCCATGGAAGTGTTGCAGAGCCAGCTGGAGCTAGTCGTGTCTGGTGCACACCACCCCAACCTCTCCTCAGAGGCACTCCTGCAGCCTACATGGTCAACACCTGGACACAGACCACCTGATACACAAACCTTGACAAAATAGTCTAATGAAAGCTTGATAAAGCTCAAAGGTAATTCTATAACTTATCACAGAATGTTAGGGATTGGAAGGGACCTCTGAAGATCATCGAGTTCACCCCCCCTGACAGATCAGGACAAAACTAAGTAGTTTGCTTCCTTTTTGCAAGTGAGTTAAGGGTAGATCTCTTAAATTTCCCAGATGTCTGAAGGAGTTCAAGACAGCCTATTACTCTCATACTACATGAGGTCTGGTCTCCCTGAGAACTGTATAGTTTATGCTTTAAAAGGCACAGTATATTGGTGTTCAAACAGATCTCAAAAACTGTTTTTAAAGCATATTTTGAGTTTTTTTCACTTCTATATATGTATTTCTAGGAATTGAGACTGCTTTAAATACAAGGGAGTTTTTGACTTAGCTGTGGATCTTTACATATGATCCCTGAATCTTAAAACTACACTCATTATTTTTAGGGGCTCAATCTAAAGAGATTTGACATCTGAGTTTTGCTTAAATTCATCATATCAGTGCTGTTTCCACCCTAAAGCTGTGGCTCACCATGGTGCTTAAGCTTCTCCCTGAGTCCTGAGGGCACTAGATGGCTTATTCCCTGCTCCTGGGTGTTCTGGAGAGAAGATGCATTCCCTTGACTTTTCTGTCCCTGGGGCTGATTAAATAAAAGCTCCTATAACAAACAATTTGCAGAGGATTGGCTTCTGTCCTTCCCTTCCTGTATCCAGGACATCCATGTTCGAAACTCCACTTTGCCTGAGCTGGACAAGATCTCTTATTAGTAACAACTTACCTGGAAGTTCTTTATATTTAGCTGTTGAGGATGATGCTCATTGTGAAGCTGCAGTCCTGAATTCAAGTAGCTCCTCAAAGTATGGTGTGAAAGGGATTTTATTCTAGATGTCCCAAGAAATGGTCTACCCATTACATTCCAGAGTATAAAAAGAGGGACAGTAGGGTTTTGTTTTTCCTTCTCTTCTCTTCTCCATATTTGTGAGAGGAAAAAACCCACATCCTAGCTGCAACCTATATATCTCTCACATATTCATTACCAGAAATGGTAAGTCGAGTCATTTGCTAATCTGGAGTTAATAGTTTAATTCCTTGAGAAGGTCCATAATCACTTTTTCATATTTGCTGTGAAGTGTCTTTTTGAGGTTTGTCATGCACTTTTTAGGTATTCTTTGATATTTTCTGGTTGCTGAGTCCTTTTTTAACACTTAGTTGACAAGTTACTAAAAATATTTAAAGATGTCTAAATCATTTTTGTGGATTGAATCCTTCCTGCATACTTTATAAGAAAAATAGTGCACAATTATTAGCTAGAGTGAAAGAATGATCACATAGGAACTCATCAGTTAGTGCTGAACATGAAATGAGGACATGCTGAATCCATTTTTCTGGGACAAGGGTTGTGAACATAAATGGAAAATCCTCTGTATCATCTGTCTCAGAATCTACTAGATCAATAAAATCTGCAAATACAGAGTGGCCAATTAGCAAAGAAAATTCCAGAATTAGCTTCTCAAAAACTTTTCCACACGCTGAAATAGAGATGGAGGAATGGTAACAAATAGAACATTCAACTTTTCTGCCTAAGTATCACCTGGAACCACAGGTTAAATATTAAGTTTACTATTTCAACATAGAGAAAGAGTTTATCATTAAGAAACAGAACAGCTATGATTCTGTGGCACTTTGCTTCTTTGATAGCTTAATCAACTGCTTTCCTATAAGCAGATATTCAGTGTCCCTGTTTGACATTATAAATAACATCTGTCTAGCACGTAGGTCATGATGTGGTGTATTAAAGGCTAAGGATTAAGCATTCATTAAAAGATTAATCATATTGATTATTGTCTCTTTCTGCAGAAGAACCCTGTCTGCTACAAACCCAAATAATCTCTATGATGAATAAACAGAAAATGTCTTAATGAAGTAATACCCTACTTAGTTATTTCTATAGGAGTTCATCAGCTTTATTGTTCTATGATCTACCCCCAGTCAGATCTTGTCTTGCAATATTCTTCTTCCTGCAGTAACATCTCTTTAAGTGATGCTTCTATAGCCAAGACTTCCTTCGTTCTCCTCTTTTCAAAAGCTATGTATAAACCTCTTCCATAATATGACTTTTATTAGTTGACTTCTATTCCTGTTCTACCACCTGCCTATCAAATCTTCCTGAGCTTATTTTTTATGTACAAATGTCAGAATTTATGAGAGAGAACAGTGTAAAAGCATTCCAGTTATCTTGTTCTCTATGTTTATTCCTCGTTTCGATTTATAACTGAAACTTTTATTAGATATGTTCTATTTAAAAGTAATGACAGTATGGTAACATTTACTAATAATATGCTGTTAGGAACCACAAAACACACCTGTAAGAGTCCTCTTTGCAGAGTAATCCACAGAGCAGAACTGTTTTGGACTATAATCCTTGGAAACTTTAGTAAACAGCATCAAGAAAAGTGATTTTTATATTTGTCTTTTTTTCTTGCAAAACCAAAACTCTTGGTACCAGATGACAAATTCAGTTAGAAACATACATTAATCCAGTCCCCAAATGTTGCTTTCTTCCCTGCTCCTTTTCTACTGACAGTTTTGAAGCAGACACAAGGAATTTTTTATATTAATTTGATTGATTGACTGAGGCATTGGCATGGTTGAAATGTTTGATCTTTCATAAATTCTTTCTTCCCAATAATAAATTCTTTGATGTGTTGATTTAATAGAAGCTCTAATAGAGCATTATAGATTAAAGGACTGACTATTATTTCAAATGTTGCTCTGTAACCAAAACTCTGTCTTTTATTTTTGACCATAGAGGATGACACAGTAAACATTACTACTGAGTCACAGATTTGAGGTTCCAAAATGAACAGTGAGGAGAGGAAGTGCATAACTCCTCAGCTAGCCAATGTGCTTAATAGAAATGGGTCAGAAAACAAACCATTAGTAAAGCAGATGCCCTAGGCAGCCAGGGCAATATATACTGTCATTTACAATAAGTATCTTCTCCTGTAGATAAAATACCTGAAGGGCCATCAGTAAATAACACCCATTAGTTGCTTGGAAGTGTTGTTTGCATTTAAGAAGTCTATCGAATCCTTTAGATTTTGCCTAGTATAGCGGACAATATACAGTTATAAATATGTTGTTTGGAAGGAAAGTTCTTCCAAAAAGAAAAGCTTGCTTGTTAAAGATTATCAGTTGTCCAGGGCAGAAAAAGAACTCCAGAATTTAATGTATTCAGAGAATGAAATGTGTTTGATTGCTGAAAATATCTAAGAGAAGAAAAAAAATGAAATAGAATGTTTAAAAGTGAGAAAAAATATAATTTATGTTTTAATCAGATTTGTTCAGTTATAGAGTGTCTAAAAAATTAAAACTGGCTGTAGTTTATGGGAAAAACCTTCCCATATGAACTGGAATGTGCATGTCCTACAATAGGAGGCACAGAGCGACAAGAAACGTCAAAAAAAAAAATCTGGTTTTAGCACTTCAAAAGGTATTGAAACTTAAATGTGTATGTAGACTGTGGGCACTGTGAAACAATTTACAAATTTTGACATGTCTTACTTGTGTCTTAATTAAGGAACATTGTGTTCTTTTAAGCATTAACAAATGAAAAGTGAGTATCATAAATCAACTTTATTTCCCACTGGTGAGTATCACAAAGAGGAGATGGGCCTGCATTGTGAAAGGAAACGTATAATCTGCAGAGACCTGGTACTGAGAACATCAACTGTAGGAAAAACAGACATCCAGCAGAGGTCAGAGAAAGGGTTGCAATAAATTCAGAGCTATATTTTCTTTTTCTTTTTTTTTTTTGTTTTTTTCACAAATTCAACAGTGTTGAAACCTAGGATTCTACTTTGGGACCAACACTGAGGTAAAAAAGCTGTCAATATTCTACCACAAGACACAGAAAAAAGGCAAGAATCTGCTGCTTCATTGTTAGTAATCACAAGGGACCTCTGAAGGTCATGGAGTCCAACCCCCCTGACAGATCAGGACAAAACTAGAGCAGATCTCACAGAAATGTATCCACACAGGTCTTGAAAGTCTCCAGAGAAGCAGACTCCCCAGCCTCTCTGGGGAGTTTATTCCAATGCTCTACAACTCTTACAATAAAGAAGTTCTTCCTCATGTTGAGGTGGAACTTCCTATACTTGAACTTGAATCCATTGCCCCTTATCCTATCACAAGGCATGAGTGAAAAGAGGTTCTCCCTGCCTTCTTGACGCCCAGCTCTTATGTCTTTATAGACATTAATTATATCTCCAAAGCATTTAGCATTTAAAATACTTCAATTCCCAACCTTCCCATCTCCCATCCCTTCCATTGCTCCCTCTGTTTTGGAGCCCTGACTACATGCATGTATTCACATCACCATCATATGACAGCATCTGACTGCCTCGATGTCTTCCCTCCAGTCAAGAGAGACAATAAGTGTTTTCTCTGTTTCGTTGATGTGGTGCTTGACAGGAGATGCTCTAGACCTGAGGTTTGTAATAGGAACGAATGAAGAGATGAAATCACTTGAGCAATCATCTGTCACACATCTAGTAGACTATCAGGTACTCTGTTTATTTTCCTGCCTATGAGAATGAGAGGCAACTATGCTTCATTTTACTAATATGACTAATTTTTGAAAGTACAGAGGACTTGAGGTGAGAGGAACACTTTTTCATGACAGCACTAGAATTGGCAGCTGACAGCAGACCTAGTTGATGCTGGAAGGCTTGCAGTTCTGCTCTGATGGGGACAGATTCTCTCTCTCCTCCTTTTGAGATCAATGCTGTAGCAATTTCACAGTTTTTTACAGTGTACCAGTGTGCAGTTAGTGTTTCCATTTGATTTGCTCCTTGTTCTCTTCTTAATCATATTTTTCTGTTTCCTTTTCTTTCAGTTTTATTATGGGCAGACCTAATATCATTGTCCATAGTTAATATTGCCTAATAGTTTCTGTTATAAGATTTGGTTTTCAATTACATGTACATTTCCTACCATTTAAATGGTCAGACAGAAATGTTTCACAGAGATCTCTGTCTAGGAGTGCTGGTGACTGAAAGCTGCAGCTGTGACACAGCCTAAGGAGCAGTGCTGGGGGAAGAGGGTTTTTAAGTACTCCTAAGATTCAACTAGGAAGCTATGGGTAGTATCACCATACTTTGGAGAAAACATGCAAACATACTGCTACCTTTGTGTCAAGGAGCACTTTCTTCATCCTCACAATTAGGATTCCTTGAAACTGGGCTCTGAGCAAAATTTCAGTTCATGCATGTTATGTAGAGACTTTTGAGTAATTTAGCTGTTAATTCACTAGATTTCCTCTTGATTGTCGGTGTCTACTATTGTAAAGACCATGCATACAGACTGCACCTCAAATGTGATATTCACCCTGTTGAGAATGGACATGGATGAAGACCATGCAAGTAACTGATAGTGTTGTTTGGGGTTTTTTTTTCCTAATTTTAAGACTGTTTTATTTTTTCATGTTTCTTCACATTTTAAAATATTTTTGCATTTTAACTTATAAAAGGAATAAGATACTCTTAATTTGAGTACTGAGTTTGCGGTCAGTGTTTTCAATTGCAAAACGTCTACAGAAAATCTGTTCATGTGTGCATGCCCCAGTTCCCTGGCAAGCAAAATGTATATTTGGATTTTGCTTATGGAATTGTCTTTGATTCATCTTGGACTGAAAGGAATCGATCTTTTCAGGCTTTCAAAACCAGGCCAAGTGGGTTCTGGGATCTCGGTTCATGTGGGCGCTGCAAATCCTGGCTCAGATATTGAGATTATGCTCTTTGTGCATATGGCAGGATAGATACTAGTCAAGAAGGACTTCAACTGAAGACTCTTTGCTAACCAGACAGATGGGATCAAAATATTTGCTTTACGTGTCCTTTGTAGAGATAATTTTGTAGAGAATTGTGTTTGTTTTCTGCCAGTCATTGGAACTTACTTTCTTGAGAGGAAGATGTGTGTGCTGAGAAAGACAAGATTTTGTTTTCCTTGGGTAGTTCCATTTCTTGTTTTAAACGGTTTCACATGGGGAAATAAGCTGCTTTCTCAGTAGTGGCTGATCTTGGTTTTGCATATTCATTTCATATCTCGAAGATGACAGAGACCACATTTGCTTTCCTGTATTCTCTGGAACAGACAAGTAATTTATTTTTGTTATGAAAGATTTTACCTTTCTGCCTGCACTGCTGAAGCAGACAGAGGACACCCCATATCCTTTATCTAATTCTGAGGCAAAACTCCCAGTGACTTAAATAGCAAATGCACAGAGCATACATTTACTTTAACATGATATATCACTCCAATGACTTTACTGAAGATTTGCATCAGATCCCTGCTCTACCCTGTCTTCTACTTCAGTTTTTATTATGATACTGTAAAATATTTAGCTATGCATTGAGGTCTAATCCGAACCTACTCATGTCAGTGCAGACTCTAATCGACTTCAGTGGGCTTGGGAATCAGGCCACGATGAATAGGTAGCATTTTTATGTTGCAGGAGTGTCTGACAGACTAAATACTTTTTTCACTCTACTGAGTCTTGAGAAAAATATTAAATAGGGGTTGTGCTCTGGGAGGGACTGCATTTGGACTGATAATAGGGCAGTCATCAACCACCTTGTTCATTTAAAAGTTACCACTTTAACTTTTCTACCTTTTCTCAAGTCTAATTAGAGAAAAAATAGTTTACTGTGTACAATCTTGTACAAAAGCATGTCTTTGAGACATACCTTCTGAATACTTAGAAGCATTTTAACTACTAAAGCTGCCCTATAGGTTCCCTTTTTCACATTTTTATTGCACATATCATAAAAGATCTACTGTTGCTCATGTTTATGTACAAGTGTGGCCACTAACCTTGCCCCAATTTCATAGATTTGCTCATCTCATGAGACACTTTGCATGCTGTAAACTGAAAAAAGATACACAATTAAAACTTGTTAAAGATAATTAAATTGAAGTGGAGGGAAAAAAACCTGTCTCACTGCTTTGTTCATAATAATAGTCTCTGAACTATAATTAAATTCTTTCTTCCAATAATTGTATACATACAAAGGAATTTTCCAGATAGCAAAACAATACACTGATTAAAAATGATTAAGAAGCTGATTCCAAAAGCAAAGATGAGCCAGAGAGGGTTGGAAAGATTTTAGGTGCCTCTAAATATACTGTACCAGCTGGGTACCAGATGGTGTTTGGCTACTTGCACCCACTAACAGAAAATACCAGAGGAGCAACTACACTACTGCTAGAATCAGTTCCCCTCCCTTAAATAAAAGTGGCACTCTTGGGAACAACTTGGCAGTGCAGAAAAATTTCCTGACAGTGAGATCTATTAGATTGTGGAATAGTCTCCCAAAGGCAGAAGTAGACACCAAATTGTTTGGCATGTTAGAGAGGTTGGATGAAAGATAGAAAAATGTATCATAGGGCTGGGATACTCTAGTGAGGTGGTGACTTACTCTGTTGGAAACAAGGAATTAAATAAGAACGTCACTGCTTTCTTGAGATTAGCTTTAGAATATTTTATACATACATAAATATCTATTTATATATAACAGCTCATTCTGGAGGTCATATCTTAAGCATGTGGAGGAAAAGAAGGTTATTAGGAGTGGTCATCATGGATTCACCTATGGTAAATCATGCTTGACTGATCTGATAGACTTCTATGGTTGCACGACTGGCTGAGTAGATGAGGGGAGGAAAAGTGGAAGTCTACCTCGAATTCAGCAAGGCTTTTGACACTGTCTACCATAACATCCTCATATGTAAGCGTAGGAAGTCTGGTTTAGATGAGCAGACAGTGAAGCGGATTGAGAACTGTCTGAACAACAGAGCTCAGGGGGCTGTGATCAGTGGTGCAGAGTCTAGCTGGAGGCCTGTAGCTAGCGAAGTTCCCCATGAGTCAGTACTGGGCCCAGTCTTGTTCAGCATATTCATCAGTAACCTGGATGAAGGGATAGAGTGTACCCTCAGCAAGTTTGCTGATGATACAAAACTGGGAGGACTGGCTGACACTCCAGAAGGCTGTGCTGACATCCAGTGATACCTGGACAGGCTGAAGAGTTGGGTGGAAGGGAAGCTAATGAAGTTCAAGAAAGGTGAGTATAGAGTTCTACACCTGGGGAGGAATAACCCCATATATCAGTGCAGAGTAGGGGTTGACCTGCTGAAAAGAAGCTCCACAGAGAAGGACCTGGGAGTCCTGGTGGACATTAGCCATGAACAAGCAGCGTGCTCTTGTGGCCAAGAAGGCCAATGGTATCCTGGGGTGCATTAAGAAGAATGTGGCCAGCAGGTCAAGGCAGGTTCTCCTCCCCCCTCTACTCTGCCCTAGTGAGACCACATTTGGAGTACTGTGCCTCATTCTGGGTTCCCCAGTTCAAGAGAGACAAGGAACTACTGGAGAGAGTCCAGCAGGGGTATATGATGATCATGAAGGGACTGGAGCACTTCTCTCATGAGCAAAGGCTGAGAGCCCTGTGGCTGTTTAGCCTGGAGAAGAGAAACATGAGAGGGGATCTTATCAGTAGTGATAAATATCTAAAGGACAGGTGCCAAGAGGATGTGGCCAAACTGTCTTCAGTGGTGCCTAGTGACAGGACAAGGGGCAATGGGCACAAACTGGAACACAGGAGGTTTCGTCTGAATATAAGGAAAAACTACTTTACTTTGAGGGTGACAGAACCTTGGAACAGGCTGCCCAGAGAGCTTGTAGAGTATCCTCCTCTGCAGATATTCAAAGCTCTCCTGGACACGCTCCCATGCAACCTGATCTGGGTGTTCCTGCTCTGGCAGGGGGGTTGGACTTGATGATCTCCAGTGGTCCCTTCCAACCCCTAACATTCTGTGATTCTGTGTAGTATTTAACTGTAGGTTTCCTGTTATTCTCATCTGCATGGGGCATCAAAAAGAGATTAGAGAATCAATGTTGACTGAAGATAATTTTTTCTAACTTGTCTCTAATAAAAAAAATCAATCAGTCTTTTCATGGATATAGTTTACTTCATGATCTTGGTAGTTGTATGCTTTTTTAAAAGTTATTTTTTGCTAGGGTAACAAACCTACTTTCCTTCCAAAATGTTGTCAGGCATCTTGCAAAAACAATAAGCATCACCAATATGTTATACTAGACATGCAGACATCATCAGCTTTTGTGGGTAATGAAAAAACTCTTGTAATTTGTTCCTCTTATCTGTGATCAAAAGATAATTAGAAAGAAAGGAAAGATAATTAAAAAGAAATTAACTTCAAACTCCCATTTCTGTTGGCTGCTTGAGAGTCAAGCTAGAAATAGGAAGCACATCGCTGTATGTAGCAGTTTGCTACTAAGAAATCATCTCCAAATTGTTAGAAGTGTGATTACATTAATTGTGTCCAAAATGAAAGGTTAAAGAAATCAGTAGAAGCATTGTATTATGGGATACAAAAAAAGGGAATGATCTGATTAACTAATGAAGGTTCCAGCCTGCATGGTGTTGCTGGAACTTGTTTGCTGTTTCAGACTAGCTGAATCATGTCCAAGGGAAGAATTTCGGGGGGGGGGGGGGGGGGGAAGGAGTAAAATATTATTCTTTTTGGGCTCGTTATTATTTATTTATTCATTTAAATGAATAAAAAACCTTGGGGACCTAAAACCCCCAGTGTCATTTGAAAGTAGCATTTTCAATCTGAGCCTCAGCTGTGGACTCTTTTGTCTTTGAACTAAATGCAGCTGGGGCTGAAAGTGCCCTTGGCAGAGAAAAAAACAGTTGTTTTCAGAGGCTAGGCTTTGATTCCATGTATTTTTTCACTCCCACTACAGACTAATTTTTACCTTTAAGTAGAATTTAAGTCTAAGTGTTTAAAACCATAGAGTTGCCTGTGTTGAGTGGCATCCTTGTAAGCTGCACAGAAAAGGTATTGCCTTCTCTTTGGACTCTCCTACCTTTTGAAAACTTTGAAGTATTCCCCAGGAGCTTTTCTCAGTGTGAGAAGATCTGGAGTTTTAAAAATTCAGAAAACTTACAGTCCAGTGTTAGTTTGTAATGATGGACAGAAGTAAGTAGAAGTACAGTGGAGTCCTTTCCAAGTGTGTTGCTGCTACTTCTTACTTAGAGCTTGCTTCTCAGTGTCATTTAGTCCAGAGACAGCAGAACAAAATCACAAGTGTATGTTTTGATATTAATTTCTTTCAGAAATGTAATTTTGTGGAAAGCTTGCTTAAATCCCAGTAGCAAATACTGCTTATTTGTTGTTGGTGGGTATTTGCCAATCGGCACTTAGTAGGAAAGCAGCATTCAGGACCGTTTGCTCATGTTGTAAGGGTGTGCTGTGCTTTGGATGTTGCCATGCTCAGACTTAAGCTTTGTGATCATGAGAGGGAATAGTGATGATCAAAAGAACCTGATCATGCAGTGTCCAAGTCTCATCAACTTTTCCCAAAGCCAGATCACAAAGGGGTATCAGAAACTAATAGTAGATCACTGAAGGGACTGAAAGTCCAATACAATTCAATATATTCATCATATATTCATCAAGAAATAGAGTGTACCCTCAGCAATTTTGCTGATGATACTAAACTGGGAGGAGTGGCTGACACTCCAGAAGGCTGTGCTGCCATCCAGAGTGACCTGGACAGGCTGGAGAGCTGGGCAGGGAGAAATTTAATGCAATTTAACAAGAGGAAGTGTAAAGTGCTGCATCTGGGGAAGAACAACAACATGTATCAGTAGAGGCTGGGGTCTGATCTGGATAGGCTGGAAAGCAGCTCTGGGGAAAAAGACCTAGGGGTCCTGGTGGACAAGAGGATGACCATGAGCCAACAATACACCCTTGCGGCCAAGAAGGCCAATGGCATCCTGGGGTGCCTTAGGAAGAGTGTGGTCAGCAGGTCGAGGGACGTTCTCCTCCCCCTCTACTCTGCCCTGGTGAGGCCCCACCTGGAATACTGTGTCCAGTTCTGGGCACCCCAGTTCAGGAAAGACATTGAGCTACTGGAGAGAGTCCAGCGCAGGGCCACCAAGATTATTAAGGGAGTGGAGCATCTCCCTGATGAGGAGAGGCTGAGAGAGCAGGGTCTCTAGCCTGGAGAAGGGGAGACTGAGGGGAGACCTAATTAATGTCTAAAATATGTTAAGGGCGAGTGTAAGGAGGATGGAGCCAGACTCTTCTCGGTGTCATCCAATGTTAGGACAAGAGGCAGTGAGAGTAAGTTGGAGCACAAGAGGTTTAGGGTAAACACAAGGACTGAAATGGGCTGCCCAGGGGGGTTTGTGGAGTCTTCTTCTATGGAGAACTACAAAAAAATCCTGTCCACAGTAGCTGTAAAAGTTAACTGGATTCTGCTACCAGCATCCCATTGCTTTTACCTCACTGCAAATGCTAAATATAAATAAATATAAAAATAAACTTTCAACCAGTCTCAGGTCCTGGTCCCTCTTTAACCTTACAGAGCAATACAGACAACAAAAACCAAATGCAAACCCTGGCCAGATGAGATTCTTTTTTTTTTTTTTTTTTTTGTCTGAGCTTACAGCATACAAAGTCCCTCGTCTTCTGTTTGCAGGATGAAGTTGGAGGAAAGCAGTTATAAAAATATTGCTCTTATTCTGCAAGTCATGGATTTGGAAAGGCCCTTAGGATCCCAGTAAAACAACGAACAGAATTTAGGAGACCCTTGAAGATATTTGGTCCAAAAATGGTGTTTGCTTTCCCATGATCAGCAAGTTGAGAAAAGGGCACCCAAAATAATTATATCATTCACCATTTATCTAGATTAGTGTATCCAGAATCCAAGGACATATAGACAGACCTTGTAGTGTGAACCCAGAGATGGACACCTCTAAATCATTTCTGTGCAAAAAAATATGTGTAGTTAGACACACACGTATTTGAAAATGTGGCTACTTTGTGTATTTGTTCTTCAAAGTGGGACTGTCCTCTCATGTTACATAGGTCAGTAGGAAAAAATCTACTTTGCTATAACTGCAGACTTCTGTGAGGACTGCACTTGGCATTTGACTTTGGTCAAGTTACATCAGGGAAGAATGTGTCCTTCGCTATTCTGCTCTGCAGGCTTCTAAAAGAGTTGGTATTTCAAGAGAATATGCTCAGTCCACGTGTCCCAGTTTGCTTCCTGAAGAACTGTAGTTAAACGGAACTTTTCTGGGTTTATTTTTTTTATTTCTGCTTGTCTTTCTATGTGACATAATCAGTTAGGTTTTTTTACATACTAATATCAATTAACGTGATTATATTAATATTGATCAGCATCTTAGAAATCAAGTAAGAGCAAAATATTTGCCATAAGGCTGAAATAACCCTCCTTTATACTTGTAGAAAGCAGACTTCCATTTTCTCTTCAACCTAATCTAGTCATCCATAAACTGATAAATGTCCAATAATTACAATTCAAGAGTAACATTTTTTCATTAACTTCTGGGGTTTTTAACCCCTGTAGCAAGCACATGCAACACACATGAACGAGTGGAGAAGATTTTGGGAGCTCATGAAACAGAGCTGACCCATCTCAATTCTCTTTTGTGCTTGTGTTCACTACACAACCTTTCGGAACACAGTCCCAAATCGTAATGATGTCCCAAATCACAGGATTAATGTGTCTATGAACAGACCTCTTATGCCTCTAGAATGAAGTACTCCTTGCTAATTTCTCTTCAAGACACCAGCTTAATTGCATTTTAAACAAATGGGCTGCTTTGCTGGCCAACTTTTAAATGAGATAACAGCAATGTTCACTCTCCAGCAGTGATGAGTGCCTTGCAGTAGATTCAAAACTCTGTTCAATAACAGGTTTAATCTCACACCAGCAGATTTACTGCAGAATAAACTGCCACTGAGCTCATAATTAGTAAAACAAAAAAAACCCCCAACCTACTAAATATTATTTTCCAAAGCAGCAGGCTATGTTTTAGTGGAATTTTTTAGTCCTTTTCTTTGTATGTTTTATTGATTTAATGTATGATATTGGGAATTCATGCTATGATATAAGATAATGGTCTTTATCGATCACTTAAGCAGTTGTTTAGCTACATAGTAACAAAATGATGCTCCCATTCACAGAATATGTGATGCTGACAGCGGGGAGACCACAGTGCTTCCCTTCTTAATGTTTATTTCTTTTTTCCAAAAGCATATTCGCTGCTGGAAAACAGCAACTGCAAACATTTGTGCTTCAGAAACAATCTTCCCATAATTTTCTTTGTTGCAGCTATTAGTAGCCGATTGTGAATCAGTGATACCCAGTTCAACAAACAGATGTTCCAAAGTATATTCTCTGTAGCATGAAAACAAATATTAATGAGGTAATTGGAACTATTGAGGAAAAGAAAATGGTGAGTATGTAGTTTCTAATGTTTGAAGTCATGCCCTTCAGTGTTTTCTTGTATTTAGTGACAAAGTGAACTTTCAGTATCTAACTGTGTTTAAACACCAGAGGGCAAATTTTCAAAAAGACTCATCCTAGGTCCAGGTTTGTGTGTGCACACTAAGTTTGTTCTCTGGAACGAGAAAGTTGGAGAGTGTAATTAAAAAATTTGATCTCTGATAATTTAAAAGAATATCCTTCCAAATGATGTAAAGCTATTGGGAGGACAGGGGGTGAAGTCTAGCCTTTCTTCTTTTCAGCTGGTTGTATTCTGTCTGCTCTGATATTGTCTATGAAAAAGAGTGGGTTTTTTAATAAATCTGTGTGATTAGTCCACTATCTAAACTACAGCCTAATAATTCCTATTTCACATACATGTTGCATGTGTACTATCGCATTAGAGACAAGTAATTATCCATTTCATTAAAAAATATATAGTACACAAAGCACATCCTGTAAAACTTCCTTTTCATTAGATTGTTTTTCCCTGGTTAAAGTATTACATACAAGTATTAAATGGCTAAATTTAGTGCATTGCTTTTGCACTAGAAATAATCTATTTCAATAGGATTGTTGTATTGCAGTCACTGTGATGCAATGTATATTATACATAGAAATTTTATTAAGGAATAGAACCTGTTTGGTTGTGCTAAAATATGTATAGAATGATTTCTTTGGTTGCTTCCACATTTTGAGTCAGGTGTGCTCTAGAGGAGTCAGTGCTGTCCTGGTGCTCTGATTGCTCTTATTGGGGAGCCTAGGTTTTCTTCCAAAGGAATGTGAGTGTACAAGGGTGTGGGGCACAAGGACACCTCATTACACATCCAGGTAGCTGTGCATCTGATGACCAGCACTCAAGTAACTTCACAGAATTGGTTTGTCCCAGTTTGGACACAGGCAGTGAAATCCATCTCACAAGGCCACCCAATGTATAATTTCTTTGCTTCCTTTTCATATTTTATCAAAGTCTATTATGTCTTTATTAAGTTTGGGTAGTTATCTTGTAAAGCTACAAAAAATCCTGCCACCTTGTTGTATCCAAAATACTTTTACTGTTTCTATGTGTGCAAGTTTTTATAAAAAAAAAAAAGCAAAAATCCTTCACAAAGATCTGATCTTTGTCTCCTTGTTTGTCAAACCCTGTAAAAACAATGATCTATGGCAGCAGCAAGTTTTCGCAGTATCATAGTTTCTGGATATAAAGAATAGAATTATTTTTTTCAAAAGGAATTTGCGCTTAGATATATGTGTGAATACCCCTTATTGAACAGTCTCTCTGCAGCTGTAGTTCTGCTAATATGCTGTAAGTGCCTTCTTAATTCTGCTTCTTGTAGCTTCCAAATTGTTTGAATGGTGTCATTGACTTCCTTATTCTGACAAAATAGAAATATTTTTGACCTCATTCTCTGCTTTCCTTTATTGGTCAAACATGAGAATATTTGTCTAAGTAGCATTTGTAACACAGAAACATGAGTAGTAAAGGTGAAGTTAATTCTAGTGAAAGGGTATACTAAAAAGAGTGGAGAATCATTAGTGTCCATTCTAAATAGCACTCCAAATTCTTATGCTATATCAATTAGTATAAATGATAGTATTTTTAAGGTTTAAAATCAAAGTCTAGCCAATAGATGATAATGGAAGAATGCCAGTTAGAATACTTGGGTGCAGAACTCAGTAGTTCATCAAAATATCAGATGTCTATCAAAAATATATAATGTAAAATTTAACTTTTAACCTTGTGAACAGCCTGGGTTTTGGTCTTTTATATATGCATTTCATGTAAGACATGAAAGATGTTTCAGTATGCTGAAATCTTTAATTCAGATATGTCTATACTGTTCTTTATTTTATTGTTTTTATACTGTTCTTTATTTGATTTTGATTTTCTGTGCACTTCTGATTGTAGCTGCTCCAGGAGCAGACTGATTTATACCAATACTACTTGTAATTTGGGCAAGAGGCAAGGACTCAAGAATTCTGGTTTTATTTCTTGACTCCAGCATAGGTCTCCTTGATGCCTGTAATATTTTTATGCATCTGTAAAATAGAAGTTTCCCTACCAATGGGTTATGAGGATAGACTCTTTTTACTGATGGAGAGTCACAAAAATTCTGTAAAAATCATGATCTTACTATCTAGATAGACTTACTGATAATGTTTAATATGTTCTTCTTTGTAATAGTTCTAAGTGATGATTTTTTGTATCAGATATAGCATAATGTTCCTGAATAACATTCAGAATCCTTGTTCTTCAACTGGGAAAATCACCTGTTTCAGAGTTGATCAGTCATTGTTCTTGTCAATGGAGTGTATTTTTCTGACCAACTCAATACTTTCAAGGTATGATCCCAAGTATAAAAATGCTTTTTAATGTTTGTTTGTTTATGCATTGTCAGCATTATTGCCATCCTGGATGTTCTGAGCCTGCAGCAAAGAGCTTTGTAATCTAGAAAAAAACCTAAACATACAAATTCAAGAGGAGAGGAAAGAAATTGGTTAGTGCTATTTAATATATTTATAGGGCATTCCACAGTTTTTCATGTTAAAAAGTCAAGATGACAAATGCTGTAAGAAAAGGTCTTTGAAAGATATAATGTGTAAGACAAGACAGGTGGAAGGGTAGTGAGGAGGAAGAGGAGTAGAGGAGAAAGAAAAGGAGAGTTGATGGCTGACTACAGCAGATATGGAACTGAGTTGGAAGGGTAGGGAAGGTGAATGACCTCTGCCAATAGTTTTAAACAGAAGGTCTGAACAGAATCTAGAGATATAGAAGGTATTTCTCTAGATAAAAGCTAAATTAACTATTACATAAACCACCACATTCCATCATAATATGCTGAGCAATGTACATATGAACAGTACGAAGTATGAACATACAATTTGGAGTACATGATGTGACAGAGCTACAATCTTTTGTAAGAAATTGCTGTGTAGGGTATGTGTTAGCTAGAGAAGGACTACATATGGCTTCTGCTAACATCTATTCAGACTTTTCTTCATGTATCAGGCCTCTAGTTGTAACACCTTTGGAGTTCTGAAAAATAAAATTGACTAAGTTCATCTGATTTGCATCTGAATGGTTAAATCTCCCTGCTGGTTATCAGCTTGGCCTCAGGTCCATTTTGTCCTTAAAGAGCAGGCACCTTTACATTCCCTCTGTATCATGGTGATGGGGTATCACAAATATTTTTACCTTGTACTCCAAGAAAATCTCAAAGAAAATGTGTATCATCACTCTCATGTTTTCCCTGTACAGGGGTGTCATTATATTAGACGTAGTGTTGTAAACCTGTGCAAAAGCCCAGTTAGTAGAAGCTGACTGTAGAGCAAAGCGAAAGAGATTAATATTTATTGTGTTTTCCCAGCACAGCAAAAATGTTAAGTGTATTATATTAATAATATATTAATATATATTAAAGTCCATTAAGTATCAACAAATACTTTAAACTACAATAATCTTACCCATTTTAAATATTATATTTTATATATGTTATCCCCAAAAAAATCCTTTTTGTGTGTGTGTCTGTTCAAAAATAAATATTTTTTATTCATCTTTAGAGTATGGAAAAATTTCTCTGTGGTGGAAAAAATGTTTTTGACCAGTAAAAGTTAATTTTGTTGCTAATATTACAAGATCTCTCTTGTTCTGTGACATAAAAAAAGACAGAGAAAAAGCAACTGCAAAGCTTCGTGCTGTCATCTGAAATCTTTTGATAGTTCTTTGATGCAGATATTTGCTAAAGATTACAATGAACATTTTTCCCTTTCTGTTACATGATTCTGTGGATTGAAGCCTTCTCAAAGCTGCATTTTGCTTTGACCAAGAAATATATCTTGCATATGAAATTTTCAGTAGCTGAATTGGAAATAAGGTAGAAAACTATCACAGATGGAATGTTAGGAGATAGGACTCAGCAGCAGGAGATATATTAATGGCTGGTGGATAATTAGCAACGACTTCATGTCTCGGTGTCATGTTTGCCATGGGATTGATGCAATGAGCCTGTTAATACTTGTTCACAGTTGGATTTCAGTAGGTATTTTGCTGCAGCTGCAACTGCTACAGAGTGTGAGAGAGTGCAATCCCATATATGCACTGTGTTTGCATTTGGCTGCAATGTTTTGGCTCTGTGTGAGTTTGATCTTTCTCTTATTGTTTGTTATTTGCCATCCTGGAGTTGGTTTATTTCCACCTTTCCTGCTCATTCTCAGATTTGCTTGGAACAGCCTTGGCTGCTGATATGAGAAGTTTCTAATTGCAGGGGAAAAGAGCCAGTTTCCCTGTAAAGAAAGCAGTGATTGGAGTGTCAGTGAATATGAATAAGTCTATTGATTCTTTGCTATTATGTACCTCTTTCTCCAGCATTTCTACTATTAGAAAAACATTCAGAAGATTGAGCTGAACTCTGGGGTGCACTGAAGAAGCATATACTTCAATTTCTTATGTAGCAGAAACTGAACAAGAGTAGTGTATTTTGCTATTCAGGCACATGCTCCTTTTTGAAAAGAAAGAATAGCTTAAAATTAAAAGGAAAAATCCTCTTTCAGAGAAGCTAAACTCTTCTTCCCGAAAACAAAGCAGAAAGAAGCAGCAAACTTCTATAAAACTGAAAAAAAGAGAATTATTAAAATAATATCAAATGATGTAATAAATGTCATATCTTAGGATGCTTAGGAAAGGTACCGCAATAAAAAATTATTGGACTGGGATTGTAAGAGTACTGGTTTAGTCTGCAAAGTAGCATATATCTTCAAATCCTCCATCCTGAATTCTTTCTGTAATTTTAAAGCTGGTGGTATATAAATAATTATTTTTATCATTTGTTTTAATTTCACTGAAGCTGGAGAGGCAGATACTCCAGAATTTATTTTTAAAAAATGGGTAAAAAAGCAAGAAAATTCAGTTATTCTAAATATCCACTATGTTCACTGCTGATGAGCTGTTGATGTTTAATACTGCTTATCACTAATTATTCAGGTTAGATTTTCTCTGTTCTTAAAACTTTTGGTTAAGTTATATAGAAGGTTAGTATAAATGAAGGAGAATCGTGTAGCAAGTTGCATTGCACAATAATGTAAATGTTCTAGTGTCTACACATAAATCCCTTTTCACAAGGATTTCTAACTCAAAAACCCCAAATCCTTTGGGATTAAATTTGCAGGGAAGTCAAAAGTATAGATTAATTTGTGCCTTTTAATTCCAACCATTTAAAAGTATGTTAAGCTATTCTTTAAAGTTTTGTGAGAGTTGTCTTGTATTTCCTATTTTTTTCATGCGTTTATTGGATACCAGATTTCTTTTCTGTAATGAAAATTTCTTAAATCAGGATGGACTAAATGTACATTTAAATATATCAATGATCTGTTTGGACAGTAAAGAAAAAAAACATTTCACATATGTAAGAATACCTCTTTAGCCCAAATTTCATAAGGGCTTCTAGTATGTGAAGTTCTTGAGAATCTGAGGATCTGTGGATGAAAAGCTCCCCAAGTAAACACTGGTGGGAGGACTGGAGCTGTTTGTGTCAATGGTTTGCAAATAATGGGTCTCTGGGAGAATTTTAAATTGCAGTTTTCACTCCAGACTGTGGTGCTTTTTAGGATGAGCTGAGTTGCTATGAGGCTTGGCACTCTTCAGTGCACCTTAGGCAGCAGTTCTTATACTTCCATTGAGATTGTAACAGCTGGCCATTACAGTCAATCAAGTGACATTTTGGGAGTAGTTTTTACTTTAATATTAAGGAAAATAAAGAGAAATAAAAGATATTAAAATGTACCTTGTCCCAGAAAGAGAAAGGAATTTATAGATTTACCTTTGACTACAAAAAGCAGGCACTGCAAGTAAATCACAGACTGATCATACATTTATTTTGATTTGGGATACTGTGGTATTTTATAGGAATATATAAACACTCTCAATATATAAAACCATTCTCAATATCTTTGTACTATTGATTCTACATAGGTGTTGGTTATGTCTTGCACTACTCTTCTGCACATGAGTGCTGAGTACTCCACTACAGGATCCGTGTAAACTTGAAGGGGGGATCAGAACTTCCCTAGTCAAAACATTAAATATCATGTAGATTTTCCTTGCACTAAAGCAAGCCTTCAAAACAAAAATAAGATATTGGAGAAGTCAGTGAAGACATGAGGATTCTAAAGAGTAGATGTGACAGCCTTCAAAGGCTATCAAAAAAAGAACCTTAGAAAAGTCTGGCATAGTAATATCATCTAGAGTTGAAGTCTTTGAATTCTTGAAATGGAATATGAAGCAAGAGAGGTTTTCTTTATTCACATGTACGATGCACCAGCAGAAAAATTTTGGCAGAAGTTGTTTCTGCTTTTCCCTGAGTACAGTTTAATGAGTTAAATTATTATTTTTGCATACCATCTCTGTCGTAGTGCTTTGATATTCTACATTGACTGGAGTAGTTAATCCTATATGAACATAAGCATACGTTCATTACATGAACATGTGATTACTCTATATGTAATTCAAGTTATTAATGAAGCATTCTTACTGGGTATTGGCAATTTGCTTATCAGCAACAAAGATACAAAATCGTGAATGTAGACATTATAACCATTAATGTGGAGTACATCCTTCCTGGGGACTTAGCTGTATTTGGCTATTTTGCTATGTAATCTCTCCAGGGACATTTAACAATAAAAGCACCTGTACCTAGAAGATGAGAACAGGGAAAAATATAGAGAAGCCATTGTATGATGCAACAACAGTGGTACCAAATTTATTCTTTCTGTGCCTGAAGTAATGACAATTGTGACACTAATTTAAATAAGAGTTAAAGGAACCATAGGTTCAGAAAGCAATGCTAACCACTAAAACTTCCCACCATTAGCAACTGCCTCTCTTCAGGAGCAGTTTCTGTTTATAAGAATGTTGTTCCTCCCATCAACATAAACTGAGAGAATAAGGCCTCCTCTAATGTACAAGATGAGTGACAATGCTCGGTGAAAGCACCTTAGGAGGGCTGCAGGGAGGAATCTCTTTCATAGATTCATAGATTGTTAGGGGTTGGAAGGGACCAAGAAAGATCATCTAGTCCAACCCTCTGCGAGAGCAGGATCACCTATAATAAGTCACACAGGAATGTGTCCAGGTGGGTTTTGAACACCTCCAGAGAAGGAGACTGCACAACCCCCCTGGTCAGCCTGTTCCAGTGTCTGTCACCCTTACCGTAGAAAAGTTTTTTTTTTTTATGTTTATCCTAAACCTCTTGTGCTCCAGCTTGCTCCCACTACCTCTTGTCCTAACATTGGATGACACCGAGAAGAGCCTGGCTCCATCCTCCCTACACTCGCCCTTTATATATTTATAGACATTAATGAGATCCCCCCTCAGCCTCCTCTTCTCCAGGCTAAAGAGACCCAGCTCTCTCAGCCTCTCCTCATCAGGGAGATGCTCCACTCCCTTAATAATCTTGGTGGCCCTGCGCTGGACTCTCTCCAGTAGCTCAATGTCTTTCTTGAACTGGGGTGCCCAGAACTGGACACTGTATTCCAGGTGGGGCCTCACCAGGGCGGAGTAGAGGGACAGGAGAACGTCCCTCGACCTGCTGACCACACTCTTCCTAAGGCACCCCAGGGTGCCATTGGCCTTCTTGGCCGCAAGGGCGTATTGTTGGCTCATGGTCATCCTCTTGTCCACCAGGACCCCTAGGTCTTTTTCCCCAGAGCTGCTTTCCAACAGATCAGCCCCCAGCCTCTACTGATACATGGGGTTGTTCTTCCCCAGATGCAGCACTTTACACTTGCTTTTGTTAAATCGCATTAAATTTCTCCCTGCCCAGCTCTCCAGCCTGTCCAGGTCACTCTGGATGGCATCACAACCTTCTGGAGCGTCAGCCACTACTCCCAGTTTTGTATCATCAGCAAACTTGCTGAGGGTCCAGTCTATCCCTTCATCCAGATCATTGATGAATATATTGAACAGTATTGGACCCAGCACTGACCCTTGGGGGACACCACTAGCCACAGGACTTCAGCTGGACTCTGCTCCACTGACCACAGCTCTCTGAGTTCTGTCCTTCAGCCAGTTCCCAATCCACCTCACTGCACAATCACCCAATCCACCCTTCTTAAGCTTGGCTGTGAGGATACCGTGGGAGACAGTATCGAAAGCCTTGCTGAAGTCAAGAAATACCACATCCACTGCTCTCCCCTCATCTGTCCAACTACTTATGCAATCATAAAAGGCTATCAGATTAGTCAAACATGATTTCCCTTTACAGAATGCATGTTGACTACTCGTGACAAGCCTCCTTTCCTCCACGTTCTTTGAGATGGTGGCAAGAACAAGCTGTTCCATCACCTTTCCAGGGATGGAGGTGAGGCTGACCAGCCTATAGTTACCTGGGTCCGCCTTTTTGCCCTTTTTGAATATTGGAATGACATTGGCCTTCCTCCAGTCCTCAGGCACCTCTCCTGATCTCCAGGACCTCTCAAAGATTATGGAGAGTGGCCTAGCAATGATCTCAGCCATCTCCCTCATCACTCGCGGGTGTATCCCATCAGGCCCATGGACTTGTGGATATCCAGTTTGTTCAGCTGATCTCTGACCCAAGGCTCTTCGACAGAGGTAGAAACTTCCTCCCTCCAGATTTCCTCTGTGGACTTGAAGGCCTGGGACTCCTGGTATCTGGCCTGAGTAGTAAAGACCGAGGAGAAGGTGGCATTCAGTAATTCAGCCTTCTCTCTATCCTCGGTCGCCAGGGCACCCACTTCATTCAGCAGCAGGCCCACATTTCCTCTAGACTTCCTTTTACTTCCAACATACTTGAAAAAGCTTTTCTTGCTGTCCTTGACCTCCCTCGCCAGGTTTAGTTCTAGAGAGGCCTCAGCTTTCCTTGCTGCATCCCTGCATCCTCGGACAACCTCCCTGTATTCTTCCCAAGTGGCCTGCCCCTCCTTCCATGTTCTGTATAATTCCTTCTTCTGCTTAAGTTTCTGTAGTAGCTCCCTGCTCATCCATGCAGGCCTCCTAACTCTCTTACTTGATTTCCTACTCTTTGGGATGCACTGATCTTGAGCCTGGAGGAAACGGTGCTTGAATATTAGCCAGCTTGCTTGGGCCCCCTTACCTTCTAGGGCCCTGTCCCATGGGACTTTTCCAAGCAGTTCCCTGAGGAGGCCAAGGTTGGCCTTTCTGCAGCCCAGGGTAGCGATCCTGCTCATGGCCCTGTGCCTGCTGCCCCTAATTCTGAACTCCAGCATCTCATGGTCACTGCAGCCAAGGGTGCTCCCACCTTCACACCCTCACCCAGTGCCTCTCTGTTTGTCAGCACAAGGTCCAGCAGCGCTCCCCTCCTCGTCGGCTCCTCCACCCCTGCGTTAGGAAGTTATCATCAGTGCTCTGGAGGAACCTACTGGGCTGCGCATGCCTGGCTGTGTAGCTTTCCCAGCAAATATCAGGGTAATTGAAGTCCCCCATGAGAACCAGAGCCTGTGATTTCGAGGCTACTTCCAGCTGTCTGTAGAAGGCCTCATCAGTTTCCTCATCCTGACCAGGTGGCCTGTAGTAAACACCTACTACAATGTCCCCCGTACTAGTCTCCCCCTTAATCCTAATCCACAAGCTTTCAGCCTGCTCCTCATTGCCCTCCAGGGAGAGCTCGAAGCATTCCAATTGCTCTCTCACATAGAGAGCAACTCCACCACCTTGCCTTGCCAGCCTGTCCTTCCTGAAAAGGACATAGCCATCCATGACGGTGTTCCAGTCATGTGAGCTGTCCCACCATGTCTCAGTGATTGCAATGAGACCAGGGTCCCGAGATCGCACGCAGATCTCTAGTTCATCCTGTTTATTCCCCATACTGCATGCATTGGTGTGCAGGCATTTTAGCGAGTTGGGTGGCTGAATCAGCCTCTTATGCGACTCCCCTTTGACTCCCATGGGGTGTCCCAGTTCATTGTTACTAGCTTTCCTCAGGGTACCAAATAGAGAGCCCTTATTTGGATTCCATTTTCCTGATGTTCTGCCCCATTGTTCATCACAAGTAGTTGAAAAAGTGAGATTACTGACCCTCTCTTTAAAGCCCTCTAGTTTAAAGCCCTATCAATGAGCCCTGCCAACTCCTGACCCAGAATCCTTTTCCCATTCTGGGACAAGTGCATCCCATGAGGTGCTTGCAGCTCCAATGCCTTGTATATTACTAGACCATGATCATAAAAGCCAAAATCCTGTTGGTGACACCAGTCCCGGAGCCATGAATTGACCTGTTGGCTCTTCCTATATATTCCCTTCATCAGACAATTTTACTTAGTGCTTTGGCAACACTGATATTTTTTTTTTTTTCCTTCACTGTTAATGAAATGAATTCTTCACACCTCTTCTTTATTCTCCATACAGGTTATCACAGAGGGTTTCTGGGGTGAGCAATCTCATCAGAAATCAGGTGAGACTGTTATGCTGACTTTGAAGGCAGTGAGAAAAGTGTTTTGGTCATTTCATAATGTGATTGAAGCGAAGAAACATGAGACAGAGGATGGTTACATCCTGGATCAAATAAAATCTGGGAGTTAGTTTTTTGTTAGATTTTTAAAACTGAATAAAGCTGAGCAAGTTATCACTGGGTGTAATTTTAGTACTGATTTTGTTATCTGTGAAGCTTCATGTAAAGCTTTACATCTTTATGTCTTACAAGAAATATCCCATCATAAGTGATGAAGAAGGTTTTACCAATAGTTCCAAATAAACCCCATCATCATAAATAAGTAAAGCACATAATACTTCTTCTGGTATATAGTAAATTGAAATATTTGAGAGTGAACACATCTTACAAATTTAATTATCTACCAGTCTGCCTAGTAAATGCATGGATGTTGCATATGGTCAGCTTCTATTTTTACACTGTATTGTAATAACATATATAAAATTGCAGGCTCATGGACATATTTTGCATAGTATCATCTTGTGCTCCCCTAGTTTTAATGAGACTTCTAAGCAATGGGAAAGGCTGTAAAAAGTATCCTTTACCTTCTGCTGCAGCAGAAGAATAAGTTTGCAGTCTGTCTATTAAATAATATGTTTTTTAAAAGTTATTAGTTGTAAAAGCATAGTTATCTGGTGTACAAACTCTGTTTTAGTTACCATCTCGAAACTATTGAGCCTTGGCTCTAAACAATGTCACTTTTTTTTCTAGCTTTTCATAATTACCATCACCTCTAAATTAATGGAATTGACTAATCCAGCTATATGTGACTAAACTAGAACACTTTACCAGACTTTTTTTTAGCTTCCATTTTCTGCCACCTTGCCTTTCATGGAGGCCCAGATCTATCATGGTCACCTCAGACCTCTTCGTAGCTAAGTTTAATCTTATTCTTGTAGTTACTTTTTGAGTAACATCTGTCAGATGACTGTTTGGATTGATAGGAAAACACTTAAAACTCTTGTCTAAGGTCTTAACATCTTATATCTCTATTGCTAAAATAGTCTTTTTTCTGGCCTTGAAAAGTTCATCACGTCCAAATGAATGCTGTGACAAAGCCTGTATCTCTATTGTATCACATACTGACATTATACTCTGTCCTCCCCTACTCTTGAGATGTCAGCTCCTGCCTTCATTATACCCTGGTTGCCCACGTGTTAGATTTTCAAACAAGTACTTTTGTGCTTTCTTCTGTTTTGACCCTGTACTTGAAACTTGCCATAAACATTTAAGAGTTGACCTTATTAAATTCAGGTCCTTAAAACTCTCCCTTCTTGTAATGCCTATGAAAGAAATGAGAAGAAATGTCAGACAGGGGATGTTCTGTGGTTGCTGTATTTCTTACTTTCCTGGTTTCCTTGTGCACCTCTTTCTGCTTATGTCCCCCTGCTCTTTCCAGACTGATGTTTTGGTTTGCAGTCCCTGGGAAATGATTTTTTTTGTCCTCTTGCTATCTAGCACAGCAGAGTCCTGCTCTGTGATTGGGCATCTCATAATGTCATTAAATAAAGTGCAGTTTTAATTAGTAGTATGGTTAGGAACTAAGTTATGAATATTCAGCTAAACTGGTTAAAATTTTTAGATGGCTAAGCTTATCAGTCTTGCACAAAATTGGTATGTGATGGCATTTGACTTTTTGAACCAATCTTCATTATCTTTATAAGTTATTCTGCTTGTGTTGGACATTCAAAGTAAAGTTTAAGAGGTCAGAAACAGAAGAGCTTGTTATGAGATTCACCTGACATAAAGATACCTTAATTTGTAAGGCCTAATCTCAGATATATAGCAGTATTCAGATGTTGGCTAAAGTAAGGATCTAGGCTTTTTCCTCTAAGCCCTGCCTTTCTTTGTCTGGGTGTGAGGTTTTGGAGGTGTTCCCATTAGGTGTCTCCTCCATGTGAGCCAAAGTGGATCACTCTCTGAGGTGCCTTCCTTTCACTACACCTTGCACTGTAGTTTGCAGGGATTCTGCCCTGCAAGAAAGATGTATAAAACATGAGTACTGTAACTTATTGTACTTCTGTTGCTGCAAAGGCTAAATTCAAAATTTAAAATCTCTATACTGCTCTTCCAGACTATTTTTCGGGAGTTGCCTACTCTTTTGATTTGATTTTTGTTTTTTATTTTCTCTAATCTGGAGAAAACTATCTTCAGGAACATAAAGCTTCCCAGACATCTGGCAGTAAATTTGCCATTGTACAACACAGAGGGGAGTTTTAAGCAGAAACTCACACTATTCCTGCATACTCTCTATACAGGAATATTTGTTTTATTCAGTAGTATGAAGACTGGGAAGTGGGGTGAGACCTAGAACAAATAAGAAATGAGTAGAACAATATTCTCTCAAACCTACGGATGTCTTGATGCATATTCATCCCTGAATTGTTTTGCTAGCAAAAATTGTGCTGCACTTAGGTATTAAGCCTTTGTCTCTCCAGCCTGACCTACTGATAACTCGTCTTTTTATTTTGTCAGTAACATGCCAACTTTCTCTTAACTCTGCTCTAATTTGAAAGGACACAAAGCATGCTTGAAATGACTTACCTGACTGCTCTGTCTGTGGAGAACTCCAGCCTCTCTGCTGATTTAGATTAACAGTGAATTACAGTTCACTTCAATGCAATTAGACCTAATGAGGTGCACGTGGAGACTATTGGGCCACCGTGTAACCGCATTATATGGACTTGCTTGCTGCCATTTAAATCAATTGGTTTGACCTTTGGATGCAAACTGACACAAAGCATAAATAACTTCGTGGCCTAGATACCTCTTTATATGAATGCAGGGAGAGATGATGAAAATTACCCTCTGATCAGGAAAAGCCATTTCTCTGGGGAATCTTTAGAAAAGAAATTCTGTTTGCAAAAGGATGGGTAAAATGATTGATTGGGTAAAACCATGGGTCATATTCTAAGTGCAGGTGAAATATTACCATAAGTATTTGACTTTCTTATCGGGTATGACTTGATTTGAAAACTACATCTTGCATCATTGGCTATTTAGGAACAAAAGGTGAAATTTCAGAAGAAGAAAACTTATTTTATCAGATTACTTTGTGGTAACAAAAATCAGCACATAAGGCTTTATGCTACCATGTTGAAAGTAGGTGGACTTTCTACAGGACAGTTAGTTTTGTTTAACTGTATTCAATAACTGGTGTTTTTTTGCTATGTGTTGGAGGGAATATTTTCACTTAGTCTGGGACGCACTCTTAAAGTCTTTATGTAAAGTGAAACTGCCTTTAACAGCAAAGGAAGTGCACCAGGTAGTAATTTGCAGAATTGAACTTTCATTATCAAGTGGCTGTTCATAGGAGGAAGTTAAATATGGGGTTAAAGCTACATGGGATGAGTGTTCTGTTTCCCAGAGTAACCTTCTAGGCATAGGAAAATGAAAAGCAGTAGGATTATTTCTACTGTTTTTATATAGATGTAGCTCTGTTGCTCCCTGCATAATGATTGTTCTTCCTTGTTTTGCTTCTTATGGTAGGTCACGAGTATTTCACTTCTGAAAAGGCAGATTTTCAGCGGACTCTAAAGAGTAGCTAGAAAACATAATTGAGATTTTTTCATGGATAAAACACCCATCCAAGAGTTCAGTCTGCCTCATGCTACTCTCCCTCCTGTATTGCTGTCAGACTTTCTTCCTGTCTATGTCTTTGCTGTATCTGTGTGCCAGTAGCTGCTCTTCAGGGCAGAGAGTATCTTTTTCATTTCCAGGAGTCTGCATCATATAGCACAGTGGATGTTTGATTGCTGTGTAGGACTTGAAGTTCATGTATCATTTTGACTTCCATTGATAACAGTTTTTATATCAGACAGCTAGTCCATGAGAACAAAATTGACTTCTTTATTTGCTTACTTGAAACTAGTAATAGTGAATGAGATGTGGAAAAGTAAAGAAAGGGTTTCCAAACATGGATTTGACTGAAATGCCAGGACAATCTATCCTGCACAGGGCGCATACATACATATATAGGCAAGAAATCAAGAGAAGAAGTGGTAAATGCAGCAAGAGATGGAGAGGAGACATGTCAGTGAAGCTCTCTCTCGTATGTCAGAAGTATTCCCAGGCAGGAGAGTGTCTCTAGTTCCCTTTATACATGAGTCTGGTTTCTGTTCTACCTTAGAATCATAGAAGGGGTAGGGTTTGAAAGTGACCTCTGGAGATCCTCTAGTCCAACCACCCTGACAGAGCAGGATCACCCAGGGCAGGCCACACAGGAAGAGATCCAGGCTGGTCTTGAAAGTCTCCAGAGGAGACTCCACAACCTCTCTGGGCATCCTGTTCCAGGCTCTGTCACTCTCACAGGGAAGAAGTTTTTCCTCCTGTTGAGGTGGAACTTCCTGGGTTTCACCTTGGTACCATTACCTCTCGTCCTATCCCAGGGCACCACTGAAAAGAGCCTGGCCCCTTCTGCTTGACACCCACCCTGCAGATATTTGTAAACATTCATAAGCTCCCCTCTTAGGCTTCTAGTCTCCAGGATAAACGGCCCCAGGGCTCCCAACCTTTCCTCATGATAGAGATGTTCCAGTCTCTTCATCATCTTTGTAGCCTCTGTTGGACTCTCTCTAGTATTTCTCTGTACCTCTTGAACTGGGGAGCCCAGGACTGAACACAATACTCCAGATGTGGTCTCACTAGAGCAGAGTAGAGCAGGAGGAGAACCTGCCTTGACCTGCTGGCCACCCTCTTCTTTATGCACCCCAGGATACCACTGGCCTTCCTGGCCACCTTCCAGAGTAAGTTTTGTGTTTGTCTTAATGAAGTATATTGAAAAGAAAAGGGAAAAAATTAAAAGTAGTTTGGTCTTTCTTAGAAATTCAACATTATTTTTAAGTTAACGAAAATGTATTAAATAACCTATATGATAGGTTGCTGTGGAAGCTTCTAGTGTCTTTACATCACACAATGTGGTTTTGGGAGGGTACCTACCCATTACTTCTATTGTTAAAACCTTGGTAATTATAGCCTTCTGCCTTGGAGAGTAAATATTTGCAAGTAATGACTGAAACAGGTCTCATTAGTCATTTCCAGGAGACTGAAATGTCTCATTTTTATGTCTCCTCAGTATGTTTGAAAATTATTGTCTTGTAACTTTCAGAATAGCTTCTGTACCACACCTTGTGAGAGGACATGAGTCAAATGTGCAACCTAAGAGGAATCTAGATATGAATTCCTGGTTATGAGTCACGCTAAGGAACAATGTCCTGATCCTTGCTTGAAATTTCAAGCATGTAAACTTCCTTTTTCCTATTGTACTTAGCTTCTAAATAAGAAAAGTCCTTTTTGTACTTTAATTAAAGAAACATCATAGGAAATCATGCTTTATCCTAACTGCATGTAGATGAAATTACATGAAAGTGTCTTTATCTTCATATATGTATAATTTTGTTAAATCCTGTTTCTGCATTTAAATTCGTTCAAACCCATCTTCTGTTTCTAATGAACTTTAGTGATTTTGCATTTTCAAATTAAATACCTGGATACACGGCAAACATGGAAATCCTGTCAATTGATAACAACTTTAATTATCAATGGACTGTATAACACACTGATGATTCATTAATGCATGACAGATATTGGCTTCCTTGTAGACCTTTTAGACTGATACCTTCCTGTCATACAATCTGCTCACTACTGTATATGGTTACTATAATATAAACAAATGTTATAGTTTAAACATTTTTCTGAACCTAATGAAGTCTGTCTAATGTTAAAATGAAAAGGAGAGCATCCTGAATTATATTAACTGGGTGATATATACTGGTAGCCTATGGAATAAGCATATTCAGTATCTATGCTAGCCACTACACAATGAGTTGAAATGCTGTTTCTAGAAGATATAACCTAGATTACAAATGTTTTCAATTACCTCTTCTATGGTTTCTTTAACTGTACTGTGAAGTAACTGGTACGGATGACTGCACCGAAATTGGTCTCCTCTAATGTAGCCTTTTCTATACATTTGAAGTACATTACTGTTTTGGTATAACTGGTACTTGACCCAATGTTATTTTCCTCCTGAGAATTACAATGTTAGTGAATATAGTGTAAGTATTATTTCTGCGTGGACTGGGTTGAGATGGAAGCTTGTAAAGGATTTATGTGTAAACAGGCAACCTGAAATGTACGTTTACTTGACTCGTATTTGAACTCCCTTCCTTTTTCTTTCCAAAGTTTGGTTGATGTCAGGGGCCATCTGTTTCCTGTAGCGCAGAAACATAGACATTGAGAGAGCGGAATTTTAATCTGCTCAGTAAAATACAATTTAAATGTTAGTTTTAAGAATCTGAATAGTTTCAACATCAGAATTTTGAATGTAGTGATTTTCTGCTTGTTTGTACATTTAAGGTCTGAGTGCTGTGCTGTATCTCAGCGTAATGAAGCATGGCATAATCTCACTATGCCTATACTGGCATGTATTTGCAGACTTGTTAAGGATACACAAATCTGGGATACCATTTGGGTGAAGGAGCTGGATATGGTGTAAGCAATATTTCACTCAGGAGGAGGACTTTCTTAGTAAAAAGTAAAGAGTGTTGTCACAGTTTAGGGTCAGGGCGGTCCCTTAGACCTATAACAGATGCTCTCTGTTAACCCCTCTCCCTCCCCAAAGGAGAAAGAGAAAGGGAATAAGGGAGAGGGACTTAGCAATTAGAAAATGAAACTAGAACAGCTTTAATGAAAATGAAATTAATTAGAATAAAAATGGAATATATACAAATATATACAAAACCAGTATCAAACCCAACCCCCGCTGATGGTAATTACATCACTGTCACCACTGATGCTGTGCAGGCACCGGGGGAGTCCCAGACTGGGCCCCGCAGCAGACGGGAGCTGTGTTCAGGAGCTGGATTCTGGTACCGGGTTCAGGAACACACAGACTGGATTGAAGGCAGAATGGACAGAGTCCACCTGGGGTGCTCCAAGGAAGGAACCAAAAGAGGACCTGAGCCAGGCCAAGCCAAGCTGGCAAAGCAGTCCAAGGGGGGAGAAGAGCCCAGAGGCCCTTCGGATCCCTCAGCTCTTAACTGAATATGAAGTATATGGGATGGAATACCTCATTGGTCAGTTTGGGGTCACCTGTCCTGTCCACTCCTCCCTGCAGGTGCAGCCTTTCACTTTCTGCACCCCGCAATGTGGTACACAAGATCCAGCAGTGGCCTTGGTCTGCACACCAATCCTTGGTACTAACTCTAAACATGGGGTGTTATCACTGCTAGAAGCAGACACTGTCTGTGAGAACAGGATGCTCACTTCAGACAGTGTATTTAGTTAGAAGAACTGAGCTGAAAAGTAAAATTACTCAAACCAGGACAAATGTTCAGCTGAAGCTCATCATACCATTTTCTTCCCCAGGTGTATACACAGCCTTGGTGCCATAGCTGGCTGTCTTAATTTAGAAAGACTAAACAATTTTGAGAATCCAGGTCATTAACTCTCAATTTCTGACATCAGCTGAATGACATCAGCCTTAGTCCTTCAGTCTGAAAGCAGCTATTCTTGTATTTAAATATGCTTTCTTAAATTTTGAACTCTAAAGGAACAAACTTTAGAGGAAATGGACTGGAGCATCTCACGAGGAAAAGTTGAGAGAGCTGGGACTATTTAGCTGGGAGAAGACAAGACTGAGACGAGACCTTTTCACTGTCTATAAACACCTAAAGGGTGTATGGAAGGAGTATGGAGACAAACTCTTTTCAGTGGTTCCCAGTGACAGGACAAGGGGCAACAAGCACAAACTGGAACACAGGAGGTTCCATTTAAATATGAGGAAAAAATTTATTGTGAGGGTGATGGAGCACTGGAACAGGCTGTCCAGGGAGGTTGTGGAGTCTCTCTCTCTCTGAAGATACTGAAAACCTTCCTGAATGCACTCCTGTATAATGTCCTCTAGGCAAACCTGCTCTGGCAGTGGGGTTGGACAAGATGATCTCTATAGATTCCTTCCAACTCTAAAAATTCTGATTCTGTGAAATACTTGATATTGTATCAAGTACCAACTACAACTATGGAATAAATTTGTCACTATGATGTTAAAATGGATTAGTTTATTTATTGCTTGATTTAGCTGTGTAGAGTGGACTGGGGCACTAGAATATCAAAAAAGTTTATTTTGAAACTAAATCAGTGAGGAATTTAATGCTGAAAATGGATCCATCAATTTACACTGGTTATATTAAAAGAAAACTAAAAGCTAAATCTAGCTTATGAAAACCATGAAGGAATCCTGGGACTCTCTGCTTCATTAAGATAAACAACAACAGAGCCTCCTTTTTCATCTCCGGATGAAATATATATTAGGTATATCTAATGTCTGTATCATTCTGACAAGCTATTGCTTTAGTAACTTTTACAACACAGAAGACCAACCATGTTTTTAAAGTATTGATAAATTAAAAGATGGAGGATTGTTATGGGTCTTTTGGGGTTTGTTGTTTGGCTGGGTTTTTTTTTGGTTTAGGGAAGTTGCAATTACCTCTCTGAGTTTCATCTATATATATATATATAGACATAGAGTATATGATAAATGGTAACCAGACATAATTTTTAAAGGGAAAAGTTTTAACAAAGTTATAAAGTAATATAAAGTAATTGCTAGATCATATTTCTGTCTGAAAACATTAAATCTCCAAGATGAAAGAGTTTCTGTGATTACAAAAATCTGTTGTGAAATACTTTTATTATTCATATTGTGGTTCTATTTAGAATATGTAGCAGCCTTGTACTCTTTTACGTCAAAAAAATCTGACCCTGAATGAATAACTCTATGTTTATATTTCAGTCCAGTATACATTTAGGTACCACACTGAGGAAAAAATAATTCAGCTGTAGTCTGTATGGAAGAAGATTCCAATGTCTATAAAGGGTGTATCAGTTCTCAAGAAATTTCTGTGGTTAAAGAAACTTTGCATTTAGGCTTCTCATATCCTGTCTGTTTTCACTATCTTGCTTAGCATTTAGAGTATTTCAGAAGTACAAAGCAGTGGTACAAATTTGCTGATGATTATATATCCTTTATTGGCAGATATGATTTGCTTTTTCATATTCTTTATCTAATTATTGAGGTTAAGCTGAAATTTTTTAAATAAATTATTGTCCTCTCAGACACTCAGTTAAAGTAATTTTACTTTGTATAAAACGTAACCTCTCCGTATGCTTCACCATAAATATTAAAACTTCCTACTCATACATGGCCTAAAACTGCATAATTAAATAATATAGATAATGGATGGAAAACTTGCCAGAATTACTATTGTTCTAGTGCTATTATTTGTTATGCTGTTTGTTTGTTTGGTGTTCTATGTGGAAATAATAATAACAGAATACTTCAGGAACATTTGCAAAACAACAGCATTTTGGCTTCAAACCCAATTAGAACGAAAAGCACAATAACACATTATAATATAAATCTGACATGCAGTTTTCCTTCAGGAGATATTCAGTTTTTAGTTTTAAACAAGTCCCTTAGAAGCTTTAGGGTTCTTAGGATGCCTAGAGTCAATTTTGAACAATTTTGCAACTTACTACAGGGAATCTTAATTCAAATTCAACAAAACACTGAAAGAGGAAGTGCTTTGGGGTACTTAACTTCCTCAAAGGACCATCACTGTGAAACCTCAGGTGGGGAGAAGCAACATGTAAATAAAATATGTCAACCTAAAAAGATGGTAAATAGCAAGAATAGCTCTTCTTAGGGAAGAAAAATTGTGTTTCACATTATCAGGACATAAAACTATTCACTGTGATAGAAAGCAAAATTGCTAAAATGCATTGTTTCACTGTTAGAGAGTGGGATAAAATTCTTCTGTGTTAGAAGAGGTTGAACTAGTAGTTGCAAATACAAGATTCAACCCACTGATTTTTATTTGAGGGAGATTCTGCTAAAATTGGCCTTCAAGTCTTCATTCCCCAAGGAAGTAGTTTCTTTAGTACTTTCAAAGTGCTTCATGATATGGGTGAATAATTTTCATTGTATGGGTTTTTAGCATTGGATACTAATGATGACATGTGACTCATTGCTTAAGTTACATTGTGGTGTTTCTGATCTGTGACAAACTGACAGTTTTTAAGTTAGGAAACTGCGAATGATACAGTGATTGCTCTCATGATTAATTTAGGCAGAAACAACAACAAAAAAAACCAACCTAAAAATAAATTTCTGTCACTTGCAAGACTATGTTGTTAGTACTGAGTGTTTGGCTGTATGCTCATGACTAACAAATCATTTCACACTAAAATTAACAGTAGAAACACCTCAGTATATGTATCCAGAAAACTAAGCACCATATTTTTATTAATATTCAACAGTCCTGCTCTTCTGTGAATGCTTCTCTTTCAATATTGTTCTCCAAAAGATACATAAATATCACACCTTCTTTTTATTTTTCTTCATTTTTTTCTTTTCTTTCTTCTTTCTTTTGATTGAAATTGTGTTCTGAGGGAGCCTTTAATCACATACCTCTTGAATTTAATGTCTTATAGATCTAATATAACTTTTCTTTTTGGTTTATTTAAAATTGGCTGTACTGGAAATTACAATAAAGATATATGATAGTAGATTATAGATAGATATGATAAGTAAATTTAGACTAGATATAAGGAAGACATTTTTTTATGGTGAGGGTGATGAAACACTGGAACAGGTTGCCCAGGGAAGTTAGAGATGCCTCATCCCTGGAAACATTCAAGGTGAGGTACAACAGGGCTCTGAGCAACATGATTTAGTTGAAGATGTCTCTGCTCACTGCAGGAGGTTTGGATTAGACAACCTTTAAAGGTCCCTTCCAATTCATACTCTTCTATGATTCTATATGCAGGAATCTGATTTCCTCTGTTCTGGAAGAACAGGAATAAAAATAGCATTTTGTGTGAGGGAGGGGAGAAGCCTCTGGAATTACTCATGTATAATATTTTACTGACTTTGTACTGTAGAGCAGTACTGTGTCATTGCTAACAATATGAGAACAAGGAGAATCGCTGTAAAAATATGAACCTTCTATCTGACCTTTGAAGATATATAACACTATCAGATAGTTTTGTGTTGAGCATTGTTAAGGAAACTTGTGTTGCAATTTTTACTTGCAAACAAAAGCGCTGGAGTTATTTTTTTTTTTTTCCTAGCAAATATATCTCAAGGTCCTTTCAAAATGTTTTTTAAGTATTTAAAAAAACATATTTAAGTTTACATATCCTTTATCTGATCTGAGAAAGTAATTTCTTTTGATTAAATGATTTGTACATTTCTGAACAGAATAGACAGAAGTTTTAGAATCAAACTATTAATATTAATGACTTTCTCTGCCAGTATATATCAGAATATGTATATAAACAAGACCAGTCATAAGTACAGCAGAAAGTATTGCTCCTGGCAAGTGTTAGCAGAGAAAATGATAACACTTTTAGTATCTCATTGCCACAGCACAGCGCTGTAAGGTCAAAACATTTGTTCCATGTTGCTTTCCCTGTTTTCTTCAGTTTAACACTGTGCGCTAAAAAGATACAGACCTGCTGTTACAGTCCCAAGTAGTTGTTGATGTCAAATATTTTCATCCCCTTCAGGGCAAAAGCACTGTGCTGGCAGCCTGGCCAGTGAGCCAGATGAGCCCTCAGTACATCCTATAGTCACTTTATTACCTCTGTCTAGTGCTGACTGAATATCCTCAAGAGTAGAAAAAATGGTTCTGCATGGTCCCTTCACTTTTTTCCTTCCCCAAGGCAGCATGGCACAGCATATAGGATTGTGTACTGAGAGCAGTCCCTGTGCTCATTTGCCAGTTGTTTTCCATATAGTTTTTTATCCTTCACCTTCACGCAACTTTCTTTAAACACTTAGAATAAAGGTAACCCCCCCACACCATTTTCAGGACTCACTAATAAACAATGCCATGTACTAAATAATATGAATGAAAATAATAAGTTTTCTTGATTATTTTGTCACAGCTGCAATTTAATGCTAGTGGTTCTGAAGTGATAGTTGATGCCAGGTACTCTGAACACTCTCATTCCTCATCTGTTGCCTACTTTATCAGGAATGATCTTGCATCTTTATTTCTTTCTGTGCCTGAGGTTGGTAAGGATATTTCTGTCATTTTCCTTATGGTGGCTTGGAGGTCACCATTTGGGAGGTTTTTCTACACCTCTGTCCTTTCATATTGTACATTCTCAGATATGAAATTGCCTTTCATTCCAATTCTAATCTGAAACATTTCTTGGAATAAAAAAAAAAAAAAAAAACACTGCTGTAATGTAGAAGAAAAAAGAAAAATGACCAGCTCAGTGCATGACTACTATAAAACAGGTTAGCTAGACCTTCAGTTTCTCACTTAAGAAGAAGAAATTTGAAAAAAACTAGTGGCTAGGGTAAAATGGAAATATACAAGTCTTGTTTATACTTACCAAGGCACTAGTCTTCAGTTTTGATTTTAAGCTTTATTCACTTTTATGTTAACATAGATCTCTAAAGCAATATAATCTCGCAAAATCTAATTTAATAGTAACAATTCTAAAAAGTTAAAAAGAAACCCCAAAATAAAAACCAATGCTGAACCAAAAGTCAGGTGTCTCTTCAGTCAGTTGCTGGATAGTACGTATAGTATGTAAAGGATGGCATCGCAGTAAGAAGTTTATGGAGAAAAGATACTCTTGATAGTATTAACTTCTGTTAAGTACAAAAGCTTCTAATGACCACGTGATTGTAGTAATTTGTAGTAAAATGCTCACATTTGACTGAAGTGCATGCTTACCAATTTGAAGCACTGGAAATGATTCCTTAGGAGTGGTGAGGAGGGCCTTAATGCATGCTTTTTTCTTACAAGTGTTTAAAATATCAACCAACCACAACCCCCAACTGAACCTTTTGTTCTCTTGACAGTACAAACATAACCTAGGTGTTGACTGGCTATTATAAAATACCCAATCCCATCCAGAAGGAGTTAATTAGCTACCTGTAATTTTTTTTTTAATTACTTTTATTTTTCTATTTCTCTTGCAATTTATACATCCTGACCATTCATTATTCTAGATAATGGATTTGATGGGATTTACTTTGGAAATAAAATTTCATTAAATACATACTGATGTACATCTTATAAAGCAGAAGAGAAAACAACTTTTCTGAAACAAGTGAACACCTCATCCTGTTATCAGAACTGGGGCAGGGTGTGGCAAGGGAGCTTTTATTTTTGTTTCATTTAAAGGGAAGTAATACCATTTATAATAATTATGATAACAGTAAGAATAATATGTAAATAAAAAAAAGAAAGGCAAACCAGTTACACTTCTGTTGTTTTAACAACTCTTTTATTGTGCTTATGAGAGATAATGGTGGCTTAGTTCAAAACAAAGAAATTCTGGTTCTGATCTGTGTTTTCTTTTTAGAATTTTAGAATTTTCTTTTAATTTCATTGAACTCTTTATCTGGAACTTTGGTATCCAAGTCAATCTCTTCATAATAAATGAGGCTAGAGATTGGAAACCTAAGCACTCCTAAATATAAGACTCGTGCTCCCACTTGAAGGTGATTTTACATTGTTTTGAGTTCACTGAAATAATGACATTATTTTGTTGGAATAATCCAAAGTCAAATTAGGCTGATGATTAATAGGTATAAAGGTTTTATAGTAGTGATCGTTTATTCCTGATTTCTAAATTTTGCTTCTTATTTTCCTTTACTATAAAGGTTTTAGTTCTTTATCATACCATTTTTTATAATGGACCTGTTAACTGCTTGAGGCATTAGGCTGTAGGATCAGATTGCTTGGCATGCTGCCTTTATTTCTGGAGAAAGGAAGAGTGCTGATCTCTTGGAGTAGCTCAGCATTCAGAGGGTTTGTGAACTCTCTTGGGGAAAAAAAGGATTTCTCTCTGAGCCCATTACATTTTGTGAAGGAATTCTATCCATCAATTTGGTGGGAGTTAAGCATCAAACTACATTAGTAATAAGATCATCGCATAAAATTTGATCACCACTTAAAAAAAATGTTTATATTAGCTGAGAGTTTCTGAAGGGCAGATGTAGATGTGACGTAGACAGAGATAGCTTTCTGCAGGCCATGATTTAGAAAAGCATGGAATTCAAGATGGAGGTATCTGGATTCTACTTTAGGGATCAGGTATCTGAAAGACACATGCTGACTTTTAGATGCCTAAAGTCCCTACACAGTCAAATTGTCAGATGTGGTGAATGAATATTTAAGGTTTATGATAATGTTTCTGATCCCTCAAAGGCAGATGGAAACGAGTGTAAGAGATTATGGGAGGGATGGCCATATAAAGATCTTCATTTTTTAAACTTAGATTAATACTGAACAAGACATTTGCTTTATCCAAACACCCTGTAAGACAAAATATTACTCCTGTGCTCTTTATTAAAAAAGAATAGGGATGTGATCACCATGAAATAAAGAATGCTGGACATAAACCTAGTAAGCTTAGCTTTAAAGAAACAGGGAGCATGGCGTAGCATGGCCAAGATAAGCATGAAGGACAAATGCTTTATTCTTTACAGCCAATTGACTTCTGGTTTACAACAAATCTTTGTAGTGATCTTACATCCCCCTAAAATACAAAGGAGAAGTCAGTATGGTTTTGTGCACTGTACATCTAGTTCCAGTCACATTCAACCTTCAAGAAAGCTTAACAGCTGCAGGGCAGTAAATAGCCTCCAGAAAATAACCCTGACAATGGTGGGCACAATTAAGAGAATAAAAATGCTTTTTTAGACAACACCATTTTTGTTGGAAGTGGCCATGGATGATTCTTAATGTCCTCTGTAAGCATAGTTGCATCTTGGTGCAGCATCTCCCCTGGTGTTGAATAGGTCAGCATAGCTTAATCAAATTCAGAAGTGGATAAGCAAACAATTAAAGTTACAATGTTGGGATTCATATTAAAAAAAAAAAAAAAACACAATTATAAAAACAAAAGTCTTTGAGGGACCAGCCTGTATGGAATAAGTGTGAGCAACTTAAAATTCCAGAAGGTAGCACAGAAAAATTAGTTTGTTTTTTCTTTTCCTGTGAAAAGAAACTATTCTGTACAGACAAATGGTATACCGTAAAAGAAAAAAAATAATATTACCTCTTTAGTTTCATTTGGTCTGAAAGCAACACAGTATATGGAACACTTAATTTGTCAAGACATACTGGCAGCTCTCATCAAAAGCCTAGTATAAGCTTTACTAGTTTGTCTCATTAAATTAAAAATGGGCTTGGAAAAGGTCATGGTGAATTAGAGGTTACAGTACAAATAATCAAAGCAATTAGCTCTAACTTGAGTCTTCTGAGCTGCCTAAAAGAGAAAGCAGACCTGACCTTGTCAAAGACAGAAGGATGTTAAAATTGCGTATCAAGATGTAATCCAGAAAGATTATTACAAGTATGTAGAGTATTGCAGAAGTTATGCTCATTTGTTTTTGTTTTGGTTTGTTTTCTCCCCTTGCCTCCAACACCCCCCCCCCCCCCTTTTTTTTTTCTTCTTTTAAATAAAGAGAAAAACCACTAAGCCTTCCCAAACTCCAAAGACTTAACATAATGATGTTCCTTTACTAAACTCCCTGTCTGTTTTAAATGTTTCTGGTTCACAGTGAGGATTCATATGTTTATTTTTATTGTGCAGGTCTGATTCTTCTCAGATACTATATTGTAAATCAGAAACTTAATTGAGTTATGTCACTGTAAAAGTGATGTGAGAGGAGAAACAGGCCATTAACGTCCAGATGAATTTTGATTAAAATACTCCATTCTGTGAAACCTGAAAATGTATACCAAGTTGTTAAAAGCTTTTTCTCTTAATGTATGTTCACATAAAATTCCTCTGTGTTCTTGTAGCAGTTAGCCGTTTCTCTGGATTTTATAACATGTTATACGGCAATGCAAAATTGTCTTGAAGAAACTTGCAAGCTATAATTAGGAGTTTGGAAGCTATCCACATTGCATCAGGGTTTTTTTAAATTTTTTTTTTATTTTATTTTGTCATGAGGAAAAAGGATCTCTGTTAAAAGTTTCCTAAAATAACATGGGTTTATTAATTTATTTTAAGTTGCAGTTGATACTTACACATCAGATGAAAGTCTGGTCAAGATCTGAAGTAGAATCAAGCTAACAAAAGGAGTATAGGTTGTATTTCTTTTTTAATTCATTAAAGGTTTGTCACAGGAACATTTGGTTCACATAAGCAACCTGATGGTTATTTCTGGATCTCCCAAGTTATCCCACTTGACATGATACCGACCCTCCCAGACTTCTCTGCTTCTCACATTGGATGATATTTTCAGAGTTGTTCTACAGCTCCTTCACTAACTTTAAAAATGCATTTCAGTACCACTGTATTAATCACAGTGAGTACAACTTGCATTTTCATGTGAGCATGCTTTAAATCATGGTTTGCATGATTTAAATGTTCAAGATTACTTTAGTCTCAGCAAGATGGAGACCAAAAATTGAAATTCCTTTCTCAGCTGTGATTATTATGCTCTGTTGGCTTCAGAAAGAGACCATGTAATTCATACCAGCTCAGGATTTGGCCTCGTTGCCTTAAAGTTGTTGGGAAAGTAGAATGTAGTGTGTGAAAGTGTTCACTGCTGATAAGAGCATTCTGCTGGACTAGAATGCAAAGAAAGCTCAAGTTCGGAAGCTTCCCTAATGACCCAAGAATGGGTTCTTTCACTTAAAAGAAAATCACAGATAAACTATTTAAGAAATGTAATACCTTTATCAGCACAAAAGTGGAGAAATAGCAGAAGCTATCAAATGTAAAGCTTTTAAAATTAAATACAAGGCAGTAGTCGCAGATGGAAACTCTATTTTGAAAATGACCATCACGTTGTGAGTTGATGAACTTCCTAAGTAGGGAAATGGAATCGAAATGCACTGGATATGTGCAACACTTGTTTAGATTTAGACTCTATTAAACAGAGCTGCTCAGAAAGGTGGAAAGAGAACTGGATAATGGCATGCAAAGACAAAAGGTTTCCCATAAGGCAATGTTTGTGATAAGTGCTTTCAAAGTGCTAAACTAGCTTTTTGGGTGTCATAGGAGAGAGCAGCTGATGAGTTGAAGATGACAAGGGGTCACTCCTGTAAAAACACAGCCTTTTCAGAATCAGCAGTCTACCAAAGTTGTAGCACCACAGTGTCATATGTTGAACAGTCTTGGAGAAAAAGATAAAAACAAACCAGACCACTGGGCTATGTTTAGTAGCAATGATAAACTTATAAACTTATTACAGCCTACAAAAATAACATTTCAGGATTTATTCTGCTCATGATCTTACCATGCTACTCATGTTAGAGATAAAAGAAGATTTTACATAGCTGAGTTTCTCTCTCAGTCCAAATACATTCTACGTTTTGGGGGAATATGAACAGAATGATTGAATTATATTAGGCAGGAAATTTTTTTTTTATTACATTGAAAACTTTGATTTCTTCATACTAAGTAATGTAGCTGGACCCTTGAGGAGATTCTTGCTTGAACTTTTCCCCTCATACATTATACATTATAAAATTTTTTTTCACTGCACCTTCTTCCAAATATGGAATATTTGGTTGGCTTTCTAGTAATTCAAAACTTTCTCTTAGAGTTTGCTTCTCTTTTGATAAGTGTGAAAGAAAAGATGTTGCAAAGTGATATTTTACATCATGTAGTGAGGGCTCCTATTTAGTTTGGTTTAGAAAAACATGTGGATTGTTAATTGTGATCAGTTGACTGTAATCTGATTCATTCTTAATAAAATATTTGCCCTTTATTTGACATATTATAGTAATACCTTTTGCTGGAGGTTAGATGTTCTTTATTTACAAGTCCTTTAGTTTGTTTTTTAATTTATTATGTAGTTATAGTAAAATCTTGAAGATTAAAATATTCCCCATGATTAACTAGCTAGCAATGAATATAACCTAATGAAATAGGAACAAATTACTTTAGGCTATAGTAGCTGATTACAAACAAACTGTCATTTTCTATACCTTTTACATACTGTCATAATTGTTTTTAAATCTAGTGTGATAGATGGAAATCAGTCATATTTATGTCCTTATGTCAATTTTTCCCTGTGGACTATAGGAATATAGCCCCTATATTAAAGCTTTTACTTCTCTCTAAAAGCTACACCAAAGCCTTAATCTTTGTCTTCTGACTTGTTTTGCATTTAGTAATAATTTTCGTCTTTGGTCCTTGTTTTTTTTGTTAAAGCTTTGAACTTACACCATATGTCTAAATGCCTTGATGTGAATTCTGGGCAAAAGTTGTGTCAAATGTGATCATCGTTGAATCTAGAGCCAAACCCAAACAATGCACAAAATATTACCGAAGGTTTAATCTTAAAATGCAGCAAGGAGCAGTTTCCTAATTTATATATTATCATTTTCTGTCTTTTTTTTTTTTTTTTTTTTGAGAAAACTGTAGGCAGATGTCTTAGCAGAAGGCAGATGTTCTAAGGAGAGATTTGTAGTGAAAGAAGAGATATTTGGGAAAAACTAAAGGGGAGCATGAAAGTTGTGAATGACAATGAGGGGCAATGCTTTTAAGGTGCACCATAACTACACTAATATTTGGAGGAGAGCATTATAGAGGATAGATTTCCAGGAAAGAACCACAGTTTTGGCCTATATGAAGAGCTAAAATATGAGGAACAATGAATTTTCAGTGAAATCCATAGATGATGTACAAATGAGGGTAATGCAACTGCTATGCCCACTGCCAGACTTTTTTCACTTTTTTACTTAAACAGATAAATAATGTCTTGATATCATCAGGAAAAACCTCAGGAGATTCTGTGCTCGTGTTTAGGTTCAGCTACACATCTGCAAAGGGTTGGAGACAAGAGCATGCTAAATGTATTGCCTCAGGTCAGATCTAGTTCATTAATAGCATTTGAGTGGAACTCAAATAGTTGACCTGTAGTACCTTTTCTGAATGCAATGCTTTATTCTTTAACAAGAAAAAAATAGAGCTTATGTATTATAAAAAATATCTCATAAAATATTTCTCATGAACAAGCTGCTCAGGTTAATGCTTCAGATAAAACATAAGCTAGTTTCGCTAGAGTATTTTCCAAAATCCATGCTGATAGAACAGCTATCATCTCTCACATTAAGGGAAATGGCAGAATCTCATCAAAGTTGTGTAGGAAGAGTTGGCTTCATCTTACAGGTTGTGCAAAAGTATTTCTTTATCAGCTGTGCAGAAAAATCAGAGTTCTGGATTTCCCCAAGTTTTTAGTATATCTGTAGGAGTCATAGCTCCTATTTACTGATTTTCTGTGTTGGTTTCATATGGCACTCTCCCCCTTCACTCTATACAAAATGTCAGTGTTGTTGTAAAGTACCTGGCACTGTTGATTATAGTAATAGTAGAAAATCAAACTTTCAAGTAAAAAAACCCTGTCAATTCTTAGAAGACCAAATTTTACATTACATTGAAGTAAAAAGGAGAGTAGTGAAACCTCAGATCTTAAATAGTGTGCATGAATCTTTTCTTTTTTTGTTGATATATGAATCTTTTATTTTTTTTCTTTTTCTATCCAGTGTAGCAAAATTCTCAAAAATGAGTGGAGGAGTTGTCAGAGAGTCTTGTCCATTTCTATATTCATGGACTGCATGAAAATATGTAAGTTGTCTACCTTTCTTTAATACTTCTTGCTAGTCTGACATTTTAATCACCGTCTTGCTCTGGATGTATTCAATTCATTGTTTTCCTGGTAACCTGAGTATTTCCCAAGGCATTTCTGGATGAGAGGTGACAGAGCATTGTGATTTAAAAAAAAAAAAAAAAATCCTTTTTTAAATGAATGTGTCTGCAGAGGATTGGTGAATATTATAAAATATGAAATAAAATCTCACTGTTATTTTATTGACTAATACTACTTAGCATTGCTCTAGCAGAAAGTTATAAAAAAAAAAAAAAAATTTAAGTAACATTGCATCTTCTCACCAGTTCTATATAGCACTAGACATATTATTTTGCTCTGAGTTGGAACCTAGTCAGTGTTTTAGATCCTACCCAAAAGGCTTTAAAATCACGGAACAGCTTCTAGAACTAAACTTAGATCTTGACAGTTTGAAATAGAACTAAAATGTGAAACAATTTCATAGTCTTCCCAGCTGTAGCAAAAAAAAAAAAAAAAAAGGGAGGAAAGAAACTTAGATGGGATATTGTTCAATATGAGGGGAATGTAGATTTACACCCCTGCCCTGGGCTGTTGTGTGATACTGCTTGTATAATGTTATTAGGAATCAGCTTCATTCTGAACTTCTGTAAGCAGGGAGAGAAGTGTTAAAGCCATTCAGTAAAATAAGAGTTATCCTAGGCATTGTCAGTTGTCAAAATTATACACAGTTACAAAAGATTTAGCTGAATATAATTTACTCTTGAGGAATTGGCAAATACGGCCACCAAGCCAGGAGACAGATTTCAATACAGACAAAATGAAGCTCAAAGTACAAAGGTGATGCAGTAGAGTATGTTTGTGTCTGATAGCTACAAAGAAGAATGAAAGACAGGTGAAGAGAAAATACAGATAATAAATAGAAGGCAAAATGTTCAGACTTGTAAAACAAACCATTTACTTGGAATAGACTGGACAGTAATTATAATTTCTAACATGCTCAGTTTCATAGAGGGCATTGTTGCAGAGAGGAATTTGGTGAGAAATGCTGGGAAAGTTGTAGGCAAATGCACTAGATTGCAAATTTAAGTATTTACATCCCTTATGAGAAATGTTGTACTATGGCTCTAACCTCTGAGTAACTTTATGTAATTAGAAATGAGCTATCTGATAACTATATTTGTTGCTCAAACTTGGGTTAGGATATCAAAATTCATGAGAGAAAGGGTAAACTTAAAGCAGTCATCTTCCAGAAACTGCATCTTGCTGAAGTTGGAAAGCTCATGCTTGGTTTCATGCTAATGTAACTTCATTATTAGAAAGGTAAATCCATTCTAAAGCTGGCTAACTTGTTGATAAATTAAACTGATTCACACTTTATGAGATTTCATAAGTCTCCTTTGTTGTATATGACACACTGCACCGAAATAATTCCAGTGAAAGGTTAAACAAAAAAAATAGTTCCATCTCACTTTCTGAACAAACATGGTTATGTGTTTAATGAATTCCACAAGCCTGGAGGAAAAAAAGATGATGACATATTTTCCAACTCTACCCAATAATGGATTATGACAGATGGGATTTATGAATCTCATGACTTACTCTTTATTGATCAGAAGCTGATCATAGCATTTGAATTAATAAAAGTACAGTTAAAGCCATTTACACATGATGCTTGGACATAAGTGAGAGTAGGCTTTATTGATTTCTAGAGTCAGCTGGGCTTGAGAGAGATACACCATGTGTTCAACATCTGAAAATAGCAGAAACAAAAATGAAAAGAAATCTCTCCTACCCTATCAGCCAATAAAGTTTTAAATGTCTGTGTAAAGAATCGAGTGGGCTCAGTGCAGCACATCCATGTGTGTTTCATAATATCCCATCCTTTAAATGTACAACACAAATAATCAGTTAAAATATATTATGTATGTTTTTGCTGCAGAGCTTACTTAAAACACAGTTTTACCATTTTACCTATATTTTTCTTGACACTGGGTTATGTTTTCAGTAGGAAAATGGTGAAAAATTCTTTTTCAATCTGTGCTTCTCCTGTGGCAAAATACCTGCCATGGACACATAACATTCCAATGGGAAAATAATCATAACCAGAACGGGTATGCCTTCATCTTCCAAAAGTATTTTCTAAGCATTTTATGTGGCTCTTACAAGTCTTCTGCATTGTATCATGTCAAGTTCTGGTCATAGGCCAAACAACCTTTGGGTTTTTACACTACAATGTAACATATCAAAAATGCATCTCTGAGAAATCAAACAAATACTGCAGTGTAGATATACAGTGTGGAAAGTAAGGCTTGATATTTTTATACAGGATATTGATGCGGGGCCTGAAGTCATTAAGAGTGTGTAATAGGAAAAAGCTATTTATGTTTATTTAATACATAATCTTTGCAACTGGAAGAATATGGACATTATTTCATTGATTAGAGTCAGGGGTAGTTGTCTCCTGTAGTACTTGCTCATCTTCCCTCATACCCCACTGCCTGTAGGTGAAACAGCTTTTGCCAAAATAGCTTTTTCTTAGATGCGTAAGCTTAGAGTTCTCATATTTTGCCTCTATACATTTTGCCTAGTATATTCATATGTACATTGATCATAATTACTTCACTGGCCAATGCAATATAAGCTTGGAGAACTTCTAAATAGTTTTTTTGAACTGAGAATTTTCTGAATCACAAGACTTTTCATAGGAGATATACAACCTAATGCAAAGAAGAGGGTAAACTCGAAAATACATTACCTAAAACTTACCACTTCCTTTACTGTCCGTTTCTTTAAAATCTCTTCCACTGGAACCTATTCTTGTGCCAGCTTGTGTACCTTCAGACTGCTGCTGCTTTTTCAGAGAATGTCTTTAAAGTATTTGAGATGGTCTGTCACTGTTTATTCATAGACAGGTAGTTTTGGAGAGAAACAAAATAACTGGGCTTCTCAGCATGGAGATTCTTTCTTAACCTCTTACCTCCTCAGACAAAATTTGTTTTAGATCTAATTTTTTATTTTTCCATGAAGAGTCTGCACTTAATCTAGATCTTTATTTGGTAACCGCCTTGAATCATTTGGCCACTAACATAAATTAATACATGTCAGCATTCCCGATTTTCTAACATTTGTGGGTTAGCCTTGGCTAGCAGCCAAATACCCACCCTGTTACTCACTCGCTCTCCTCTCCCGTAAGATTTGGACAAAATAGAAGGAAGGTGTGAAGACCCGTGGATCAAGATAATGACAGTTTAATAGGGAAAACACAGGCTGTGCATATAAGCAAAAGAAGAGGAGGAATGCATTTATACTGCCCATAGGCAGGTAGATATTTAGCTGCTTCCTGGAAAGCAATGCCTACATGTAATTGTGGCTTGGGAAATCAAATGCCATCACCACAGCCTCCTTCATGCTCCTTTCCCTTTCCCTGAGCTTTTATTGCTGAGCACAATGTCATACAGTATGGAATACCCCTTTGGTCAGTTTGAAGCAGCTATCCCAGCTGTGTCCCCTCCAATGTCTTGTGCACCCCCAGCCCCAGAGCAACAGGAAAGTAAGCATTGTAGTTACCAATGCACATTTTCTTTTCCCTCCTTATTAATGAGATTCATGTGTCATACAGCCAGTTAAAATTAAAGAAACATTTGAGAATACCATTTTCGTTTTAGTAAATAATACATTTAATTGCTAATCAGCAAGATAGTCTTGGAAATAAGAAAGAAAAAAGATATGCTAGGCTTTATGTACTTGCTTTTAATAACAACTTTCCCATTCATCCTGGAAACATGAAAGGATTTTGTAGTGTGAAATGTGCAGTTATTGTGATTTTGTTATTCTAGGTGAAATATGTTAAATTCTAAGGATGCCAATTGCATATGTAATAACTTCTTTTTTTTCACAACACGGCTATCTACTCTTTATAGTTCAGAAAGCAACTATGTCAGTACGCAGTATAAGGTGCATGCGATGAGAGAAGCAGTGCAGAGCCTCTCGAAAGATGAATGCTCAGAATAAACCATCCTTAGAAATATAGACAATGTAACATCTATGCAAATCTGAGTCAGGCTGTTTCTGCATGTGTTGATCTATAGACTACATCTAAGAGACCTTTCAGTAGTATACACCATAGAACTCCACTGTTCATTTTAATAAAATTGTAGAGCTGCAACTACACAATCAAGACTTGAAATTGGAGTCTTATGGAATGCAGATGTTCCTCTTGTGGTGAGTTAGTATTTCAAATGACTAATCCACGGAGTTCAGCAAATATCATATTAAGTGAATGAGAAGCCAGTCTGACCTGGATATCTAGATAGATTTTCTTGTTCCACATTTTAAGGGGCATGCCTTACATTTCAGGAAATGCTGTGCTAGTTTAGTTAAGCTAATATTCTTCAGGAATAGTGATGTGACATGTTTCCAGTTTTAAAGCATTCAGGCAAAGAAAGGGTGCTTGACAACTGTTTGCAAATTGGGCCAAATGTGTATTTTTTTCAATTTCTATTTAAGGGAATAATTTTTTTTCAGATACAGAGGTCTTAATTTCTAGATCCTACGCAAAGTAATTATTTGCTGCAAAAGACAATAATAAAGCCTTCAAAGCTTTTATCAATTTGTGGAGAAAAGAAAAATAAAACAACCAAACAAATCCTTGCAGTAGAACTCTATCACCAAAACCCCAAAATGTTATTGCCTGAACATTTTCAAAATCTTAGTTCATTAAGACTACAATTTTAAGTGCAAATCAGCTAACTGGAAACATACTGTCTTTGTCAACTTAAAGAAAAACAATATCATCATAAATTCCAATCAGGCTGTAGAAGAACATATGGTTTAGTAAATACAATATACCTTCCTTGCAGATATCATGCACATAAACCAGATCTCCATCTGAAGTAGTAACAAAGATTATAAAGGCAGCCCTTGAATAGGCATCCCTCACTTTAATGAAACAAGTTTCATTTGAAAACTAGGAGATTAAAGAACCACAGCAAAAAAAAAAGTTTCCCAAAGTTGTATCATTTATAACTACAACCAGGTTCCAGATGCAAAAATGCTCAGCTGTTTCTACTCTGAGCTCACAATTCAAACCACGTCTTTCACTGATCTACAGAACCTTTTTAATTTGAGTTTTGTATATAGTTCTGCCTAAGTATTAGGAGTCCAGTCACCTGTTTGTACGTAGAGGAAGTCAATATATAATGGTTTACAGCATCAAGACCTTATCTTGCTTCTCAAATTTATATCTTTCAAATCTTTTCTCATCTTTTTGATATGTATGAAGATTAATGAAATACAGAAAACAGCAGCATTGTAAACCTCTTAGTTTTCTGATGCTAAAATAAAGCATTTCACATGCATTTAAAATTCTACTAGGAAAAGCAAAGAAAATAAAAGGAAAAAACCCCAAACACAAAAAAGTAGCTGAATTGAGACCTTCACATTAGTTGTTTTGAAATCAAAGGGAACTTGATGCTGACTGCAATGACAGTGTCATAATTATTCTTTATATCCAGAAACAAAGGGGGGAAAAATGTAAGATTGGTTGTGTCGAGTAAGTAAACTGGTCCTTTCTGGACAAACACAAGTTCCCAAGTTAAGGAGTAGCCCTGACAAACATTCTGTTCTCTCATGATTTGAATTTTGGAATATTTGATCACTCGCTGCCCTCTAATTAATACCAGTCATTTAGTAAAACCTTGTGCTCCTTTAGAAAATGCAAAGGAAAGGAGTTCAGGAGAGGGGAGTGAGAAGAAGAAACCAGGAAAATGAAAGGAAACCAAGTTGCAGTTACAACACTCTAAGGGTGTTGCTAGGCATGGCTAAGATCTGTTCAAGTATAAATTCTGTTTGAAAAGTACAGGAACCACCAGAGCAGTGAAGTTCTGAGGGAACCTTCTAAAAGGAGTATTAGCATTCAAAATATCCCCAAAGATTTTATGTTATATTAACTGCAGTGATTAAGCACTGGATGCAGAGATCCAAACATCCTATTTAATCTTCTTTTTTACCATAATAGTGTATAATATAAAGAGTGCCATTGTTCAAGATCAGGAATAATGTAAGAAAATACGTAGTTTGTTACGTTTTTTTATTTCACATCATCAAAGTTATAAGGTACAACATACCAGACAGGATCTAATGAAAGCTAAAGAATGTCTGTTTAACTCTAAATTATTAGTTGTTGCCACTTAACAGCAGACAGCACTACTTAAAATATATATACGTGTGTGTATGTATGTCTAGGAATATCTATACATGTTTCAGTATTGCACTAAATAGTTGCTCTTACTTTCATAAAGATGACTTTCTGGTGACATACTATTTGGTTTCCATCTACTTCATTTCCATAAGTCATTCTCCAATAGATTACTGCTAGTGCCTCCAAAATGTCAGCATCTCTAGAAGGAATTTTACTGTCTCCTTGACAACATTCCAAAATAAGAAATAGAATTCATACACTAATTCAGTAGTAATGTTAACCCAGTTTGACAAATCCTCATGTCAGCCTCAACTGTGACTGGCCAAAGGCCAAGTGTTTGTCAGGTGGATTTTGGCAGTGAATTAAAAATGAAATCTATTTCTGTTACTTTTTGCTGTTGTTGTTGGTAATATCAAGTGTACATTTTTCACTACTCTTTGACACAGATTTAAACTATTAAGTGATGTTTTGTAGGACTGCAGAATTTCATTAGGGACATGTTCTTAAAAATGTTTTGGTGACTATAAAAAAAAATTACAACTCTTGCCGAATGGAGAATGCTGAGTTGGGTTTAATTCTCAGTTTCTGTTTTTTGCTTTGTTGTCATGTTAGTAAGTGGTCCTTTTGCATTTGGATTTTAGGCGGTCCCAAATGTTGCTGAGTGTTTTTAAAAGATGCCTGGGTTTTAAAATTTTATTTTATTTTATAGTATGAAAATGAGGGAAAACGCTTGCTTCCTTTTCAGAATACCCATCCTTACTTTGTCGTAAAGTCGTTGATGAATTGAAGAGGAAATAGGTTGTCCAGTCACAGGAGATTTTTCTTTTATTCATAAATTCCATGTTTCAGACGATAGAGGAAACGTTTTATAAAGTTTCATAAATACATAATTTTGCTACTTGACAACAGGGAAGGGAAAGGAATTTGACTGTCAGGAGTGTTATCTGCTCTAAAAAAACCCAGCCGACTGGTAAGTGCTTAAAGATTGGTCAATTAAAGTTGAACAGCTAATGAACAGTTATGGTGGAATATGTCTCATTGTAAGACAAAGTATAAGCATAAATGAGCACTGTCAGTCGAGATTTATTTACTATTGGAGCAGAGATAACTGGAAATTAAATCTGTCAGTGAAGTTGCTAAGCCATACAACACAAAAGCTGTTCTCACCTAATAAATTGTACAAAATGCAACTAGAATGAAGTCTGAATCTCAAAGGGATTATTTCCCTTTGCAAAATGGTATGATACTTGTGCTATAGCCAGTTGGCGGATATACACTCACAGTCTGAAGACCAAGAGCTACCGGTATTAAAAGTTATCTTTCCTTCTGCTATTACCTAGTCAAGTCCATACTCTTAGCAAAGCATATGATTTACACTGGGCAATCTCATTGATTAAATTATTATGAACACAAGTAGAGAGTTTAATTTTTTTTTTTGTAAAATTGGGTATAATACAAATGAAGACACATTTTTGAGATGCTAGTATGACATTTTAAAAAATTATTTTCCTAATATTGCAAAATTTCATTTATGAATTTATTACTCTTAATTATAAAGCAGAATTGCTTCCTCATGTCAAATATTAAAAATTGTGAAAAACTATTAATTTTAAAGATTTTCTAGTTTCTTCTGAAAGCTTTGTCTGGTCAATTCTGTTCCCAAAAAGTGTTTTGGTTCTTGTAAATAACATTTTCTAATGGAGATATATTTGTATATTGTGTATTTTCTTTCCAGGTCTGTGTTTTACTTCACAGACAATGATTGATTGGTAGTGGACAGAAGAATTACATGAACATTTTTAGTCAATTTTTAACTTTGGGGTGTTTTTTCCTTGGATTGTTCAAAAGTTCGTTGAAGTCAGTTGGGAATCTCTCCCATTTAGTTTTGAATTATGTTCCTCATTTTTCCTCATCAGTGGAAATTCTTTCTGTATGGTAGTTTAAAAAAAGGTGATTGATTCTGATGAATATGCATCAGAAAATTCATGAGATAATTCTTTGCCATCTAAATCCTAGACATTTTTTTTTTTAAGAAGTGATTTAGATATTCATGTGAGTTGCCAGACTGGGTAACTGATATGTTGGTATAACAGTATGTCTGGAGTGTTTGAAGTCTATAGTGAAGAAAAAGTAGCTTCTGTTACTTAAAGTATGTGAAATAAGTGGTACTTCAAACTTTTGTTTGAACTCAAAAGTATTAATACAATAGCTTGAATCTGGGCTTCCTTTCTGTCATATGGCATCTGCATCCTGAAGACTCATGTTAATGCTGCCTAAAGAAGCCTGCTTATTCTTGGAGTGGAGGAAGTGTGATGGAAGGAAATCAGATAAGACAGCCCCTTGTTGCCAAGTTCAGTCTTAAAAATACAAACATTTAATTCAGAGCACTGTGATGACTTAGGTCTCCCATTTTACAAATGCTCTTATTTCTGCACTGTTTCTAGGTGGCTTTGGAGAGGGAGCTGTCAAAGTGGAAGGAGCCAAGCAAACAATAAATAAATAATATTCTAAATACATAAATAAATTAAGAAGGCAGTAAAAGAGCTGGCTTGCCAAATGGGATTTTACTGACTCTCATAGCTCTAACCATTACTATACCACAAATAATATTTAACATGCTGAAAGGGACATCACTGTGCCCAGTGGATATTTGTTCACATCACATAGTTTGGCTCAGCTTAACAGACTTGGCAGTCTCTACCCAAAAAAGGCCAAGAACTGGAGTAGCAGAAGGGTTGCAGGTCAAGACTGTCACTCACTGGCAAAGTTGTGTGGGGAAGTTTGCTCGGTGCCTGTCTGCATTGTGCTTGGCTCTAAATAGTGTTCTCAGTCCTTTACTTTCATGAGCACAAAACTCATCCCAAATGTAAAATACATATTATGTGTGAATGTCTATATTGTATTTGATGGACATTTTCTGCTAGAGTGCCAGATACTGAAATTCTTATATAGCCCCAGAGATGGGAACACTTACAAGGCAAGGTGCCAGTTATTGCAGCTACATTTCATGAGATTTTTTTTTGTTGATGTAGATCAAGTAGCTCATGTTGTCTTTTACAGGTCTAGCTGGAGCTCTTGAAAATTGTACTAGAATTAGGTACAGTTCAGTACATAAGCAAAATGTAGCTTTCTACTTTGTAGGTAGCTGATTTACCTGAAAGAAACTTATTTCTCTTACTGCTTAAAAAAGAACTCATTACAAAGATTTTCACTAGAAGGGTATATCTGAAATTACGTCCTTTTTTTTTGTTTGTTTGTTGGCTTGTTTAGTGTGGGTAGTTTTGTTTGTTTTCTTGTTTTGTTTGGTTTTGATTTGTTTTTTGTTGTTTTGATGTGGGTTTATTATTATTATTTTTATTAGGTTGGTTGGTTTTAGCATGTTTTTTGTTTGTTTTTTTGTCTAAGATTTTCTGCAAAATTAGTAATTTTCCAGGTAAATACTGAGCTGTTAGGGTGAGTTATCAGATACATGTATATGTACATGTACACCAGCTATAATGATATCTATAACCTGATACCAAAATTACTGTAGCTTGTAGAAATAATTCTTTTTGCCAAATATACAAAACCAACTAGTCAATGCACCACAAGAAACTGATTGTTCCTTGTTGTTTTAAGTAATTATCCTACACCTGTCTGAAAATAGAATTGGGATTTCTATGTGTTTATCAGTAAGGGACAATATTTATGTTGACACTTGACAGTATTTCTGTTTAGAGGAGAAAGTCCTATTGAGCTTCCCTGAAAAGTTCACTGCAACATTTATTCACATGTAGTTAACACGTCTTGGGATTAATACATCCTTTTATCAAGCTAATGCAACCTTACTATGTGTGGTGGGTTGACCCTGGCACGGCACCAGGTGTCCACCAAGCCTTTCTATCAGTCCCCCCAACCCCCGTCAGCACGGCTTGCAGGGAGAGAATAAGACGCAAAGAGCCATGGGTTATGATAGGTAAGATGTTATTCTCTACTTCCCGTCCACAGGCGATGTCAGGCTGAGTCCAGGAAGCAGGGCTCCAGGAACACGCAGCAGCCGCTTGGAGGACAAAGCCAAATGCCCCCCCATCCTCCTCCTGCCCTCTCCCTTTATAGTTGAGCTGATATCATATGGTATGGAATATTCCACTGGTCAGCTCAGGTCAGCTGTATCCTCTCCCCCATCTTTCCCCCCCAGCCTCTGGTGCCGTGTGAGCACTGGCAGTCATAACACGGGTGTGTTATCAACACCCTCCAGCTCCCAGTGCTGCAGCATGAGGGCTGGATGGGGAAAAGCAGCTCAGCCAGACCCACTACAATATATAACGATGTAAATTCAATCTTGTAACAACATATACCTGGATATTTTAATTAATCTGTCTAAACAGAACATGCCACTCCAAATTTATAAAGATCAAGATTTAAATTATTTCTGGAATTCTCAGAATATTAATTGTCTATTTTGCTAGTGGGTGCTTACCCACTAGGTGTTTAGGGTAAGCAGTAAAAGCCCTCTTTCCTCACTTCCCTGGCTTGTTCTTCCTAAAGAGCACCTACTGCATTACCCTGCTCACATGAGTTATCCCACCACATCTCTGTGATCCCATTGAGATCACAGCTCTGCAACTGCACATGAACCTCTAATTTCTCCTGTTTGTTCCCCAAGGTGTGCACATTAGTGTACAGGCATTTCAGAGAGACAACTACTTATGCTGATTTTCTAGGAAAGGTATGAGAGCATTCCCCATAATACTGTCCTGTAGGCACTTTCCTTATTTTCATAACTTTGATGAGATGGGCTCCCTTCAGCCCTGTTTTGTTGGCTGTGAGGTCTTTCTACTTAAGAATGTCTGCTAATTTTAGACTGTAAGTGAAATAGCATTGATCTAGCTTTGGGTACCAAAATCACTCTAGCTCCAACAGCATAGAACTTTTCTAATTTTGAATTAGTCTGTCTCCTCATAGAATCAGTAATGATGTGGCCTGAAGAGCACTGGATGTGTGAATTTTCTCTCTCACTAGAAAGGGTTTCTAGAAAATGTAAGTTTCTAGAAAGAATCAATGGAAAAAATAGAACCCGCCATTAAAATTTAAAAGGCCAAGTTATCAAAATTGATGTATAATAAAACTCAAATTTAATTTGAGATTTTTCACTATTTGAAACTGTTATCAAAAAATACAATTAAGAATGCCTCAAATGGAAAAGAAGTTCATGTCAAAGGTACTTCTTCAGTGCAGTGGAGCAAGGAGGCAAAAGATTTAAGAAAACTAGTCAAATAAAACAAAGGAATCCTTTTCTTTTTTGTCATCTTTAGTGCCTGCAAGAAAAGGCATTACCATTTGGAAGAAATGGTTACTTGGAAGATATGTCTAGAGTTTAGGCATACTTACGATAACAGTGACTTATCACATAAGATGTTCCGTGGGCAGCTTTACTTTGAGGTTCTGTGCTTGATAAGGTAGAGCTGAAATTAATATGGCATTTGAGAAGTACTAGGCTGCACAAAGGATATATGATAATGCATGCTGAAAAAGCAAACATGTCCCCTCAGCAGTATTTCAATGCATGACTAGTACTATAACTTACTTAATTTTCCTATTCAGTTTTTCAGGTCAGAGCAATTGCTTTAATATATTCTGGGGTTCTGAATATAGTATCTTACTAATATGTCCTGAATGACACCTGAAATGTCTTTACTAACATACAATATACTAGTATTTTCAACATACGAGAGCCACAAATATGTAGAGACACAATTTACCTTGTTTTCTAGGCAGCTCTTTGTTGGTGCACTATTTCAGCTCTCATTAGCAAAGGATCTCGTTCATTCCAGTTTGAAAATTCAGCCTCTAATCTTTCTTCGCATATCCTATAATAAGAATAGACCTCTTGTTCCTTATTCATATTCTATCACTTGGGGTTAGTTTATGAGATTTGAATGCTACGAAATGTAATTCTTCTAATTGCTCAGTCTGTGAAGAAACATGTTTAATGCTCTTCAGCTATAATTTTAGACACCTTTTCTATAATTTAAACAGATTTTATTTAATTTGTGTTTTCTGGAGTGAAAATAAAAAGCAGATGTGTAGTTAGGAAAATTATGTCGTAAATCATAGAATGTTTTGTGTTGGAAGGGACATTTAAACATCACCTAGTCCAGCTTCCATGCAGTGATCAGGGACATCTTCACCTAGTTGAGGTTTCTCAGAACTCCGTTCAACCTGACCTTTAAAGTTTCCATGGATGGGGCAGCTGTAACTTTGCTGGACAACCTATGCCAGTGTTTCACCACCCCCAGAGTAAGAAATTTCTTCCTCAGACCTAGTATAAATCTCTCCTCTTCTAGTTTAAAAACATCACTTTTTGTCCTGTCTCAACAGGCCCTTCTAAAAAGACTGTCCCCATCTCTCTTACTGGCTCCCTTTAAGTACTGAAAGGCTGCAATAATGGAGCCTTCTTTTCTCCAGGCTGAACAATCCCAGCTCTCTCAGTCTTTCTTAACAGGAGAGGTGTTCCAGCCCTCTGATAATTTTTGTGACTCTCCTCTGGACACACTCCAACAGGTTCATGTCGTTCTTGTGCTGAGGACTTCATAGCTGGACACAGTACTCCAACTGCGGTCTCACCAGAGTGGAGCAGAGGGGCAGAATCACCTCTCTTGACCTGCTGGTCACGCTTCTTTTGATGAAGCCCAGGATATGGTTGGCTTTCTTGACTGTGAATGCACATTGTTGGGTCATGTCCAGCTTTTTATCCACCAGCACCCACAAGTTCTTCTCCACAGGACTATTCTATATCACCTCATTCCCCAGCCCGAATTGATACTGAGGATTGTCCTGACCCACCTGTAGGACCTTACACTTGGCCTTGTTGAACCTCATGAGGTTTACACAGACTCATTTCTCCAGTTTGTCCAGGTCCCTCTAGCTGACATGTCATGAAGCACATTCAGTTAGCCTATTTTCAAATATCAAATGATACTAATTGACCTATGGCAAAAGAAAACATTTCTTCTGGACATGGCTTTGATTTCGTTCAATGGAAAGCAGTAAATAGTAGCTAAATATGGAACAAATGATGATAGAAAATGAGCAGCAAGGGATCAAAATTTGGTTTCATTGTTATCTAAGTTCTGTTTAAGGCTTTTCAGTTCAGTAAACCTGCTCTGAAGTTGCAGTGTTGTAACTGAAATCTGAATTTATCCCTGGAAATCTGTCTATTCTCTCATGCTTTAATCTGTGATCCTAGAGATGCTTGTCTTTTATCTGAAACACAAGAAGCACAATTTAATTGCAATTTTATGCACAAAGAGCAATAATTTTCTTCCTGACTGACAGATTCTAAATGGTTGTCACTTGTAAAGTACATAACTATCATTTTCAGGTAGTTTTGTTTGAGTTATGTGAGCATTGCAGTTTCTTGTGAAAGTTGTAAAAAAAAAAAAATGTTATTTGCCTTAAAAGAGAAACAACATGTAGCTCTGTCATGGTGGGGAAAGGAACATCAAACAATGTCACACTGCCAAGTTCAATTTATTAAGTGAAACAAGTGAGGGATAGGTGATGCCAAGGAAAACTTTTCATATCACATCCACACACTGACTGTCACCTGAGGTTCACCCCAATTGCTGATCCCAAGAGTCAGGACAGTCAAGCTCTGTAGAAGTCGATGCTCCCTCTAATGAGTTTCAGAGCCGAGTTCTGGGGTGGTGGCTTGTTTCCGATTCAAGCAGAGTGCTCTGCTCCTATGACGAATTGGACATCAGTGATGCAATGCCCGCTCAGTCTGCTTCTCTCATGCCAATAGTCTTCCTAGCCAAATGTTTGCCCAGGTCACCAGCCCACCTGTAATGATATCACTGTGTACTTTTCCAGCCATTTCAGGTGGTTCTCCTTTCCATTGCTTGTCCATACTCTGTATGAAGGCCCAATGTGGTCAGTTCTTGTTGTGTTGTCATGCAGGTGCCCTTTTCTTGCATTGTATCCAGCCAAGGCAAGACGATGCTGTCCCCTTGTCAAAACTCAAAATATTCTATCAGTGAGTCAAGAAGTCATAGGACTGAACATTGCAAAAGGAAATATGAATCAAGCCCAACACTTGAGAATTGGGCAAAGTCATTGTCTTATAAGTGCTTCCTTTCACAGCAAAGATGTCAAGGTAACAGTCACACCTTGACACACATTGGCAAGTATAAATAACAATGATGTGGATGACAAGGAGGAATAGCAGACATCCTGTTGTATATTTCCTTGACAAACAACTAAAAATGTTATTTATAGCTGCATTTCTTGGTCTGTGGTGCAAAGCTTCAGCATGCTTCAAGATCAGGTCTGCATTTGTCATGACAGGCCACAACTTGTTCTGACCCAAACCAACTATCTTGCAGTGTTAAATATCTGAATTAAAACATGCATGATGACAAAAATTAACTTTTGATAACTTCTGCTAGAATAAATTCCTCAATGACTCATGGAAAACCATAAATCTAATGCCTAACTTTCCTAGTAAAAGTGCAACAGGAATAGAAAAGATGATAGCATCTTCCTTAACTACACAACAATAAGTTTTATTCCTGAAAATGGCTATGAAAAAGTGATGTCAGTTAATTATACCACAAAAATTATCACTAATAGAGTGACCTTTCCCTTGGAGTTGTGTGTCTCTGAAGACACTGACATATTCTTGTATTTTTCTAAACAATGTGGTATTCTCTGGATGCTATTTAGATGTGAAGTATAAAAATCCAAGTATATTTTTTGTATTTTTCTGGACCCAGTAGTCTTAGCTGCCAGTAGAAATCATTCTTAACGGGAGAGCCAGCCAAACACGTTAGCCAAATATAGCCAACACATGATAATTATAGAAAGTATGTAAAGAAAATTAATTTCCAGTACTGTTTCATAGGTAAAAACACATTGGGTACTTTCAAATGTCAGAGCACAAGATGTTTTACAATATAGAGGACAGAGGAGAATCATGAAATTTTTTTTTTTTCCTCTTTTTCTTTTATTTCTTCAAGCTTCTCATAGCATTGCTGTAAAATAGAGCTGTCTTTGCATAAAAAAAAAAAAAAAGAGAAAGAAAGTCTCTACAGTAAATATTCAGTATGTTGGATACTAAGCGGTTTAGGAAAAATTCAAAGAGTTCCGTCATGCTTTCCAAATGTTATTGATGCCAATTACTTTGTTTTCTTTGGAAATAATAGTAGATATAAAAAAAAAAAAGCCAAGATTGCTAGGATTCTATTTTTATTTGGTCATACTCTCAGGTGTGTAAATGAGCATGTGTTCAATCTACAGAATTTCAACTTAATTATTTTTGTTATCTTCAAATTGCAAACAAAAATACATTATAGCAGCACATTTTATTGAAGCCTGTATCTCCAATACAGGTACATCAGTTAATGTACAGCTGGGAATGTGCTGTAATTCTGCAAAACAGAAGTATAGCAAAACTTTATTGTTATCTGGTTATTTTAAAGAATGGAAGTTCATGTTGATATTGTGTGAAGAATTATAATTAGATCCTTCAACACCTTTCTAGGGTTGCTATGTGAAAAATAAAAATGAATGCAGGAAAACTCCTGATGCTTTCCACCTTCAAATTTTGACACAGAAAATATTCCTTTTTTTTAAAATTTTTTTTTTTCTTTGAAGTCTCTGAAAGAAATATAGAAAGAGAGACAAAATAGTAATTATGGGAAACTAGCAGAAGATGACATTTAAGGTATTTTTTTGTGTGTGTGCATTTTGTTGTTTGTTCAGGTTATATGGACATAGTTGTGAAATGGCAGGGTAAATTAAGGTCCTGGCACAGTGGATTGAAACCTGTGCAAGTAATTCTTCTGATGTGAGCAATTGCTTTGGCTTTATTCAGTCAAATAATGAGCCTATTTTAAAACTCACTGAAGGAAATGTGAATCTTAGGGCTTTCAGGATTAGGCTAAAAACAATTGTTGCTGTGAAAAGGAAAGTCAAGAAAAATTACTTTTGTGTATTACAAACATGACTTTTGTGGAAGTGTTTCTAGAACATTTCTTATACTTCATAGTGTCCTAAAAGTTTTAGTTCTTTGAGATTGTATGTTGACCAGAATAGGGTATCATTTTTATTACTTATCACATAGGACATCTACAGATAATACAAAGAATAGAAGCTCACTTGAAGGTGTTGTAGATGTATGTGATACAGCCACTGTTTTAAAAAGGTCATTAAAAGGATAAGATGGGCAAAAGAAGTGATTATCTCCATTTGACATGTGAAGAACAGAAAGCACACATTCAAGCCAAAATTTCAACCATGGTGCCAAACTGATACACTTTTTAATTTCCTGGTTATCAAGTGCTGTGGAAAATTATACTCACATCTTTATTGTGTTTTGTGTTTCCAGAGATCAAAATCCTTTCCTGAATGCTTAACTTTTCAAGGATGCTAATTTGAATGGATCTGTCATCCCCAAGTCCAAAGATTTTGGGGGTCTTGAATTTATGTTGAAAATTTAAGGGAAATTAAATCATTACATGTCCTGTGAGATGAACATCTACACAGCTGGCCCTCCCTGACATTCTAGTGTGGGTGGTCATGGTACCAAACATCAGGTTTATCAGAATTGATGAATCTGTGAGGAAGAAGATTCAACTTTATATGGAACAGTTAGTTTTTAGGAGTAAAGCTCTGTAACTAGTCTGTTTTGTTCAAAAGTATTGGTACAAAAACCTGCCTTCCATTATATTAAGAATCTCAACCTGAATTTCCCCAAATGACTCAAGTTTTCTGAAGCCTACGAAAGGACATGTATTGTGCAGCTGAGCTTGAAAACACTATTGTGGTGAGAAAAAAATCCCATGTTTTATTTTCAAATATCCTAATTAATACGTTTTTCATTTTCTTCTAGACATGCATCTCCCATTGCCTGTGCATTTTGTTCATTTCACACATTGGTGACCTGTAACCATGTATAAAGAAGAAATGCCTCCAATCCTAAAGGATTAGGGAGTAGGTTTGGTTTCTTTTTAATTCATGAATGAGCAGGTCACTGCCCTGATGTTTGAGGAAAGAGGAATTGACTGAAAGAATCTAAGTAATGTCATGATAGTGACTCTTTGTTCTCGTTTACTGTGACAATTGTGACTCTTGACTTCTTTATCCTAGGGATCTGTTTGATATTTGTGGTATGAATTACAGTGCACTTGGTTTTGATGGAGTTCTGGAACAGGCTATGTGATATAGTATGCAGTCAGTATGCTTTTGTGATGTGTCTTGGTTGTTGGTTTGGTTTTTAATTAATATTTAGAAGAGAATAATAATGTCCACAGCCAAAGTTAAAACTATTACACATATGACATGGTATGATATGATGAGTCAGTGTCAAGTTAAAGAATAACAGAAGCTCAATAAAAATTACAGTTCTATTCTTGTTTCCCTAGTCATTTTAGTATTCTCTTGATTTCTATAATGCTAAGATATTAAGAGATGTAGTCAGATTTACTTTATAATTTCATCCCAAATTTAGAAGAAAGATAAGATAAATGGGATAGGAACAAGAAGTTTGTATCTTTAACTATACCTACTGAACATGCTTCAGGCAATGAAGGTTTATGACAACAATTTAAGAAGTGTTTATCTTTTGACCATTATAGCAATAGGAAACATAATGTAAGAATATGGATAAAATATAGTCATAGTGAAACAGTGAAAAAGGTGGAATATAATGCAGGTTTCCATATCATTAATGTGCCTCACCACTTATCAGATTGATTTAGAAGATGTTTGGATATTTTGGGCCCTATGTCCTTTTAAAAGGTATGTACTAAAATATATCTATATATATACACATTTTTCTTGCAGACCATGAGTTGGCATTTTTGATGGCATTTTGCTAATGGATCTGTCATCCCCAAGTCTGTTTGGGGGTCTTGAATTTGTGTTGAAAATTTAAGGGAAATTAAATTGTTATGTGCATGTTAACATTAACATTGTGCATGTTAAACACAATCTGTGTTTGTTTGAAAAGATAAATGGCCTTGAAGCTTGAATTAAAATATTGGAGAATATTTGCTTTGTACTTTTAAGTGTTAAACTATAAAATGGTTCATGTTAGCCATCCCTGAAAGAACTCAAAGATCATGGGACACTCTTAGACAGCACACTTGGGTCTCTCTTCACTGCCTGTGAATTTGCTTCTTCCTCCTGGTGGTCCAATGAGGGCTGTAATGACTTAAGAGTTACAATCCCATGATGATTTACTCTACAAAAGTACTCCAAAGAGTTGTTTATATGTTACTCCTCAAACACAAACCATGAAAAATTCACCTCATCTCTGTAAGGAAAATATAGTCCTCTTGCTTGTAAGATTCCTGCAGACAAAGTTACTGCCTTTGTGACATCCTTTTTGAGAAGAGGGTATCAAAAGAAAAAGAAGCAATTATTCCAATACATGGCACCAACCTGGCATCAAAATCCATAACCATTAAGTATGATGTTTGTCTTTTCATAAGGATACAGCGATGCCATTGACATTACAGTATAGGGAGACTAGAATATAAAGAAACTTAAATGGATTCCTTAAAAATCAACCTGAAACTGTTTCTTCTTCTAAATTGTATCTCCTGCTGAGAAAAGGTAACTTCCTTCATATGCCAGGCTAGTAGAAAATAATTTTTCTGTTCACAGGAGTTTTAAAAGCCCTGTTTTTTACTTGATTGTAATGAAACTGCTTGTGAATTGTTATTTTATATTTTGCTTTTACATCATGTAAGTAACATATTCTGACTTAGATCAGGAGAGTAAACTTGAGTTATCCCTCAGCTTTGAAGGCTTCATATGAACTGAGCAAACTTACATTACTGAAATTTCATCATTGTGTTTTTCTCATTGTCAGTGGTCTTCTGATAAAATGAAAGCAAGTAAGTCTTGCAGTGCTGCCTAGACAGGAACAGAGTTTCCCCAAAATAAATGTAAATGATGTTGTTGTAACTGTTGTTTTCTATTTTAATAGTATGTCATCAGAATAAAGGTATGATATTTACCTAACAGACACGTAAGTCACTATTCAGCAACAGCATATTATGGAACAGCTTATAGATCCCAAAGCTGCTTTGTATGGAAAGTTCTTGACCTTTTGTGTTGTTTGTTTTGGATAGAGTTCTCTGCTTACACCTAAGGATGGGATAAACATGGCTTTGATCATTGTGAATAAGAGATGCTCATGCTTGTGCAAGACATAATTAATGACTTAGGTTTGTGTGAATACAAGCAGGAATGGGTGCTTGGAACAGAACTTCCCCTGCAGCATTCCAGGCAACACCAGGAAAAGCAGCAACACAGCCTTAGCACATTCCCTTAGTAGGATTTAAAGCCTCTGCATTCCACTTTCTGGTCTAGTGCCCCTTTGAGCTCAAAACAAGCAAACAAAACCCTCTAGACAGTTAACAAGAATAGCCTCTGAATCAGCAGGCCTCCTAAGTTACTACTTTACTGCAGCTTTGAAACAGAAAAAGACAAGATGCTCCATGAAAGATTCTATTCCTTCAGCCACTCTAATCAGAGAATAAAAGAAATCTGGATTTAGTCTAATACAGGCTGAAGGAAAGAAAGAGACAATGTCACTATTAGAATTCTCTCACTAATTGCCCAGAAAATAAGAAAAAACCCAAGGCAGTCACAGTTAAGATAAAAAAAACCCCATATAATCAAAGGAAGCTAATGAGGAGATAAAGAAATATTTTGTAATCATGTTCACTAAAGAAATCTGGCCCTCTGACATCTCCCAGTGTCTCATGCATTATAAGGGAGAGTCGAGGGACAGCTTCATAGAAGGAAAACTGTTCTGCAATTGTATTTATTGAAAAAATAAATACATTCCTGCACAGCAGAGGCTGTTAGACAGGACGACATTTATCATGCCGTGATACTTTGTCTTTTCTACTGTAATTTTTGTTTGCTCCTTATATTTGGAGAGGAAAATTCCACCAATATTACAATATATTACACTTTCTACCATTCTTGCATTTGTACTTGCTGAATGCACTGCAAGAGCATTTCTGAATAAATGAGAACTCCTAAATGAGTTAGATCAACATTTTGCTTTGGGGAAACGAATATAATAAGAGCAATAAAATAACCTCAGATACACTTTGGGAGGCTTATAACAGCTGTATTCAGTTTTTATACGGCAGTGAAAAACAATCTTCTGTCCAACAACTTCCCCTATTGTCAGTCTGCAGTGATGACAGTTCGGCCAGATCCTTTCTCTTCTTAGTGTCCCAGTCTGGGTGTAGTTCCACTCCAGTCAATTTACACAGACTTCTGGTTTTATGCAAAGAAAAAGAAAGAAAAACAGACAAGGATTTAATTGATATCAATATCAAGATTCCTCTTGAAGATAATGATAGTCCCACAGAATATCAGGCAAGGACTGGAAAGGGCAGGTTTTGCACAGTTAGCATAAGCATCACAAAGGACCGTATTGTTACCTAATCAAAGAGTCAATATTTGTTTATTTCAAAATATCAAATACTTCTAAGGTTTGATCAAAATTCTTGCTTGTGTTACAGCCATTTGATCTCCATTCTCTGTGGAAATACTGTCTTCCACATTCAGCATTTTAACTATTTAGACATAGTCTCTCTGCTTGAACACCAATAAACCTGTCTTCAAAACAACAAACTGATTACCACCCTATTGCAGAGAAAACTTTGTTATGTAAGCGGATATAAAAATCTACAGATTCAGTCAGTAACTCCAATCTGTACTTTGTGGCATCCCCAAAACACAGTCTGTACAGGATGGGAAAAACAGTGGAAAATTAATCAGTAAGCCAGGAAAGATCATTTGCTGTTTCTTGCCTTTAATTCCAGCATAGTATAAATGGGTGAATTTTATTTTACTATAAAATTCCTGCTTTTACCATAGTGATTATTAAGCTTTATTATCTGAGCCTTCCTGTTCAATAAAGCCGAAGTGAACAAGTTGTTTACTGCTGTTTATTCTGAATGCCTTAAAACCTTTTTAAACAATTTTTAATGAGAAACATGAAGTCTGTTCTATGCAATTTATCACTGATTTTGGTGATCACAGCCTTGGGTCACAGACATGTGATCGTGGGCATTATATGCATACAAGCAGGTATGTGATGAAATAGAAAGATATGTGATGAATTGTGCAACCGTGTGTCATACTAATTTATTATGCACTTTTGGTGGCTTCACCTGCCCTCTGCCCATTTCTTCTCTCCCAGGGCTTCCTCTGACACTTCAGACCTTGGAATAGCTTCACACAGCTGCCATTACAATAAAAAAAATAGACTTCTTTTGGAGTGCTCCTTTCCTCTTTCACTGGAGGTAGGATTTCATCTCAAGTTTCACCCACCCAGGGTAGGGAGACAAGGATCAGCCCAGGGGCAGCTTGCTTATATGTAAAAATGTCATGTCTCTAAATGTGGGTCCACAAGGTTACAAACTGAAGTTTCAACCAGCAGGACAATTCACAGCTTCCTAATGTATCCAGGATAATGCTTCTAACAGCTGGCACTACTGAGACATATGCATTTCTAGCATGCTTATGGCTTAAAAAATAATTTAAAGAAGGCTAAAAGGACTACTAGAATGGTCAACATTCTGCAGACAGGAAAATTAAAACTGTAATGTCAATCAATGTATTTTGAAAATCCTCCCAGTTAATGTTTTGAAGGTTTTTTGCAACATGCTATAATACTAGATGTGAGGAAGATGTTTTTTACGGGGGTCGTGAGACCCTGCCCCAGGTTGCCCAGACATGTGGTGGATGCCCCATCCCTGGAAACCTTCAAGGTCACGTTGGACAGGGCTCTGAGCAACCTCATCTAGTTAAAGATGCCCTGCTCTCTGGCCTTTAAAGGTCCCTTCCAACCCAAACCATTCTGTGATCTGTGGTTGTGCATTTCATAGCTGTTATGTACAAGATTTTGTTGGTAGTTAAAGAATGACCTTTGAAATGGATTTTTGATTTTGTAGTGAGGCAATTATATTGAACTTGGATATGTGTTTGTATCACAGAATCTGTATGTGTTTCTCCAAAGGAAGTATGTAGTTTATGTTAATAAACGAGTGTCAATTAACAGAATAAACATTATGGTAATGAAGAGATCATAACCACTCATATTTGTACAGAAGTAAATAGGCATTTGCCAGTGATTTTGCTTAAAATGTATGAGCCGATTAAGCTGGGGAACAAACCTTTCTTCCTTAACTGCAACCTTTTTTTCATGTAGCTCCCTGTATTTACTACTTTCTAATACTCTCTTTCTGACTCCCATCTGCAAAGGTATCAAGGTGGGACTAGCTGTGTATGACATTTTTCAAAACTTTTTTTCACCAGCAAACCCTGTTTTAGTGTGGACATTATCCTGACATTACTAAGATTTTAAAAGTATATGAAGTGGCCTTGAGGAGTTTCCAAAAATCCTTGCTTATGCTGTCCATCTGATGTTTGCTTCATTTTAAATCATTCTATTCCAAGAGACTTCATGTCCAGAGAGAGAATAAAATCAGAAAGTTTCTAATAAATGGTAAGGAACATACACTTTACATGGTAATAGACTGATTTGTGTGGATAAAATCTTTTTGCAATGTACTCAGCACCACCCTAATAAAAAACAATTCTTTCTTGCTCTGTGAACATTTTCCTAAACTTTTTTGTTTTTTCTGAGGTATTTTATGGACAATGATCTTTCTACAAAGTGTAACAGCTTGTCAGAACAAAAAGTGTATGTATTTTCCCTTTCTCATGTCCATGCCTTTAGCTGTATCCCCAGAAGCACATACTGTCTAAAAATGGGCCGAGTTAAAAATATTGGTACTTATTTTTTTACTTTGCTTAACTTTGGTGATTTTAATTGTGAAATATTAACTTATCTTAATGTGATGTTAAAACATAATAACACATGCACACATACGCTACAGCAGATGTCAACAGAGCAGGTGTTACTTCCGACTCTGTCTATAGAAATTCCATATGTTTAAAAAAAAAGAATCAAATTTTGTGACTTTCCTTCTCATATCAAGGATTCTTTGTTGTACTCCATGGCCAGTCCCACATAAATAAGAAACTAAAAGCAACTGCAGCTGGATGAAACTTACAGATTAATAGCTCATGTGGTTTCCAGGGTCTTGTGTATGACTCTGGTTCTTGCCTGTAGAATATTTTTTAATCCTTTAAACCATTAAAAAAACCCCAAAACAACAAAACAGCAGCACTAGATGGAAACCTTGTTGATTATTTAAAATAGTTGTTTTGTAGTATGTCTTAATAAAACCAAAATTCCTTTTGACATAAATGGGATGCTTGCAGACCTGACACAAAAAGAATCTGGAGGAATAAAAGTATTAATCATGCCACGTGCAGACAGGATTGCAGTGGATGAATTGTAATGTGTCCTGAAGTTTGTCTGGTAAATAATTAAAAAGAAAATTCATACTAACAATAATCTGAAAAATCAAGAAGTTATAACGTCTAGCTCCATGGACCTGACTGTACAGTGACCTTCACAATTCTAACTGAAATCAAAATGTCGTTTTAGTTTGTTTTATCCACATGCAATAGCTTTTGCAATAGTAATGTAGACACACTTTTGTATACTTTTTAAATAAAGAAATATGTGAAGAATACAATTAGTTTACTTTGACCAAGAAAGTCAGAGTTGAGGCCACCAGTAAATGTTTAAGTCCTGACTTTGTCTATTATATTCTTGTTTAAATAGGATGCTATGATGGAGTTTATGGGTTTCAGGATAGGACCCATGGGCTAAGGTTGCATGTCTTATTGAGTCCACCAGTCAGGAAAATATGTACATTGTAAGAGAACTAGACAAAGATTTCACAGGATTTAATTTTAGGGGTCTAAAATGCATGGCTTTCATGTTATTTCAGATGCATCAGTTATTAGTGTTTAATCTAAAAGGAATAAAGGTTAAAGTACAATCCATGATATATTGAAAAATAATGGACTTCCTTAGCTTGCCATTATGCAGGATCCATTATCAGCAGAAACTGTGCACCACTGTATTCAGGGACATTCACAATCCAAAACTGTGGTTTTGAGTTTCTCTATAGTAATGTTTTGTGGTGTTCACACATACTTACTTCACTATTTCATGAAAGACAGAGAGAGAGTTTACCATAGGTAACCCAAAGGATATATAACTGCAGAAGCTAAATAATTATTGAAAATCTTTTAATTTATTATAAGCTATTATTTATTATATGAAAACTGTACATAGAGTTCTAAGTACTTTTCAGTGCTGTAAACTTTGGCAATAAATTTAATATAATTTGGGGTATAATGAAACACTAGAATCAAGATTATTTTAGGAGTGCTGGAAAATGAGAGCATTGGAAGGGTAAAATCAAAAGGTCAGTTGTAATTTCAGTTTCTTAAGCTCTGACTTAGGCTTACAACTCCCATTATTATTATTTATAATTATTATTTCTGTGCAGTTGAATCCAGTGTCATCTCATTTACTATGCACAATACTGCAAAAATGCTCTGATACCCCTGCTTATTTAGTCTCTGCTTTATTATTTTTATTTTAATCCTGTAAAAGTAGAAAGAAATCAAGTGAGCTTTCTTAATGGTGTTGATGTTGCACATCCATTTGCTGTCCCAAGCAATCCAGGACTAGTGCTGTAAAAATGCACATTATGTTTAATAAAGATTAATGCAAAGTTATGTATCCTTGTGCTAAAATATTAAATAGAGCAAAACTGAAGGACACAACATCTAGTGAATGGACTCTGAATTGCATCTTAAATTAATGATAGTTCTTGTCTCAAATGCACTTTGTGGTATAAACCAGCAATGATGGTACATTAACTTTGAAGGGAGTAGGATGAAGGTTCTGAAACAGTGTGAAATGTTTAATTGCACGTGTATCAAAAGCAAATTTAACCGTGGGCCCTGAAGAAATAGTTGGCAGTTTGAACTGTCACTTATTAAAATCCTTGTCAAAGGATTATAGCCATACATCCTTATAGGCAAGAAACAGAGGTTAAACCGCTTGAAATGAAGAAACATCTGCGAAAAAAGCACAGGTTTTATTATTGGAAATAGAAGTAATTTGGGGTTTTTTTTGTCTTTCTAAATCTCTCTAAAGGGGAAAGAAACAACTTTTGTGTAAGGATGCAGATAAAATTTTAGTTGAAATAACCTGAAAACTGATATAGGCACATCTATGAAAGGAATTTATACTGTATGTTACTATCGAAATATACAAAATATCAATTTGTAAAGGTAATGGACTATTCTTTTAGAAAAGATTCAAATTTTCAAATAGGCTTCACTTCAGCCTCAAAAATCAGTTGGTATACCAAAAATCATTGTATTGCTTTTGTATACAGGCTGACTTTGCATGAGATTTACAGGTGTGAATTTTTGGTTTTGAAAATTTACACATGGAGAAAGTGGCATGCATAGATATTACAAAAGATTTTTAAAAATATTCTATTGTCTTCTAGTGTATTTCAGCTTTCTGGGAGGTTTAGAGCCACAGATAAATATTCCCAACGTGAGAAGCAAGGATCTCAGGTAAGATAAAGTTACTGAAAGACAACTGTCTCCCTGTCCGTGCCTCAGCTGCTTCATTGTAATCTCTTCAGACCAACTCAGGTTTTGTCTTATTGACAGAAATAACCAGCTTTTAACATTAAATGATGGAATTCAGTGGTGAGATGGTGATTCAGAGGTGACATGATCGTCAGGATGATGATACAATATTTTCCAGTGTGAAATTAAAAAAAGAAATCAGTGATGCCTTCCAATGACATACATAATTCCTCTGAAGTTACTCTAAAAAGCCTACATTTAAAACTTTAAAATAAGATTTCCATAGTGGAGGAGGCCCAATCTCAGTTTAGAAACTTGCATATCATAGATATGTAGTTAATTAAGGATTAGGATACCATAACAGCAGGAATTGGTGAACAATGTAAAGTCTCTTTCCAGAATGTAGGAGTTGTGAGAAGTGCAGAAATATTTATTTTCATTTTTAATCTTTGCATGATACACAAAGTATTTTCTGAGGTTGAACACTTATCCTTATGGCAAATAAATGTTGGATTCTCCATGTTGAAACTGCAGGTTATTAAGAAATGAGTGAAATTCTTGAAGAATGCAGGATGGAGTCCTGTTGCTTTTGCTGTCATGGACTATGTCACATGCCAGATATGTACATCTTCTTTAAGTATCTTAATGATACACTCAGTGTATATATGACAAATTTAAAGAATGACTACATGGTTGGCATTTCAGCAAAACCCTCTGAATTCAGGAGATGTTAAGAAAAAAAAAGCTGTACAATTGAGGCAACCATCACTTTGCTTTTCCATATGAAGAGGAAAATTGGTAATCAGGTTCTGAAGTAAACATTGCAGCCTCTCACCCTCCTTTAAGACTGCTGGCATTTAAGAGACCTCTGGAATGAATATTCTATCCTATAAGAAATGTATTTTATCTGCAGCACTCCTTTTCCTTCTCATGGTTTCTTTTAGTCTCTATATGATATTGAGTACCCTATGTTTGTGTTGGCTTTGCATGATGTTGGAGGCACGGTACCTCTCAATTCCCAATCACACTTTGCAAAATGTGCATTTTATAATCACATCTCAGTGTTACACACAGCAACAGGAACAGTGGTAGCTCTTGCTAATAGGCCAGCTGTAGCATAGATATACTGAGACTCAAAGTGATATCTGACTATTTAATTAACCTCCTTACACCATTCAAATTTGAAGGGAAAAAAGTAAAATTAAAAAATTATTTAGGTCTGGTGTGCCCTATTAGTTTCTCAGTATAGGTCAGGCAGGACTGGCTAACTGTGACAAATGCACTTCAGCTGCCGTCAGTCTAGCTAGATAGCTTTATGATAAATCAACTTTTTTTAATTAGACTTCCACTCTTTAATACCAGCTATTTTAGCACGAGTTGTAATCACTGGACCTTGCTGTAATCAGATATTTCTGTTTCTGGCTGAATTTAAGATTTTAAAAAGAGGCACAATGGTAGTAAGCGGTTCTACTGATAGCAATCGTGGTATCATCAGAGCAAATGATATTTCTGGTGAATATATGCTCTGAAGTAAAGCCTCCTGACCCCATCCTGTTTTTTCAGCAGGTCCCTTTCAGAGAGAAGGGGATGCTGCTGATCTTAGATGCAAACAATACTAAAGAGATGCTTCAAACCAAGTAGACAGGGGAATACTGTTTTTTCACTCCGCATTGTCACTGGAAAGACAAAACAAGAGCTTCAAGTAGCAGTGGAGCTGCTGTGCGAAGCAGCTAGAGATGTAAGAGCTGCCAAACATTGCAAGTAGCACCTTTAATAGCTTCACCCAAAACCTCACAGGGAATGCAACTAGAGGATTAAGAGGTAGGTAAAGAGGGAACAGGCTAAACAGGCACAGGCTTGAATCTGAGAAGGGAGACCAATAGCAGCCACAAAAATCAAGGAATTTATGTGGGCTGAGAGACTATTGTGGCCATCAAGTCTTGTTTCTTAAGTGCTACATCTGTTTACTGTTAGCTTTCACACTACTTTTGGCATTTGTTATGATTTTCCTTTGAGCAAAAGCCTCCTCCTGTCTTTATTGTTAACAACAAGGATGGACAGTTAATTAGATTTTAAAGGCAGTTCCTTTTTGAAAGGAACTTAGTTGTGTCACTGTCTCAGCTAAAGGTGCTGTCAGGCTCTCCCACTGTGTGCACAAGTGGGAGTTACATTACTGTTAATGTAACAGTAGTATATTTACTTATATACATACATATATATACACATATATTCTGGGATGGCTTAATTGTCAGGGCTCAGGCAAAGTTGTTAGCATTTTCTGCTTTGTCCTTGGCATCTTTGTTGAGTCTGGCAACAGGATCTCTATCTAGAGCCAGTTTTAGTTAAGTATCTCTTTTAATCTTTCTGTAATAGGGGAAGGATAAACACTGATAAAAGGGTACAACAGTATGTATGAAATTAACTGCTAATTCTGTGATTTGGATATAAGTCAGCAAATTGGTCAATACCTCTGCTGCTGTTTGTTTTCCTGGTTCATATCTATCTGTGTGCCTGCAGATGGACTGTTTTTCAAAGCTGAGTTTTTTAACCTGCTCTAAGTCTGCCTTCTGTAGGGTGCTACAGCCCTTTTCTGTTCAATTCAGGTGTGGCTACTGCTGAAGACAAGCCCTTATTCCTTGTTCTGGTTGGTCTTGCTTTGTCCTCTCAGTCTGAAGTATGGAAGTCTTAAAATATGTGGCTTTCTTTGTAAAGGGAAAGCATAATTCTTTATTGGTTTAATGTCATTCTTTCATTGCCAACAAAATGGCATTCATGCTTCTGCAGAAGGTGAGATGCTAAATGTGAACCCAGAACTACTTTTAGTTTTCATGCTTGTGTTTTACTGAGAAACCTCCTCTTGTTTTGGTGGTATTTTAACTACTATACATGTAAAAATACTCTACAGCAAATAAGTTGATTGTGAGTTATAGTTCACCTCAGCAAAAAGAACAAAAATTGACTTGTTATACTGGTTGTTCAGAACCAGTTAAGTATCTTGCGAGTTTTATCTTTCTTATGAGTTAATCATCAGTTTTTTGGTAACTAGTATCATCAGGTTTTGACATTAGCTAGCACAGTTATTAGTCATCTCTATAGAAATATTTGGATTGGTCTTAAAAAAGCTTTTGGCACTTCAATATTTGATAAGCAAGTAGAGTTATGAAATGAAGACATGTGAAATAAGGTACTTTTCAGTCACTTTACTCTTATTCTAGCATCATACAAATAATACTGTTCTTGGTAGTTATTTCAAAGGGAAGCTTAAACTTCCTACAAGGAAGGTAAGTTAAGCATGTGCTTTGAAGAGTACTGAAGTCTTATTTCATTGAAGACTTATCTCAAATCAAAATTAGAACACATTTCATATGATTAGAGAAGAATGGTAAAGAACAAGTTCTTCTTCCAGCTGGTCTTTTGTCCCTTATTACATACAGCAGCACATCAATTTTGTTTTATTTTTTTAAAGGTACAAATTAGTTTGGTTTTTTTTTATTTATTTACTTATAGTTCTCTTCCTACCAAGTGACTCTGCAGGACTGGGTTTATTGTCACTGTAAGTTTCTAATTTAATCACATAATAAATTAATTTATCCCTAGAGTTGTTAAAATACAACAAATATAGAAAGACACTTTTGCCTTGAATATTGTATTAAACTAGTCTCCTGGCTTTATTGCTTAAAAATATCTTTCAAGCAGACAGTTAAAAATTAACTCATCCTTTTTATTTTCATTTAGAGTTAAAAATATGTATCCTGTCTCTGAGTAGAGTCTTACTTCAGCAGCTCCCAGTGATAGGCTAATACTCTGCAACAGATCATATACTTGAAAATGTCAACCATAATGTTAAAAAAAGAAAACTCAAAAAAGAGAAAGTGGACCAGAGGTGCTATGAGGAGTCTTATGCTCTCCAGGTTCTTCAACAGCAGCCAGACCTGAGGTAGGAGCATCACGCTGCTCTCGGGAGTCTGTTCTGTGTCACTTAGCTGCCATTCATCAATCATAAACCTCCAGATAAACAGCATAATGTTAGTTCTTTTTGACAGACTAAGATAACAGTTTTTTATTACTGGAACTCTGCTGGAATGCTTTTCCTTCCTTTTTCCTTAACAGCCTGAAATATTAGAGGATCTAGTCTAAAACTTATTAAAGTTTTGCAGCAGGGGATACCACCTGTGTGTCCCTGCTTCTTCTGGTAAAGCCTTTTTTTCACTCAGATGTTCAAAAATGCACAGTATATTTTTCCTCTCTCATTGCTTGTCAGTCAGACAAAAGGGATTAGTAAATGGTAACTTCTGCCATCGAAATTGGAAATTAAATCTCACATTGGTCATTAAAACAAGTTTTTCAAATCTGTATTTAGAGTAGCAGTGGTTTTTTTGTTTTTTTTTTTTTAATAATTAAACATGCAGTAATACATGAAAATGCTTCAAAGAACTGTATTAAAACCTCATCTAACTTTGCAGTAAATGGCTTTGTTTTCTGGTATTAGAAGAAAGTCCAAGTCTGTGTTCTGGGAAATAACTGTGATTCCTTGGTCCAGCTGGACTGTATTGTGCATGCAAAAAGGTGGTCTGACAGACAATTTGAGCAGTGGGAAGCCTTGGGGAAGCTGTGCTTTCTGGTGTGCATGACTTTCTTTACGTAACAGTATATTGTGTCATACCCTGTTTGCCTTTGGAACAAAATCACCCTGCTTTTGCAAAAAGAACTGTAAGAGATGGGCTCTTACAAAGGCCAAATCCATTTATAATCTAAATGTGTGCTTAAAACAGCTTAGGAGGTCTAAAATCTTGGCCACAGTGTGACACTTCAGCTTTATATCTCTTGAGGACAGATGGTCAGTCAACTGACCTGAACTGAAACTGCAAGTTTGGGGTCAGACAGGAAGGAAATTAATCACTGACAGTTCTTTTGGAGAAAGGAGGATAATATCTGCCCTTAGTAGTAACACTTGGGAGATTTAAGTAAAAATTGACATGATGGGGGTATATTGTTTACCCATTAAAATATTGAAATGTAGAATTGTTTAGGTAACATGCAACACTTTTCTTCTTGCTACTAGTACAACTATCTGAACAGTATTAATCAAATATAGCTTTAAAAATTCTTAACTTTCAAAAGCAAACACACACACACACGTACAAAACCAAACCCTAACCCAAACAACAAAAACACACAAATTTTTATAAAGCAAACATGAAATATATTATATTGCACAAATGCTTTACTGTTTGTCAGTGTAGTTCACATGACTTACTTTGAATTTATTTCAGAAAGCATAATGCTTTACTTTCAACAACCTTGGATTCATATGAGGTCTTTCAGATTTTTGAGGGAGTCTTTTTAAGCCTAACTTGACTCACTTGTCTGATAGCAATGCTATATGTCTGAAATGTTGTCATCATAATCATCTAAATCTATGTTTGAGAACTGCATTTAAATGAGCCTTTCCTCAGTAAGACAATTCTTGTGTTTGATACTGAGTGAATATATGAACAGGCAGAGAAGATGTACAATGGTTTTGTTGTTGTAAGTATTGATGTAATACAAATTTTATTTTCATTTAAGATTTTGTTATCTGCAGTTTGTGAGACTATAAACATTGTTCTAAATTACCTCAGTAGTTTATAGTGCCCCAGTGTCATGCTTTTCTGACTCAAGATTCAGCCCAGATTGAGGATAGGGTGGAATTTGCAGAGAGAGATTTAAAAAATTGTACTGTTAAGCTTACTGAAATTTGTTCTTGCAAGCATAAAATCTTTCCCTACATTCAACACACACACACAAAACCAGAATACATACTAGTAACCAAAATAGACATGAATTTAACAGAATTACTAGATGTGCTTTATCCCTTTCAAACCACAGCTTTGAATTGGCTTGCTGAACAATTTTTTTTTTTTTTTTTTTTTTTTGGTTGCATTCAGAAAATTGAAATTAAGATTTGGTTTGCATGAGGGTTTTTTCTTCAAATAGTGTCATTTTTAGTTCCTCTTCTTTATAGGAAGACAATTGCATGAAGTTGAAGACACATTAGGAACTGCCATTCAATAATTGCTGTAAAAGTAGCAGAAAACTGTTTGACTAAGTTTGTTTATGTTAAAAACCGGAGTGCACATGTGAAATATCTAAAACTCTGTGTGAATACAGTAATTTGTGTAATTAGTAATTCTTGCATACAGATATGGTTTGGATTCACATGCAGTAGTGTAGAGAGTAGCATGTTTAGTAGGCTTTTTTGTTTGGTTTTTTTTTTTTTTTTTTTATCTATCTCCTCTATTATTTTGTTTCTAATGGAGAAAATGGTTCCTACACTGTACCTGGCAAGTAATATTTGGAAGGCTAACCACTCCTATCAAGTTAGGGAAACAAGACGCTTTTAGTAATTTTACAGTATGTGCACATAACCTGCTTTTCTGTTAATTGGGGAATGGAAAGGTAATCAGAATTCAAATTTGCTGAAAGTCACTGTTGGGACTGGCACTTAAAAGATCTAAAACTTCCATACGTATATACTGTTCTGCCTCTAAAATGGTTCGCAAGTTTAATCACCAACTAGAATTGATTTTGCAGCTCAAATGGGACCAACATGTGGCTGCAGCCTCTTGTCAGATCTTCCTGTGAACGAAGCCACAGTAGGTTTTAACAGAGTGGAAAATACCTGAATGTGTCTGAAGTCTCCGAGTTGTTTATGTCCTAAGGACACTGACTCTTCCATAAGTGCAAACAATTCAAACAGTTAGTTGTAAATAAATGGACATAGCTCAGTTCCTCAGTCTTTGTGATATGTGGCAATAATAAAGTTGTCAGATGCATTGATCTGACTATAGCAACAAAGTAGATTTCCTGCAACATCTTGTCCTGTATTTGTTTACTATACTTACTATTTTTTTTAAAAGGATGGACCTAATTGTTACAGCCTTTCAGGAAAGTACATCTTACTTGAGATATGTTGAACTTTGTTGGCTAAAGCCAATGAGCTTTAGTCCACTTGAAGTCATTATTAATTGTTCCTTGAGTAGTTTACAGAAAGAATTGGAGGCATAAACAGAATCATTTTTCAGTGGCCTATTAGCAGTTGGTTTGTCTAACATTCTTTTTTTCATCCAAAAGAGGATATTATTTGGGCAAGCCCTGATAAATCAATAACTTAATGCAGTTAGTTACACTTATTTAGTGCAGTTAATATTAAGAGCTTGTAGGAGTTTCTTAGTATTTACTTCTTTATTCCCCCATCAGCCATTAAAGAACATTCTCATTTTCCACATGAAAGCCTCAGGAGCAATTTCACAGCACAGACCCAACAAACTGAACATCACAAGATTAACTGACTATACTACCTTGCATTGCTAGTTTGGTTCTGCCTGTAGGATTAAAATTTGCACTACCTTTCTGAACAACCAAAACCAATTTAACTGCATCCCAAATGCTTCATAGAGAAAGTCTGTTCACTTTCTTCCTTTCCTAGATTGCATGTTTAAAGTAATTTCTCCTAAATTAAATGTAATTTGGTTGTATTAGAATAATCAGGACAAGCAGATTTTAATAATCAGAGTTATTTTAGAGTAAAACTCTTGAGATGGGTTTAAAAAAGAACAAAACAGCAACAAAACAAACCAAAAAAAAACCCACAAAAAAAACAACACCAAACAACAAAAAGTTGCAAACTCTCAAGGCATATGGAGATAGTACCATTCTAAACACATAATCATATCCAAATATCCTACATTTTTTCAGCCCTGCTAAAATATGAACTGGCTAAACTGTGGTTCATTTTTTAGGCCTAGACCCAAAAAGACCTTTTAGTTTTAACAAAACTTATTTTCAATGTAATAAAATGCTATAAATATCAACAATGTATGAAAGCATTCAATCTTTTCTCTCATATATCATAGAATATGGTATAGGGCCACCTGGGCACACTGCTGGCTCCTGTTCAGGCAGCTGTCAGTCAACACCCCCAGGTCCTTCTCTGCCTGTCAGCTCTCCAGCCACTCCTCCCCAGGCCTGTAGTGCTCCTGAGGGTTGTTGTGGCCCAAGTGCAGGACCTGGCATTTGGCCTTATTGAAACTCATGGAACTGGCCTTGGCCCAGCGATCCAGCCTATCTAGATCCCTTTGTAGAGCTTCCCTACCCTCAAGCAGATTGACACTTCCACCTAGCTTGGTGTCATCTGCAAATTTACCAAGGCTGCACTCTATATCCCCTCATCCAAATCATTGATGAAGGTATTAAACAGGAGTGGCCCCAGTCCTGAGGGGCTATATCCTTATCCTTAAGTCCTGAATGATGTTTATACCTGATTATACTCCAATGGTGATAAGCCATGATGTATTGTGGTTTCAAGGCAAGGCTTTCAAAATTTTGTTAAGCATTTATGTGTTTGGTATAATGCACTCAGGGAATGGGTGGGACCACGGAACAACTTGATAAGATCGGTAGATAGATAGAGTCCAGAGAGTGGTGGTCAATGGTGCCAAATCCAGCTGGAGAGCTGTAACCAGTGGAGTCCCCCAGGGATCAGTGCTGGGTCCGGTCCTGTTCAACATCTTTATCAGTGACATTGATGACAGGACAGAGTGTCTGCTCAGCAAGTTTGCTGATGACACAAAACTGGGAGGATTGGCAGATACACCTGAAAGCTGTGCAGCCATCCAGCGAGACTTGGACAGGTTGGAGAACTGGGCAGGGCAGAACCAAATGAGGTTTAACAAGGATAAATGTAGACTCCTGCATCTAGGTAAGAATGATAAATTACACCAGTACAGACTGGGAGGTGATCTGCTGGAGAGCAGTCTTATGGAGAAAGACTTGGGAGTCCTGGTGGACAACAAGTTCTCCATGGAGCAGCAATGTGCCCCTGTGTCCAGGAAGGCCAGTGGTATCCTGGGGTGTATCAAGAGGAGCGTGTCCAGCAGTTCGAGAGAGGTTCTCCTCCCCCTCTACTCTGCACTGGTGAGACCTCACCTGGAGTATTGTGTCCAGTTCTGGGCTCCCCAGTTCAAGAGAGACAGGGATCTGCTTGAGAGAGTCCAACGGAGGGCTACAAGGATGATTAAGGGACTGGAGCACATGCCTTATGAGGAGAGGCTGAGAGACCTGGGGCTCTTTAGTCTGGAAAAGAGAAGACTGAGAGGGGATTTGATAAATGTTTATAAATATATGAGGGCTAAGTGTCAAGAGGAAAGGGACAGCCTCTTCTCACTTGTGCCTTGCGATAGGACTAGGGGGAATGGATATAAGCTGGAGCACAAGAGGTTCCATCTTAACATGAGGAGAAACTTCTTTACAGTAAGGGTCATAGAGCATTGGAACAGGCTGCCCAGAGAGGTTATGGAGTCTCCTTCTCGGGAGATTTTCAGAACTCGCCTGGATGCATTCCTGAGTGACCTGTGTTAGGGTAGATTAGGTTGTAGGGTAGATTAGGTTGTAGGGTAGCTTATATGATCCTGCCCTGGCAGGGGGGTTGAACTTGAAGATCTCCAAGGTCCCTTTCAACCCTTACCACTCTGTGATTCTGTGTGATTCTGTGGGTATAAGCAGAGTGTTTTGGGTCCCACAGTGAAAGCACTACATGTTGAAGGAGTCAAATGTGTACTTTGCATGGCATTCCTGTGTATGGAGAATAGTAAAATGTATCAAATAACCATTTGTTTATAAAGCATATTGCTAGAAACTTAGTTTTTCTCCTATTTTTATCCTATTCAGGATCCACATTTCAAGGAATTATGCCTAAATGACATCTTAGGATATGATAGTAATCAAAGGATCAAGAAGTAATAATCCTACATGAATGCTTTAACTGACTAAACAGTGTGCTGTAGCTAGACTTATTAGTAACCTGATAAGCATGTAGGTAACTAATTGCAGGTACTTAATTATGAAATGTAAACATTAGAATTTGTCTCATGGTTATCTTTTAAACTGAGGGGATTTCTCTCATCGACTTGAGACTAAGTGGGAGGAGAAAAAACTCTTTATAATTCACTATCTGTATTTGTGTTTAATTTTATCTGATTTAATCTTGTACTCAACACTGGTGCGGGGTATGTTGAAACCTACTTAGAAACAGTTTCTTCAAAAGCTGTAGCAAATGCACATCAAAGATGCCTACTTTCCCTAGACACTCTTCTGTCTGGTTTTGCAGTCCACTCATATCTGGGATGCTCCTGGTTGTGCCCTCTGTTTTAAAACAGGAAATAGCCACAGTTGGCTGCAGACCAAGAGGAAAGGTTTTGTTGTTTGGGGGTTTCTTTGTGATTTAATTTCAACTGTGATTTCTTCTCTTGTCTAACAAAAGTCTCTGGGTACATGCAGGAAAATCATAAGAATAAAAGTCTGTATGTTGTCAGTTTGATTTTGTTAAATGTGACTGCCACTGACAACAGTAGTTTCCTCTGTCATTTTCCATGGTTCTCAGTGTCTCCAAATGTTTCTCAGACCCTATAAACAGCCATTCCAGGTCTTGCAGGTTCTAGTTTGGTTTTAAAAAACAAACACAAATGTTCTTAAAAGAAAGCCCTGAAAGGGCCAAGCTGTTTGACTTCTTTGTTTTTCATCTCCCCAGCATGTTGTGTTTTCTGCTCTTGTCGGCTCAGTTGCATCTCTGAGTGTTGCTCTCCTGTCTGGATTGCTGTTCTAGCATCTGGAGAGAGCTATGATGTCATATCATTTGAGTCATGGCCTGTCTATTTTTCTTTACCAAAGACAGTATCAGGTAAAAATGGTCTTGTGGCCATTTATCCTTTTCACATGCTTGGCAAAATAGCTTCTATTCATAGCCTAAATAAACTTACAAGACATAGTAAAACAATGAAATGAAGAACAGAAGCAATGTTTCTGTTCAGTGGACAGATTTGGGGTCAAAGTTACCTGGTTGCACTCACTGATGATGTTAGAGCAGTACGTCAGCATTCCAGTCTACTGTCCAGTAGGCTACATTCCTTTTTCTCCACCATACCTCCACTGTCATGCTTATGCATGATGGTACAGGTTAGGGAATATGAACTGAAGCTTCTGTTTACTACTGTAGCAGTATGAAGTACATGGACAGGGGTAGGAAATGAAAAGAGTTACTACACTGGAGCATTGTATAGACATCTGAGTAAAATTCTGAACATAATCCAGATCATTTCTACAATGATAGTGCCTGGGATGGGAAGATTTATGTGAAGCTAGGTCATCAGAAAAGCAGATACAGTAGAAGAGCTGTGATAATGCAGGGAATTCAGGTTCCTGTGACTCTTAGAGGAAAAATATATACATTTGTTTTAAGCTTGATACTTATTAAATCGTGTTTGACTTTTACATGGGACTGTGTTATTCAAGACTCTTTAATAAAGTCTAATACCAATACCATCTACTTATCTAGATAGATATCTAGAATATCTACTTTTGAATAATTAAGCATTGTACCCAATGCTACAAAGTGCAGCACACTGAGTCACTTTTTCAACGATATATTGAAGGAGCAAATCAATAGAGAATATACTTTCAAGAGTGAACTGTGCTATTTGTTTTCCATAGATGATTCTTATTTGTGGTTCAGAAGTGCTTAGAGGACTTCTGTCCTTTGTGCTAGTGAAACAGAATAAAGAGATGTTGGCTGTTAGAGATGTTATCCAAAGTTCCAAAAGCATAGCCATGAAATAAAAACTTCTTCAATGAAATGTGGGGTGTTCCACCACAAATGTCTCCTTATCTAGAATGTCTACATGGTTATTTGTTACAACCATAAAAATAAATTCCGGGGAAATTTTATGCTGTCATCTTCACAAAAATTTCAAAAATGGTTTTATATTTTGTAGAAGATTGTTGACCTATATGTCTATAGAAAAGCAACTACTATCAGTGACGATCATAAACTCTTTTCCATCCTTTACTGCAGTTCAGCTGTACAACATACGTCATGTAATTTCATTTCTGAGCTTGATTCTTGATCTGTATGAAGAATATAATTTTAATAACTCACTGAAACTGATGGGCTTAATTGTTGCCCTTCTGATGATACTTACACAAAGTTCTTGGCTTTCTCTACCATATATTTTCCAATAAGTCCATATATGCCAAATATTATTGGGTGGATAGAGGCAGAGAACCTTCAAAAGAACAAAAAAAAAAGTTTTTAAAATATTAAATGTCTATTTTTATATTAAACGTTGTTATGAACAGGAACATAGTGGTTCTGTCAGTAGGTGGATGATACAGAATACATGGGACTTCATTTCCTTCTTGGTCCAGCCTGTGTGAGTGTTGGATATGTTTGAAATGTTCTCCTCAGGAAGCAATGTGCATTGATGCTCCTCAGTTCAATGGGGAGGTCTTAGTGAGTTTTCTAAATACACAAAACCTGTCAAAAAAAAAATTGGCAGATGTGGAAGAGTGAAATTATTGGTCATTTCCTTAGACTTCTGTAAAGCTAAAAACTTTGAAGGATTGTCAGGCTCATATTATTAAAGCATACGTGATTTTTATATTAGCATCCCATACCCCCACTTTTATTCAGGCAGGATATTTAGCAGAGACTTTTTTCTGCACAGCATTACAACAGAGTGCCTGTTTCCCATGCATTGTCTGTATTTGCCTCTGTACCAACACCAGCTTTGGGCAAGCTACAACATTACTCATCCCATGTTAACCTTGCCTCAGGGTCTCTCATTCTTCCAGTTTCTATTGGTTTGGTGGTTGATTTCAAATAGTATGTAATGAAATTGCTGGTTGGGAAATGCATGATTTTTGCTTGAATTATGTAGTTGTACTAAAGAATGAATGCTTATTTTCAAGGACGTTATCAAGGATGAATTGTGCCTTAACAGCCTGAATAGTTTTGATGATTAAATGATTGTCCCTGTAGGAAAACAGTAGATATCCTGTGCCTTAACATTGGAAAAGCTTTAATAAAGTCTTTGGTGATATGATGGCATCCAAATTAGGGATAAATGGACTAGACGAGTAGACTATAAAGGAAAAAAACTGACTGGAGTTTGGCACTCAAACAGTATTGGTAAATGGCAAACTTACTTGGCATCTGTCTGGAGTTGTATTCTTCCAAGGCTGATACTGGGCCAATATTCGTGGGACACTTCCATCACCATTCAGATGATGGGACAAAAACTAGAAATCTGGGGATGACGCTAGAAGGTGGGAAATCATGGTTACAAGTTACCATTTTAAGTACATATGCATCTGCTTATGTAGCAAGAATTTATTTTTAAACTGTCCTGCATGTTTGTTTTGTGGGGTTTGAGGTTTTTTGCTAGAGGTCTATAGATGGTGAGTTAGTTATGTGATGTGATCTCAAATCATTGTGTTTCTTCTGTTGTATCAGAAGCAGTTAAACTATATTAAGTAAAATAAATGTTCCATGTAAGAAATTGCTGTGTTTGCCCTAGGTACACTGAAGGACTGAATGGAAAAGATCATGTGTCTGATATGGATGGGAGGAGAGATCTACATCTTTTTATTAAGATGTCATACAAAATATGAAAAAAGTTTGGGGACTACTGCACTATAATGAACTTGCTTTTAGAAATTTACTGAAAGCAGCTATTTACTGAGGATATCAGTTGCAGCCCTTTGGAATTGAGGGTCAACCAGAGCTGATTATTGCCAGCCTGGAATTAGGTTTCTCAATAACTTTGCAGCATTGCTGAGCACCTACTGTTTAACCCTAAATTGCATTTATTGGGTTTGTGCAGACCGTGGTTGGACGGAGTCACTTCCTCATTATTAAATGTGCTTTTTTTATAATCTTGCATCATCTCAGTTCTTTATTTAAAATGAAAATCAATATTCATGGTGCAGAGGGCTTTTTTTTTTCCCCAGCTCTTTCATAAATCTCTTAAGTACTTATTTTTCAAGTTCCCTCAATGCAGGCAGTGATCATAAATACATCTAAGACGACGCTGTCTTAGAGAAATTGCTTTAAGATCTTTAAACTCTAAGAACCAAAGTTTTCATGCTGGTTTTGCATCTTCCCAAAAGGGGATTTCTGTCTTGTATATCAAAATAAACAGTTACATTGCAGCATAGTAACATTTTTCAGTATGGTGTGATAGATAAAAGATCAAAATGATAAAAGAACAGATGCAAAAAGAAAAAAAAAATTATTATTATTGCTCACTAAAGTAACACCTCACTAGTCACTGTATAATGTTTCTATCAAGTAATTCCAGAGTTAATTACCAGAGTAATATGTTTAAAAAATTTATAATGGGGATTTCGGGAGTCAGGTGAGAATAAAGAAAGAACAAAGTATTTCAGTCATGTGTGTGGCCCAAATAAGGCTCCATATGAGAAATATCAACTTAAACTCTGCACAAACCAGTAAAATAACTTCCTCTTACAAAAAACTGGTAAGTGAAATACTCTGTAATATACTTTGCTTTTTCATTATACTATTATTGTCATGCAAAAGAACCTTGTTTAACTTGTCATGTTTTTTGTGGGGGTTTTTTTTTCATCCTTTCTTTGTTCTTCTTGAGGATTTTTTAAGACCAGGAATGTGGGAATCAATAAGCTAAAGCTGTCTGGGAATGCTTTATCCATACGTCTAAAAGTTATGGGATGAAAAAAGTCTTATTTTAAATGGTATATATTTAGATTAATCCCTAAAAATAACATGAGAAAAAAGGATGGCTTTTCATATAGAGAAAATTAAAACACTTAGGCCTAGAAGTCTCCATAATGAGTCAATCAAGATGGAGCTGGGACTAAAGTACTCTAATATGACCGTGCTACAGATGACCACAACAGGAAAGCCTGGGGAAAGAAGAAATAGTATACAATAAGATAAAAAAAAAAAAAGCTATGTATGGATAATAACACTGTGGTGATGACTGATAACACCTCCATAATACTAATTTGTAAACCTTTGAGATGCTACGGAAATAAATAGATGTTGCAAATGTCTGCTTCCTGAGTCGTATCAGGAAGAAGCATAAATCTGGCAGAAGCAAAGCTAATGCAAATACCAACCTGAGTAAATAAGAAATAGTTGGTACACAAACATCTCCCTAATCTGGGAATTGAACCAATTACTCCCAAAGAGACAGACATGATTTCAACAGCTTTTGTTCTGAAAAGAAACTGATTGGCATGGGGAAATAGATTGGATCAACCTCAGCCCAGGGGATAAAACATTAAGACAAAGATGCTCATAAAATTAGCCAAGGCTATTGATGTTTTCTTTTTATGCACTTACAGTTCCACAAACTGAGACAGAGTGGAGTCTTTAAGAAACATCAGGTTATAAATGGTTTTGTAGGCTAATAGTTTTACAGTCAGCTGTGATTAAGAAATTAAGTACAGTATTAGGGGTCTACTTCAGTGAAGGCTCTCTGATTGCTGATTCCCTTTACTGGACCTGCTCAATTAGTAGTTTCCAGTGGCATCTCCTACCTTCACAAATAATAACATAAACTTTACAGAGCAGTTCAGAAAGTCTGTCTTCAAGCTGGTGCATGATTTTAGGGATTTGGTAGAGAATATGAAATGTGGCAAAGGGGTTCGTAAGCTGGAATTAAAAAATGCTGACATCTCGGATAAACAGAGACAAAGATACCAGAGGAAAATGGGGAGGAAAATTAGTAATGAATAAAAGGTAGTGGAAGCAGCTGGTCTGGTCACAGGCTGGAAGACAGAGAACTTTATCCTTATACTTTACTATAAAGCATTTGTTAATGAACAGTTTCATAAGAAAGAATAGCAAAGTCCTTGATAGGTCCCCCTAGATTTTGTTATTTAAGAAATTTGTGAAGGTTTTTGACCAAAAAAAAAAAAAATTAGAGAAAGACAAGTTATAAGTAAATCACCTGATCAGAAGGGCATAGCACTTTTCCTAGTGTAAACAAAGAGTACAGATAATTTTCTACTACTCGTCCTAAGACATCTGTTATTGAACACTGCTAGAAACAGAATATGAGATCTGGCCTATTACAACAGGCTTATCATGTTATTGAAACATATATTATGTTTTTATATATTATGTTAATATATTATGTTATGTTATATTATTATGTTATTGAAGAGTTCACCATAACTTGTGTATTCAGTGTCATTTAACTCTGAATTTTAAGGCACAACAGAAAAAGCATTGAAAGAGTAGCAATGAGTTTATGGAAAAATATTTGAAGCACTGTGTACCCAAGAACATCATGAATATAAAACTCTGTCAGCATCTCCCTGATATATTTTAATGTACCATTTTTTTATTTCTATTTATTTCAGTACTTTACAGGTAGGTAGGTGGGTCTCTAGCAGGGTTCTTTCTTTTTACTAGTCCCAAAATCAGTTTGTTTTGGGGTTTTTTTCCAAGTATGTTGGCTTTATTTCAATTTTTTTTTAAAGACAGTATTTTACAAAAGCAAGTAGACATATTTAATCCTATTTTTCATCTGAGAGAATGTGAGTCATGAAGTAATTCAGTGAATCACAAAATATTCCTTGCAGTGAGGTACGGATAAAATCAAGGGTAGAACAGACCTCCTCAAGCTCAGCTCACCTTCCTCTTGCCTACTTTGTACAATTACTTCACAGCTGACTCTGAACATAGCCTATAGCAAAGTGTCCTAGTTGGAATATAAGAGACATATTTGTGGGGTATTTAATGATGCAGCGTGACATGGAAGGGATGCTCTTCAAAATAAAAAAGATCCATGCCAGTGCCTTGCGCTGTGACCGCATATACGGAGCAAAGCGACAGTGAAATGTTCACTATAGTTTGGAGTTGTTCCTAGCAGATCCCCTCCAAATGTGTAAGCTCCTGCAGCTTATCCATTATGTTCCTGTTTGGCAGAAAGGAGAATACTGCTGTGCTGACATTCATCACTGAGTTTTTTACCATAGGTCTGCGTTCTTATGCTGACACGCTTATCTGAAGTCAGCATGGGGATGCAGCAGACCTGGGGAGGACTTTTATAATTTATTTATTTATTTATGTTTTTTATTATTTTTATATTCCTTTCTGTTCCTGAAAATAGGTAAGAAATAAGGATAATAGAAAAATAACACAAGTAAGAAAAAGGCTGCAAAGATAGACACACATATATATTGGGGTTTGGTGGTTGTGGTTTCCCTCTGCCAACTCCCTTTATATAATCAACTGAAATACAGACTTCAGTATCTGGTACCGCAGGAGGTCTGGTAGCCCATTTCTACCTTCTTTAAGGAGTCAGTCATTTTATTTCGGTGACATGTTTTGGTGCATACCCACAGCTGCAGTCCTTTGATGTGGTAGGGGATGGTTTTGTTTTCTGTGCATGGGGTGGAGGTGATGTTGCTTTTCTAGGGGAAGGAGAGATTTGAGTATTATAGAAATTTTGCATTATGTTTTTCTATGTCACCAATTGTCAAGTGTCAGTTTAGAAAGTGCTGGAAAAAAGGCTAGTTGGTTTTCTATGTAGGACATGGACACTGAAGGCACCTCTGCTCATGAAAAGTAATTTTTGTTCTCTCTTGAATCTTCATACCCATTTTAGTGGGAATGCCATTTGAAAGACTGGATCAAATTTTCAGACATGGTGGATATCTAATATTGGTTAACTTCAAGTTATCTTAATGCTGTTCAAAAGGCTGACTGTTAGGACTGATGAAGCCTAGGGTGTCTCTTCTCAGTAGCAGCTGAGCCAAGCTGTCTTTAATTCTGTGTTGCCTCTACTTACATGTTCTAAAGTCTGTAAATACACCTGTTTTAATAGACTAGTTACTGTGTTTCACTACTTAAACACTTTTAATTGGTTTTTGTTTTGCTTTTTGTGTTTTGGTTTGTTTTGGGATTTTTTTTGTTTGTTCTGTGTGTTTTCATTTGGTTTGGGTTGGGTTTGGTTTTTTTTTTTAATTTTATTTCTTTACTTTGCTATTGTCAGATGACCAGTTTAATTCTTAAATAAAGCGCAACTCATGGCTCAGATAAACTACATTGTAACTTTGGAGAAACTGGCAGCATCCATACTTCAAGCAGCTCTAATCTATTGTATCTAATACCCTATATAATATCTGTAATAGGTGCAGACTGTAGATGTATATGATATATGCATAGTAAACAGAAAATCCATATTAAAGAAAACATGCCAGGGCTGCTTCTATTCTGCATTTCATGGTCTTTAAATTTGGTGTGGAATTCTCTTTTGAATCAAGCCACAATTTACCATGTTAAGAAAAATGCTTCTAAAATTTCTGGCAATGAAGACTTAACTTGCCATACTAAATGAAGTGATAACTGGTGTATTGTCTGAGTCTGTAATAGTTGTCTCAGCTGAAAGCAGCAGCTCTACAAGAGGTGTGAAGTATGCTTTTTACCATGATGTTCTCCCTTAGTCACAGTACTAAGAATAAATGAGTGTTTATACTAATTTTTGATGCTGATTGGACATCTTTTGCTCTTTCAAATCTGTTTTCAGGAAAAAAAATTAGAATTGCAATTTTATTCTTCATGTGTTGCCAGAAATCTTAATAATGTAAATCAAATACAGAATTTGAGTTTAATGTGACAGGCTTCCTTCCTCCTATTTTACAAAAATTTGGATATTCAATCAGGAAGAAGCAAAACCACTGCTTTCCATCATGTGTCATAAACTGTATTAAATATTACAAGGAAAGCTTTAGGAAGAAGGGTTTTAAAACAGAATACATTAAAATATATTTGGACAAAATACTGATTTATAATTTTGCAATTCTGATTAATAACCTTTTTAAAGAGTTCTCAAGTCTGAGCTGTTTGCCTCAATTTATCTGTACGTAGTATCTGTGACTCACCTTGTTCTTTCATTTCCTTACATTTAAATTTGAGTAATTCCACCTAAATCTCTGCAGATGTTTTTCTTTTCTATAACCATTGATTTCTGTATTGGAAAGTAATCATCCTTGATACATATATGATATGATGGGAGGTGATAACATTTTAAGGCAAAAAAGTGTCCTCTGCAAAATGATATTTTTAGCTAAAAGCTAAAAATATTTACATTTATATAGAAACTGTTGCATTCTCTTTTGGAGAAACACATATTGCAGATATGAAAAACTGCTTTATTATGTCATTGGCAAAGTGTTTGTTGTTTTGTTTGGGTTTTTTTTTTTTTTTTGTATTATAATTTACAGTCTTAAAAATAGAATCTTCACTTCTAAACTTCTCCAGGTAGTTGTTACACAAATTTTGTGATTCCCTCTGTACACACTGCTGTTGTGTTGAGATAGTTCCCAAGAGTAATTTTATCCACAAATAAAAAATTTAAATAGCTGTGTAATTATAGGAGAGGATATACTGCTTCCATATAAATCAATTTAATAAAAATTAAAGCTATTTTATTAGAAACAATTTGCAATAAATAGTGTACCAGAGCCTAGAAATACCTCACTACAGATACCAGACCTGTTTGTGTTAATTTCTGCCAATTCAAATTCATATTTTCCTTTTGGATATATATTGCACCCTGAGATAAGAATTTTCTGCTTGAAATCATATATTTATTTGATTAAAAACCAGAAACACTCAAAGCAGAAATGCAGCTAGAGAAAGCATGTGCATCAACAAACCTTAAGACAAATGTTTAGTCCATCTAAAATTACAGACTTAAAAATATATTTGTGCACCCATGAAAAAGACTTCCACCTTAAGCTGAAATGAAATACCAAGTAGGCAGAAATGTCTTTTATGAAGAACAGGATGTGTAGTCAGAGTATCTTGTTTTATGATGTTGACTTAAAAATAAAATAAAAACTCTTGCTAACCATCAGCCTGTCCCTCCCATTTATAATGGTGCTGTGTTGAAGGCTTTCCAGCATAACTAAGGTTTTTTTCATGGCTAATGAAGTCAGTGCACAAAGGGGATTATTATATTAATCCCATTTTATTGTTGCTGTATCATTTTGAATAACAGTGAGAAATGTAGGTGAGGAAAATTAAGCTAATGAATGAAAAGCCACTTAAGTATTATCTGTCAAAGACTGAAATATCTAGTGTTAAGGAGAGACAGTGAAAATAGTGGCAAAAATGGCAACCAAAGTGATTAAGTGTCTGGATTTACCTCTAGATAGGACACAATAAAAGAAAAGGGAAAAAAGTAATAGTTCAGGAAGAACATTAATGAGAAGATACATGGCAGAGGTTTGTGCAAACTAGTGGTATGACTGATGAGTAGGTACACTGTGCACTCGTGTTTGCACTTTCTACTGTTAAAGAACATGCTTTAAAAAACAAATACAAGTGTTTAAAAATTTATACTTTTTTCTGCATGGTGGATAATGAGCTCATGAAACTTGCTGCCACAATGTATAATTAAATTAAACAGCTTAATGGGTTTGGGCTTTAGTTTGTTTGTCCATACTTTTTGAAAAAACTTTGCTAATGTGGATTTTCATCTTAAACATAAACTGGAGGGTGGGGTGGGGGTGGGGATGGAAATAAACGAATACATTCTGCCTGATCAGTTTTAAAACTGCTTTTCTGATCAAGTCTCTAATAATATATAACAGTGTAAGGACTGTGAACTAATGTGTTAAGTTAGAAGGCTGAGCTGTAGACATGGGGGTTTTTTTTGGGGTTTTTTTTTACAATTTTTTATAATTTTTTTTCCTCCCCCCCCAACACCTGTTTTTTTTCCCCCAACACTCTTGTTTTTTCCACATTAAGGAACTGGAACAAGAAAGGACTCAAGTGAGTTTAGTGTCAGAGACATTAAACAGTCAGGATCTGGTCTATGATCAGGACTCCCATTATTTCTGGGTAACATCTGTAACGTTTTCAGACTTCTGAGTTGGGGTGGGGTAGGGTTTTGACTTTTTTTTTTTTAACAACAGAAAAAAAGGCTTGGTGTAACATTTCCCACTTGATTGTATAGTTTCATCTGCCTAGCACCATGGTGATCCTCCGGTAGGGCAAGAGAAACCTTGATGTCAAAGTATGTAAAAATAAGTATGTAAAAATAAAAAGTATGTAAAAATAAGTGCAATATAATCCCATCAATTTTGGTGGCTGTATTGTCAGTGGCTGTGAAAGGCAGTGGGTGAATGTGCTGATGTGACCACTATAGATGCAAGCATGTACTTAAACTGTTTTAAAGTGCTTAAACTCTTTCAACTGATGTCATATTTGTGAGCTTCCTGTTGAAGTGAGTGGGGTGTGAGCAGTGTGATTTTTTTTTTTTTTTTTTTTTTTTTCCATATGCAGTAGAATGTTTACAAGTGTAAAAAAACCTTGGAATTGAGAAAGAAAAGTTATTTATAGGTTTTGGACTATGAGAAAACAGGTTAAACTGGGCTGTACTTAATACTTCCTATGCCAGTGTAGGTATTTTTGAATATTAAACTTGTTTGAGGTCAATATGATTTGAAGTGGGTTAGGTATCCAACTAAATATGGGCGTGTGTAATAAGTTCTTTGCACATAACTTTCTAAATTATGTTAAAAAATATTACCAAGGAAAGGGTCATCAGCACATGGAATTGCTCATTACAGCCCAGGTTGTTTGTTAAAGATTATGAGAAACACAAGTATGTTCACTAAGTGGTGCAAATGTTTGCAATGGTCTTTGCCTGGAAGCCAAATATCATAAACTTTATATGATTGATATTGAGCATTAATTTGTGCTGCATTAATTGAATTTTCAGTGATTTGGACATGGTATGAAACTTCCCATGTGCAGAACCGGGGAGCAGAAATATCTTACTACTTCATATGCATAAATATGTGGTGTGTATGATTAGAACTATGAAATTATTGGCATACATTTCAGACAGTGCTAGAGTAGAAAAAGCTTTCTCTGCCTTATACCTGTTTTTGAGTATTGTGAAACTATGGCCATGCACATCAGAGTAATTCTTTACCATTATGTGAGGCTGAAGGTTCTCATTTTGCCTTCTCTGTTTCCTTGGAACTTGGTAAAGTAATATGAGGCTTCTCCCCTTGGGAGTAGTCTTTCTTCTCTTGGGGATGGACAGAAAAGCAAATTACTTCAAGCATTTCCTGGGACAATACCTGCTGAGGCAAGTCAAAGTGACTCTTTAAGACACCAGGCAGGATATAGACAAACAGCTGTAGCCCATCACCTGTTCTGTCTGTGCTAGAGCTGGATTAAGTACTGTTGCGGAACTGAGGGGTTTGAGGAAGGGCAGGAGGGGCTGTCTTTCCTTCCCACTCCACTCCTCATTGCACCCACTTCTCCAATAATAACAGGAAAGAGACTCTGTCCCATTTCCATCCCTTCCTTTTCTGTGCCATAGTAGTCCAGCCTTGCTCATGGTTTGCTGTGCAGAGAAGCCTTGAGCTAGCTCTGTCCTGGAAGATTTACGATTGTGTTTTTTAAACTCCAGTTTATCTCTTCATCTCCTGCAGTCTTGAGCAGACATCAGGAATTTGAAGAAAGAAGAAACATCTGTGCTGCACTCTGGCACAGCATCTAGAATCTTTCTGTACTGTCAGTAGCATATCTTTCTTTACCAGTGCAAGTGCTTTTCATATGAAGTGGAGAGACTTCATTGACAAGGGTGTTTGTTTAGCTCTTCCTCTTCAGGACAGTAAATGAGTGGTGTCTGGGTGCGTGCTAATAAATGGCTGCTCCAGTGCTAGGAAAGAGGTAATTTTTTTACTGACAAGTTCAAAGTTCAGAGTTTGTAAATACTTCATGGTCATCTGTTCCCATCTTTTCTGTACACTGCGGAGACAGGGGTTTCTTGACTTGGTCATAGCGATTGAATGGTTTCAGAGTCACTGTGTCTTGCTCAGGAAGGATGAAAGCAGCAGGAGCTACAGAGTACCAAGAAGTTGAAACTGAGGAGGTTCACTTCAGTGTCAACAGAGATGAAAGGGGCAAGCAAACCGGAGTTAGCATGCTCCACTCCATCACTTCCATGTCATGCTGCCCAAGGGACTCTTGATCACATGGATTCAAATCTAGCTTGTTACTGCAAATGCAACTCAAGATATATCAAAATAGGAACTGAGGTTCTTTTTCATTTTTGACATATCTGCCTCAAAAATGTACGAAGAGGATTTTTTCCTGTGAGGGTTTGAACATGGAAATCAGACCAGTTTCTTTGCTGTAGTAGAATGTCTCTTCCTTTTCCACATAAAAGTAAGATGTACCGATTGGGTGAAGTAATGGTTAAAAATATAAATTCTCAATATCTAAGAGGTGGACTAGCTGGACTAGCTTGCACTTTTTTTCACTTTTTTTTTTTTTCTAATAAGCATGAGAAGGGATCACTCTCACCCTGCTGGTACTTGTACAAATGTTTTCTTCTGTATTTCGTCTCTGCTTTCTAATGTGAACCCTCAGTCTCTTTGATTTTAACTTTGCTTAAGTTCCAACCTTGGCCTTCTGATGCCCCAGTAATTTACAATATATGCCTGTTGAAACCATGTTTGGAAGATTACTTCTTTATGTTGGTATTCAGGACCATCTTCTTCTTCCTGATTCAAACTGGTATCACTTACTTCTCTGGTGAAAAGAATAAATGCTTCCAGGAACTCTTCCCCCAGATAAAAATTGTTCTGTAGCTGCCTGTACTGTCCTTGTCTTCAAGCACTACTCTGATATGTTCTTTGTCTTGAAACACAGCCCAGGAAATTGCTGCGAGTTTGTGGCAAAACTGATAAAGTTGTCCATGGTGATAAAAGGGCTTAGCAGAGGATTTCCTTTTTTCTTTCTCCTGCTATGATTACAGCTGTATTTGTCTTATAGTTTTGTGTTCCTAATAGGATGACACAGTGTGACCAGTTTGTGCTTTTACGTCACGCAGGGATATATGAAAACTTTTTGGAGCAGAAAGCTGCTTTCCCAGCAGCCAATAAGCACCCAGTTCAAAGTTGAACAAGCATCTTAAGCAGAGAGAGCACTTGGTAGCTCAAACAGAATGGAGATTTTAATGGTGTATTTGTGGAAACTGTGAGGGAATGTTTTAGCAGAGATTGTCGCTGACTAAATTAAAGGTTGATAATTTAATTGTACTTCCAAAGAAAAAGAGTTGCATCCTTCCTTTCTGCCATTGGCTGGGAAAATTGCTCTTAATATCAATAATTTTCTGGCACGAGAGGAGTGTGTGTCACACAGTGTTCCTTTCACTTTGTTGATTAGAGAGCACCAGTGTACAGAAGCGACAGCAATACCATTAGGGCATGTACATGACTAAGATAAATAGATATTCATGTTAACACTGCCTTTTCTGTAATCTCACATAAAGAATGCACTCAACAAAATGTCTCATGTCTCTTAGCCATGCAGTATACCTCAGAAGGAGCTTCATCACCGTATGATAAGCATTTTTTTTTGCTGCTGCTGTCAGATGAGAAAGAAGCATTTTTAAAAGCAGATGTCCATTCAATGTGTGCACCTGCAATGTTTTATCCTAGACGATTGTGTGGCATTTATCACCTCAAAAACTAATCTGCTGGAGTAGTGAATGTCATCATAGCCATTTCACAGATAATGAATCTGAACAGTGGTGCAGTACAGTTCAGTTTCAGAAGTTGGTGGCTAATCTGTCACGTGGCAAGTTTATGGAGAAGCTGGAAGATGCTATGTGCAAAAGTAATCCCTCCTTCCAAAATAAGACCTTTGTAAGCAACAGTTCTTAATATGTTATTAAGGTAGAACTACCTTCAAGATGGCCAAAAAAACCCCCTTGAATTGCTAAATGGCAGGCTGCAAATGAAAGTAAAAATCTTGTTTTCCCCTCTCTAGAAACAATGTAGTGTCCTTCTTGATATTGCAATAATGAACACAATGTAGAGGCAGTGACACCAGCCTGTATTTGGACAGTGAATCACAGCCTAATTTACTGTGACTTCTTTGGTTTTAGTAGAAAAACAACTCCCTGGGATGTATCGGTGTGAGAATTTAAGGGGTTTTGATTCATTTGCTGCGGTTAGTGCTTATACAGAAAAGCTGGAAAACCTGAATTATGAGTGCTGTAAAAACAGAAAGGAAATTTAGCGAAAAAGAAAACTTGCAATTAGCTTTATGCCTTACTTGAATATTTGAGTGCTGGAGGTTAGCAAGAGTTTTGAATCTTTCTTGGAAGATAAATGGTACAGTGAAGAATTTCCAATGTGTATTGTATACTAAGATAAGTCACCTACTCATTTTCAGCAAGTACATGCCTGACAAATCCCAGTGGGATGACAAACAGGACAGTTGTGCCTTCTGCCATGTCCTGTGTGACTTACAGGTTTATATACCAACCAAGCAAAATCTTGCAGTGCATTCACACTGCAAATCACAGTGTGGATATCATTGAAGAGCTTGGACAAAAGCCCTTGATCAGCTATACTGCTTGTTCTACAGTAATTGCAGTGCCTGAGCGTTATTCAGGGGTATACACAAATGAAGCACATGACTATAATCCATGGATAACAACAGCCATTGTCACAGTATGAACACTTAAACCCAGTATTTAAAAAGCATACCATTTATAATGTTTGTTATTTTAACCCTTTTTAAAAAGGGGGAAACAAAATCAGTATCACATCAGTAAGTCTGCTATCATCAAATTTAAGAATCAAAACATATAGAACAGAATCAGAAATGTGGACATATCAATGGTGGAAATTCATGTGACCAAGTACTCAATAGCTGCTTTAAATGCATGTGCAGGGAATGGTATTGTTGTTGCCTATGTGCCTGGCTACCCGTAAGACATATCTGAAAATTATACTTGGAGAAGATGCAGCACAAAAGAGAACTTGGAGCAAATGAAGTCATATTGCTGGGGCAGGAACCAATGAAAGAAAAAGCATTGCTCTTCCTCCTCCCCAGATCACTACATAAAGGAGATGGTTTGTAATCATGAGGGATGGACAGTCAGGGGTGTCTTTATATTTTTTACTGTCTACTTTTTTTGTTTACTTTTTGTTTGTTTGTTTGTTTTACTTTTTTTTTGTGATTAAAAGACAGAAAGTCATGTATTGTCATCAAGTCAAAGTAGATTACAAAGGACAGTGAACATAGAAGAAGGCAGCAGCTAAAATAGATGTTGGTTGCTTTTTATTTTTTTTTCCCCCTCCACTAAAAAGCTTAAGAGGAAGAGGAAAAGTTCCTTCATCTAAAATGAAAAGAAATGAAGACATTTGCAGTTTCAAGGTCAGTACAAAGGCTCAGCTGATACTTGTATGTTCTTCCTTACAGGAAGGACATCAGGTTTGGGAGTGACCTTAAAAATTTTCCTCCCCTGACCTTCCAGGAGGAGGTATGGCAATCTGTAAGGAAGGGTTTTGTGTTGTGCAAACCCCCACAACTAGAGTGGGAATCCCACAGGTTTTGAGGTGAAGTGGAAGCCCTTTGAGGGGATGAGTTTGCTTTGCCATTTGCAGATAACCTGCATGGGGCTGCTTTTAAAAATGGGGAAGATGAGCAATTATTTGGCTTCTTGATTAACTGCAGCAAGAACAAAGTAGGAAATGGCTCACAGCCTCATTCCTCTGAATCTCTTGGGTTTTTATGACTCACATTGGTTAAACTGGTTGAGCATAACAGCGATTGCTCTGCCAATAGCAGCCTTTTCTGAGTATGCAAGCCTCCCTGGTAATCCTCACTGTAGCTGTATAGTAGAAGAAAGCTGTGATTTATCCTGTATGGAGGATCCTGCACTGCAAGGTTGTGACCTTCTGTTCTGCTATTTCCAGCTTCAGTTGGTCAGCAGATTAAAAAGCTAAATTTGGGCTATGAGAAGGTCAGGAAAGCAAGCTACTATCCTTGAATTTAAACTGGGTGCTAAGATACCAAAACACCTCTTGAAATAAAAGAATATGTACTGAGCAAAATAAAACTCTACTAATATAGTCACTTCTGGGAAACTTCATCTTTGTAGCTATTTTTCCAGCCTTCTCAAACTCTTAATATTGCAGCAGTAGAGTGGAGAGAAATCATTATAACACCTGCTGGGGCTGGAAAACTAGTTCTAACAGACTATGTCTTTTAAGTTTAAGATGGACTACATCTTTCACCAGATCAGAAAGGCATACTAACCTCTGTTTTCTGTGGAGTTTTGTGAAAATAAAAGAAAACTTGACCAATCCCTACAGCTTCAGTAAATTCTTACATCCAGTGCAAAGTGGCACAAAATACTCAGCAAGGAAATTATTTTTTATGTTGACTGCAAAGGCCAAACAGAGTCTAAAGTGGGTGGTTAATATCACTCACTGTGAGCTTCAACCATTTTGTCTTATGATGCAGTTTGTCCTCAATAGCAGACTTTGAGACATCCTTCCCACTCGCCTTCTTGTTGAGATCCTAACTGAAGGGCATCAATTCGCTTAGAATCATAGAATTATTCAAGTTGGACAAGACACTTGGGAACATACAGTCCAACCAGTAACCCTACTCTACAAAATTCACCCCTAAACCATGTCCCCCAAGACCACATCTAAATGACCGTTAAACACATCCAGGGATGGTGACTCAAACATCTCCCTGAGCAGCCTGTTCCAATGCCTGACTACTCGTTCTGTGAAAAACTTTTTCCTACTCTCCAGTCTAAACCTACCCTGTTTCAGCTTGAATGCATTCCCTCATGTTCTATTGCAAATTACCTGTTAGCACTTGAAACTAATGTGTCCTAATTTGCTAAACCTCATCCAGCTTTGATGCTAGAACAGAATATTTTGACAGCTCCTGTGTTCTGTTCTACTACATCAACAGGAAAACAAACATTTCAGACTTTCTTTTGCTGTTTTGGGCACTATTGTTGAAAGCTAAGTTACTTCAACATGCATGTTCTTGAACTAGATTACATAGTGTATCTCCAGTTGCTTGTTTGGTAGGTTGGCATTTTTATCTCCTTCAAATGTCAATAATTGTCTGAGGGAGGCTGTCTTTGCATGCTACACATACATACCTGGCAATGAGAGGTACCAGGCAATGTCAAGGAACACTCCACTAGTTTTACATCCTAGGCCCTGGCACATAGTGGGCAGCTATATTAAGTTCTAGAAAGTAGAAATGTCCATTTAACACTTGGGTTATTTTTGGTTTTGTTGTTTGTTTAGGTTTTTTTTTCACAAAACCAAATTGCTATTACAGTTGCTGTCAGTGAAGTTTTTCTAGTCTGTTTTCTGTCCAGACTCTTTAGAGTTCTTGTTAGTATAGTGTTAGCGTTGCAAGGATAATCAGGCATGGTTAGCCTGACTTTTCTGTCCTCTCATATGGGAACAGTAGGACCAGAATGTCCAAGCATAGCGATGCTGAATGCTGGTACTGCTAGGAAAACATGTTGTCTACATGTGCCTCACAGACTTATGCAATAGGATGCACATGGAGTACATAATCTTAAAGCATCAGAGCTATTGCTGGATAAGTAATTGCTTTGTCTGAAGCTGCATCCAGATGTGCAGCCCACAGTTTTGGCCAGGAGTTCACTCTTTCATCAGAGCCTGGTAAGAAGAATAGAATCTTTGCCGTACAAATGTCACCACATTTAGCCACATTTTTCTCACTTGAAATAAGATTGCCCTAATCTGTTTTTCATGTAGTACAGCCTGAGATCACTTAGGAATGGAAACTAATACAGAACGTCACAACTCGTTCTGTAAGTTGTCCTGCTGTGAGATCTCATTACACTGGTGCTTGGGTTCTGCTGTGGTTACCAGTATCTTTTTGAGTAAAGTTGTTGGTCTTAAATTCCCTGCAGTAGTGAATGTGGTGGCTGAGAGGTACTGCCAATGGAAAGGGCTGCAGTTTTGTAGCTCAGCGCTATTCTCTGGGGAGGGAGGAAAAAGCTCTGAGTTTGTTGTCATAAATGTACTGACAGGCCTATTTATTTCTATTTGTTCCTCATAGCCTCCTATGATGTATAGAATATTTCTGATTTGCATTGTCTTAACAGTGTGGTTGTTACCTATATTACGATCAGTGGTAACAGTTACATTATCTGTACTGCTTCCTACTGGGTCATCTTTGCTTAGGGTGTGATGCGTTGCTCTGCCTTATGACACGTCCTTTTCCCTCTTTGTAAGTTTTATGAAGGAGAATTACTGCATAGCAGTAGGGGAAGGGATTATGAATACAGCTCTGAAACACTATAAGGAAGTGTGTGGTTTTTCTCCTCTTCCAACATTTGAAACAGTCTGTCAGGGGACACAGGTGGCAGATGTTGGCTGTGCTCAAAGGTGACGGTAATCTTTCAGTCTAGTGTCTAAAGGACAGGTACATTGCCTCATAGAGGAAGAATTTAGCTTCGTAATACACTATCAGTACCACAGCACTAAGATTAAACAGTTTGCTTGAAACCATTTTGTTGTCTTATGGAAAAAAAACAAGTCCCTCAAATTTTTGATGGATCTAATGACTTGCATATCTGTAGGAATACCAAAACAAGTAAAGGGAAAATTCTCTCCGTGTCTCCTGTGAATTGCAGACACACAGACAGGGTACTCTTTCAAAGCTCCATAAGATCGACAGGAAAAGTGGGTAGGAGTCAAGGTTCAGTCCTGATTACTTCATTGTATTTTTTGATCCACATGTTATGTGGCATTCATCATCATCAGTTCTCATATTTTTTGATCCTTGTGCCCTTGGATGATCTGTGTAGGCTCTATGCCTCATCACATTTCTCTTTCTGCAGTTTAATTTGAACAGGAGCCTATGATAGAGCACAAGATGCATGCCAATAGCATGCCAAGAAATGGGTGGTTTATTCTGATAAATTTATTTTACTGGAAACCTTCTGCTTTATTGATATTTATTTTTCCATAATGGTATCAATGCATTTCATCCTCCTGATGAGGAATTAGGTAATATTTCATTGCTATTCACCTTAAATGTAGTTTATGTCAAAACATTATTACATGCTAATTAAATTATAAAATTTGAGCTTATCATATTGAACATTTATGATCTGTGATACACATCCTGTTTATACAGAATTAAGGAGATGTTATTAAATGCTTGGTCAACTTTGATGTGCTATTATCAATTATATCCTTAATTATTATTATCTGTCAAGATGAGCTTTATAAGTATAAGGTAGATTTGAGAGGTTATGTTCTAAGTCATTCATTTAAACTTGTATATATTTAGTGTTTTGGAAGACTGGTCTGTGATAGTGCATTTCTTCTAAAACAATTTATCCAAACAGATTAGGAGGAGAAGTAATGGTTAGCTTATTAATAAAAAGTGAAGGTTTTTTTTAAAATCACTTAATAAGAATAAATGTCTCCAAAAATGTTTACTAGGAAAACGGTGACTATAAATGCAATGTCATATGTACAGCTCAAGAGATATTTTCACACTTCTGCATGTGAGGAAAACAAACAGATCAAAAGCAACAGGCAGAAGCCCAGGTTTTTAACTTCCACATTTTCAAAAGTGATGTGACTGTCCATGTTTGTGCATGCTGTCTGATCATTTGTGCTAGTAAAGAAGAGACTGGCAAAATCAAAAGCTGAGGAGTAAAGTCCACCTAAGCTCTATTAAGACCACCTGTCTGAAAGCCAGGGTTCACCGTGGGCTGAAAGATAAGCAATTTCATCTCTCTGCCTTTATCTGAGGAAACTCCTCAGGAAGCTCTGATGATCTTCATTTGGACTTGTGCCTTTTCAAATGCAATCTAAATCCTTACTGAAATTTGACCATAATGAAATTAAGAGATGGCTCTTGTCCACTGGCGTATGCTGGTCTAATTGGAGAAAACAGGGAGATAAATTCAGTTTTACCGTGAGGCAAAATGTGTTTGAATATTACCCCGTGGCAAGGGCTCAACAGGCAGTTGAGTTGCTGCATAGCTACAAAGTATTTGTCAGTCGTATGCCCTTTACTAGGAGTTGTTCAGACTCCTTGTCTCTGCTGTATGTCAGAAGAAACATCCTTCACCTGGGAGTATTTATCCATTTGCTGTGAATTTGGCCCATTCTTCTACATTCATGGGGGAGGGGGACGGGGGGACAAAACAACACCCTGAAATAAACTGTAAACCACCTCTGATTCACAGCTCCTTTGTAGCTGCTACAAAATGTTTGTTTTGAAGCCATTGCATGGAATTTTTAATCTAAACAATTCATGCATATGAAGAATACTGACATTATTAAATGGTTCACTAGAACTCTTTGACGCTGTAAGGCAAGGCAACACTATTGTTTCAATCTGAGCTTAATGATAATTGAATTATTAATCTTGAACTTACCATACTGAACATTTAAAATCATCATGTTTCTCCAGAATTAAAGCAAGTGAAAGAGAGAGAAACTATTAAATGCTTGGTCACTTTCAATAAGTAGTATTATCAATTATAGTCAACAACTATTATTTTCTGTCAGGATCAGCTTTACAAATATGGAGTCTTCATGGTGCTAATGTGCATATTCATATTAAAATATATGGTGAGTTGCAATGCATGAACAGTAGCTGATTTTCAATATTTATAATTCAAATATTTTTGTAACTGTGATTCATACAAACAGCTAACTGTCAGAAAGGAAGTAATGTTTTGGAACTGGTAGGTCTTAGAAAGAATCTACAGCTAATAGTATTTTAGAATGGCCAAATGGACTCCTATAAGTATGTTGAAATTAAAACACTGAATTCTTGCTGAAACATAATTTCTTCTACCAGAAGACGTTGGTAGGGCCCAACTACCATGGTGATGATCTGTTTAGAACAGATACAGTGATTGGTTGCACTACAGCCACTTAGTCACTTCCAAAAGTGTTTTTGTTCACATTCTACAGAATTCAGGTGACCTTCACCAGGTGAAACCAAAACCTCCTCATAGGGAAAAACACAATATAATTAAACTAACAAACTGGATGAGTGAATAGGGATTGCGTACAATGCTGCTAACTTTGTTTCCACCTAACCTGAGCTATGTTTCACTTCTCTACCAATGTATTCCAGACATGCTGTTTCGATACAGTATGTGTAAAAATTAAGTCCGTAAAAATAATATGTAAGAACTTTATATAATATTATATACATAATATTACATAAGAACTTTCTCATGGGTAGTTTGCATCCAATTCAAATGTTCCTATGCAAGCATATGCCTTACAAACATGATCATTTTCCTCCAAAGCCCTTAGAACATAGACATCTAAAGCAAACTGTTGTGGCCTTCTGTTTAGTCCTATGAATAATTGTTTATGTATCAATACATTTCTTATTTCTTGGGGAAATTACTCCAAAGAAAACTGCAAATACATACTTTTAGAAATAACTATCATAATTTTGTTCAAAGGCGTTGAACACAAATCTTTAAACTGAAATGTAGTTATCAGAGAGAGATTAGTAGTTACCAAAGAAGTTAGTGTCATACCCCATCTTTTAGGCCTACGTACTTTTTTGTCTGGAGACATTAAGTTGAAGCTTCAGGAAGACAGTTTGTTGACAAGGTTCCTGTTTATACACATCCCCTTTTGGGAAAATTTAAACAGATTATGTTTTGGGGGATTTTTGGTTTGTTTTTGTTTTGCTTTTGAGGAGTTACGTTATCCAATCTACTCTTTCATGGAATGCGAATGATTAATTAGGTGATAGCCAAGAAAAAACATGCTTTCCTTTTGACTACTACAGACAGTGGATGAGTCTTCTACAAATAATTAAAATTCCCACTCAAAGAAAAATAAAAATAGGAAAGAAAAACATACTTACTGCTGCCTTCTGTATTTTGTGAGACATGTAATTTTAGCAAAAATAAACCCAAAATTCAGAGTTTATTTTGGAAAAAAAAACCCCAAACTACTGTGACCCAGGAGACAACAGCAAATATCATAGTGCATTATAAGTTATTAATAAGCGTAAGCTCTGCCTGCAGTATGAGAGACATTGAGGTGCTGGAGTGGGTCCAGAGAGGGGCAATGAAGCTGGCAAGGGTTTTGGGCAACACATCTTAGGAAAAGCAGATGAGAGAACTGGGATTGCTTAGTCTGGAGGAGGCTGAAGGGAGACCTTATTGCTCTCTACAACTACTTGTAAGGAGGTTGTAGTGAGGTGGGTGTTGGTCTCTTCTCTCAAGTAACTAGTGATAGGATGCAAGAAAATGGGCTTAAGTTGTTTCAGAGAAGTTTTTTGTTTTTTGTTTTTTTTCATTTTAGTAAAAATTCCTTTACTGAAAGAGTTGTGAGGCATTGGAACAGACTGCACAGGGAGGTAGTAGTGTCACCATCCCTGGAGGTGTTCAAAATATGGGTAGACGTGACATTTCAGGGCATGGTTTAGTAGTCATGATAATGTTGGGTTGACAGTTGTACTTGATGATCTTCATGTCCTTTTTCCAACCTTTATGATTCTATGTGTGTATGTATTTTGAAAATGTATTGTTTGGTTACATCAGTGCAGGAGACCCAAGATACCCAAACGTGCTGTTAAAACTCTGCATTTGTGCCTGTGATGTACTGCAGCAGTTAAAGTACCCCACTGCATGGCGAAAGAGCTGTTAAGAATTTAGCAATCACTTTTGTCCAATTTTGTGATGTACTAGCAATGCTGCAGGAACTCATAGGAGCTAAATGACACCTCTATAGCAGGAAGATATGCAACCCATTTTTTTCCCCCTCTTTTGCTTATGAGTCTATGAACAACTCTGGTTCAAAGTTTCCTTTTTCTCTTTCCTTGTACATTAAGACAATGAGATCTTTTACCATGTGATGGAACTGTCAGATAGCTCTTGTGTTTCAATAGCTTTCCATTTTTTAATTTACTTTTTCCATTGATGTTTTAAACTGTTTTTCCTTATCATGGCTGCATTTCAGTTACTGAAGAAATTAAGAAAAGGCAAGCCAATCTATTTTCTCCCTTTTTACCCCACTGGTAACATTCTTTTTCACTACCCTCCATATATTGAGTTAAAACCAGATCTTGTTAAATGTGTACTTTGCAGACCACCTTTCACTTTATGAGCAGATCGCCTGCTGGCTTTACAAGAGGAGCTCATACTTCTGAAGTAACAGCCTCATTGGGAGATGCATTAAGTTCGTACATTCTTCCATACTCAAACCAGTCTGGTCTTGGTAACCGCACTTTATGATTACCTCATCTATCTCATGACATTTCATGTCAGATCTGAAAGCACAGCTATTGTAAGTTTCTTGCTCAGTGGCATTAACCTCAGAACTGAAGATGACAGACTGTGTAACCTCTTATGTACTTTGGAGCTCTCATTACACTGGTTTTCTGTCCATGCACAGTAGTAGTTCATTTTCCTTAGCAGCACAAGACACAGCTTTAATATCCCTGAGTGATTACAGCTAGTGAGATTAGACACAAAAGAGTGTTTTAAAGTGACATTGTCAAGTGCATTTTAATACTTTAAAATTATGTTCATAGAAGGACATGTACATGAAAGAATAAAAAAACAAAGTTGGAAGTAATCAATTATAAAGATAATGAAGAATTGCAAGTATATGCTGCATTTCAAATAACCTATCAAATATTTGAAAACTTCATTCATAGTCAACAATAATACACCGTGATGTGTACAATATACAAAAGACCTGCATATTATACAGGGAAAATAATGAAGGGTTTTGACAGTTACAGTAAAGGAAGTTAGTGGGTAACTTTTCTTGTGAAGTTGCCTAAAAATAGTCCACTCCAATTGGAAAATGGAAGAGACACAGGCATTACAAGAAAAAAATAATATATTTAAAAATATTATGCCTTTCTATAATCATATTTAAATAATCCTTGAATAATCTGCACATTTACATTATTTTAGCATGAAAAGTGCTGTTGAAATTCATTAAACCTATGATCTATTGTGGAGTTCTATACTCCAAACCAAAAAGCATTTGCTATTATATTTGAGGAATTTGTAGTATTCATTAGAAAGGGAGGGTTTTTTTTCCCCTCATTGGAGTTTTGAATATGTTTGCTATTCATTCTAGTTTTAAAATGGTTTTGTGAACACTGAATGTTGGGCGATATTTATGAATTGTTTCCAGCAAGTAGATTATTGATTATTGTGCACTCTGAATCTGCTTTTGCAGTGTTTGACAGGTCAGCCAAGAACACAGAGCATGTTTTCCCTCTCTAGCAGTACTAAGAAGGGTACTTCAGAAAAATGGCTAGTTATGCTCACATGCCTGTTAAGAAATGCTCGTAAACTTGCTATTGATTTATATAAAAGTGGATGAAATATCAAGAAATGCTGAACTTTCTGTCATGTACATGAATAGTTTTATTTCTGCCATCATCAGAAGTTGTATCCAGTCAGTACAAAGACTATAGTGGACACTTGGACAAGGGCCTACTTGTACAACTACATTATGTCAGTCTTCTTAGAAGCTTAATCCAATGACAGAAATTCAATATTTTAATAACTGTTCAATAGTGCTATTGATTAATTTCACTTTTTTCCAACACTCATTACTCTTCTTCAACTTGGATAGCACCAAAGAGGGGCTTTAACTATTTCAATCTACAGACAGAGGTTTAAAATCTCTGATGTGCTTCTTGATTTACTGTCAGTATCTTTTTCAACTGGTATAGTGAAAAATCTTGTCTTGATGATCTTCCTGGCAATTTCTAAATGATTTAAACCTACTCAAGCAACATCTAGTTCAAATGTGCATTTACATGAAACAAAAATTAAATGGAGAAGCCAGTAAAGGTTTATTAATTAGTCACTTCAGACAGAGGTGATCTCAATTTATAATACTACTTATTATAATAATCAGTATGGTTATAGATCTCCTGAAGCTGTATAAGTGTAAGAAGGGCATTGTATTGCCATTTAAACAGAAATCCCCTGTCTAAAGTATATGTATCTATCTTGATGGATTGATTTATTTATATTTTCTAATTGTCTATTTAGAAGATCTTCCATTAATTTTCCTGCCCAGGCAGGGTTTAATCTAAGGACTGGAGAGCTTTTGACTTTCAAAAAGTAAAAATAATTGTCTTTTAAAATAGAGGTATTTTGCTTTTCTGTTACAGTGACAGTTACTAGATATATTGGATTGGTTTTTTGCTCTTCTTATGGAAAGCAGAATGTCAAAAGGTCTTGGGTGAATTTTTTCTTTTCTCTCTCCCTCCCCCCTCACCCCATATCTTTTTTAACTTCAGTTATCCTTCTTATGTAGTTAATCATCCTTCAGACCTTTCACAGGCTTTCTGGGATTGTCTGTGAATTGTTCTTGGTGCAGAATACAGGTAGTTTCTCAAGGCTCAGTTCTGTCAAAGGAGCAAACTTAGAAAATCCCTCAGTGTGACAAACACTAAGCAGCACAATTTTAAAGCAACTTAGTAATCAAATGGTGGCATGTGTGACTTGCAGGTAATTAACACTGCCATAAAATTCCTGCACTGAATATTAAAAGAAAATTTGAAATATTTTAAACATGATTAATGTAGCACAGGAAACTTGGGTAGGACTGCCAACTGCTGTAAAATCTGACAGGAGCTGTGGGGATGGCTATGATCCACTATTGTTTGAAATTTCATCTCTTCAGATTTCACAAATTCTGGAAACTGTATTTCAGTCCAGTAAAATACAATGAATTTGCTTCCATAAACTGGTTTGCCATTCCAATCAGTAACCTTATGGACAATAACACACTCTCATCAGCTGTTCATCTGATTGTTACTCTTATGTTGCTGTTATTTTAGCTGATTTAACAGGAGAGTTAACAACATCATATTGGAAGACGTGGCATCTCATTCTTGCAATGAGAAAACATTACACCAGACGAAGAGTGCTGCTCCAGAACCATGCCAAGTGGGCCTTCTCCATGCTATAGTATGTGTGTGAGTTTGAGAGGGCTCTCTGCCTAGCATACAAATATGTGACAATACTCAGTAGTAACTGATGAACAAAGCAAATATATGTTTGAAAAGACAGCACACATTTAGCATCACAGTGATGAAAGCAGCAAGATGTGATGGGTTGTCCATTGCTGACATCAAAATTGGGTCTCTTCCTGCAAATGCTCTGGCTTGAAGAGGAAGTCCCACATCTTGTGTAATGCATTTGTAATAATTTTCATTTGACCTAGGTTCCTTGAAACGTACTATTTTCTGCTTCATTTTGCTAAATTTGTTACCTTTGAGTCATTTTCTTTTGGGGAAGCCATGTTTGAGTTAACACATAAAGCAGTCAGTAACTATTTTTTAATCTTTAGTTTCTAAGATTTACCTATTAATTTCCCCTTCATTATTTAATACTTTAAATAATTTAAGTATTTAAAAATTTAAATACATTATTTATAATGTATTACATTCTCTGATGTTCCAGCATTTTCATCCAACAACCTCTCTTACTGCTGAGACATAATATCTTCAATTTTATGGATAATTCTAGCTACACAAGATTTGATTAGTGAAATGGTATTTAATTAAAATTATTCTCCTGTCTTGCCTCTAACATAGCAAAATTCTAGCCTCATGTTTGCCATGGTAGGCACTGTATAGGTCTCTCTCTCAATACAGTGATCAACTGTGCTCTATAAAGCACATAGTGATTGTAACATTGAATAGTTTCTTAAGAACTAAATGCTGATATTAAATCCTGTTTGAAGTTTCTGTATTTTTTGCTATTGATAGATATTAGATATTGTTTTGATAGATACTAAATTTGCATATTCTTCAAGCAGAGGAAGAATGTATCAAGTCTCTTGAAGGAAGTATTGCTGTTGATGCAGTAAGAGTTCTTCATGTTAGATGCTTGCTAGGGAATTTCAGTGTAAACCAAGAATATAAGATCAACTAGTCTTCCAGACTCCACTGTATTTGCAGTTAAGTGTTAAAACCAAAATGAAATTTGGAGGCTACAGCCTAAAAGAATTATTGTATAGGCTCCAAGTAACAAATGTTTGGGGCTTTTTGTTTGGTATAAAATTACTATCAATGTATTTATTAGGGTGTACAGAGACCATAATTTGTCTTTCTGCTGTGGATAGGCTAGAACGTGGGCTTTGCTAATACCGTACTAAGGGGGAAAATAACTAAATAGAAAAGATAATACAGATAAATCTTTCATGAAAGAGATTTGTCCTTAAATCAATGCTGAAAATATAATGAACAAGTGATATACATGATGTCAGAAGGTTATGTTTCTAATGTAATATCTGATGGTGCAAATAAATAGGAAACAAAACAAAATTTCCAAACACTTTTGTTTTTCTTCTTAAATTAAAAAAAACCCACCACCTAACAACAAAAACAAAACCAGAACAAAATTACCCCCCTTTTTTGTTTTGTTTTTTTAACTTGCCACCTCATGACTCATAGGAGTTTTAATACATTTTAAGCATACTGTATACGAAAAAAGAAATTGCTGACCAGCTGAGACCATGTAGACTGAATTTCAGCCTGAAGTGAATTTGACAGCTGAGTTATTGCAGGCAGTGCTGTAATAACAACATTACCACCCTGACTGGTTACATACGTGGACTATTCTTTACACAGGAACTTATTTGCAATTCAGAAAACTGAGCTTGAACTTTAAGCAGCAGTGAAATAGATTACAGCTTCACAGCAATATGCTGGAGCAGTTTTTCAGTGGTTCAAGGCAAGTTCTTGCTTAAGCCTGCTCTGAGACTTAAAGGAGGCTCTTCTGGAGAGGTCACCCCTCCCTTTGATATTCTAAAAATCACCTTTGCCTGTGATTATCTGAGGAGATGCTTTTTGCCTTCAAAATGTAGCTCAGTGAACTAAATGGAGCAAATGCACCAACTTATGAAAGTTCCCAGGGAAGAAGCCCAAACTACCATCTAAAAAGTCATCTTTCTTCCTTGCACATCTACTTGCAGACTGAGCAACACACTTCAAATTATACATATTGACAAGAGTATTTTATTAGAGTAAAAGAACACTGTTCCAGAAAATTGTCTGAATTTGATAGGCATTCTTCTAATGCTGTAATCTTGTCCTTTCCACCTCTCCACCACTGGTTGTGACATCATATTTTTGTGTGACTAACAAACTGTTATGACTTTTTTAGTCCTTTACCTCCTAGAATTAGGAAATTTTAGCATAGACTAAGAGAGCCATTGAAATGCTGCAGGGACCAACTGCCCTTGATGCAGACAGCCCCTTGTAACACCCTTAATTGTAGCTACACTGAAAGAGATTCCTGAATTCAGATAAGGTAAGAATCTTTTACACTTTTCTTTCTCTAGAAATATAAAGTGCCTTTTATGATGGTGAAACATTGGCAGAGAGAGGAATTAATGTGGGATTCACTCTCATCAATTGCACAGCAGTATCCATCTTAAAGATAAATGCATATGATAATGGTGCTTTGGTGCAAAAATAACTGCACACTGCTATTTTATTTTTTAATTTATTTTTTTCAGTCCTTATCCATTTCCAGGATTCCAGGCACAAAACTCAGTTTTTCCATCATTTATGGAAATGAAAATACAGTCTCTTTGAACAGTCTGTGTACTTCTGTATACTTGCTTATCAGTAACTTTGCTAACTTGCTATCTGGGAATTTGTGTGACCCTCATGGTGAAACTTTGAGTAGACTCTTGCCATTGGATTGATTGTTAGTTTCGATTTCATGACTTTGACTGTTATACTTGCTGCATGAGTTACATGGATCCTAGATTCTAGAGTGGTGATAAAAATAAATTGGTAAGGTCTAGCTAGTCTATAGTCCTAACACAGAACTGTAAGGATGGAAAAAACCATACAGAATACCCATTTTTCTAAATGATTATCAATTAATTAAGGTATACATGAGGTCAGGAGTTCTTAGAAAAAGAGTATATGCTTAGATAATTAAAAGGATTATAATGCTTATACACAATAGCTGAATTCAAATTTCTTCTGGTATCTCTTACTTTTAAATGCTTGATTTTGAAAACAATGTATTGCTAGCATACATTGTTGGCTAATACTGTATACAGGGAAGAGCAGTGTGTTCTGAGACATGCAGGAGTGTGGGCTTCTTCAGGATTTAAAGGTGTGGTGTTTGTTATGCCCCTGGAGTTTTTAATTTAGCATTAAAAAATCACACAGAATGAAAGCCTTTCTACGTGACCTTGATGATATGCTTCACCTTTTGAACCACAAAGTATAAACTAAAGATGTGTAGGTGTTGGGTCAAAAGATTCTGATATAATGTAATACCACGCTTAATAGAGGGGTCTTGGTGTATGTTTTATACTAGAGCAACTTAGGTAGTAAAACCAGTTTTTTAAAAATCAGTTTGTATCTAGCAAGCCATTTGTCAGGTGTTGCGCTTTTGTTGTGAACATGGCAAGAAAAAACCGCAAATAAAAGATCTGGTTGGTGGGTTTTGGGGTTTTTGTGGTTTTCAGGTTTTTGTTGTTTGCTGGTTTAGGGGTTTTTTTTGGTTGTTTGTTTTGTTGATGTTTTGTTTGGGGATTTGTTTTGGTTTTGGGTTTTTGGTTTTTTTTTTTTAAATTTCAAATATTGCTTTAATATGATCCAGTTCCCTGCAGAATTACCACAAAGTATTTATCCTGTGGATAAATGACTATCATCAACTTATGCCATATAGGACTCATTTGTTTCTGAGGTAACATTAAATCATTATTTTATTCTACACACATGTGTGTTGAACCCAGTTTATATCATTATTCTGCTCTTCTTTTCCCTAGTCATGGAATGACTCTTCAGTAAAAGGCAGTGGTAAATCCCATCCAGAATGTGACTTTCTGTCATTACCAAAAGGAGCGTTTGGCAAGCTCTGAGATCACTTCAAATTTTATTTAATTTATTGGAGTTATACTATGATCATTGCAGAGGTGATACACTTGGGAGCATTAGTACACAGACAAATTATAATCTCTTGTACATGTTTTACTCCAGTTACATGTGACTAGAATTAAATAGCAAATTTTGCTACAAATCAATTACTACCTGATTGTATTTTGTAACTGGTCTTCAATGAAGAACTATTGATTTTCTGTCAAAATTCTGCATTTTTACTAATTCATCCATGGGACTCTATTCAGAGAAAACTAAATGATGAAATTATACATATTGAAAGAAGCATTATTTTAAGACTCTGCTGAAAAGTGGATTAAAATATTTATCTTGGGATTAGCACTATAACGTTCAAGGCTCTCATGGGTTTAGTTAAATACTTGATATAACTGATCCATAAATTTAAATTCCCTACTGCTTCTCATAAATCAAAACTGTAAAAATACACTTGTGAAAATAGTAACCTACTTTGTGGCAAAATTATCTGTATTCAAACTGAATCAGAAAAAGCAAAGCTAAATTCACTTGGGGGACTATTATGGCTAGAAATTCATAGATTGTTAGGGATTGGAAGGGACCAAGAAAGATCACCTAGTCCAACCCCCCTGCCAGAGCAGGATCACCTATAATAAGTCACACAGGAACATGTCTAGGCGGGTTTTGAACGCCTCCAGAGAAGGAGAATCCACAACCCCCCTGGGCAGCCTGTTCCAGTGTCTGGCACCCTTACCGTAAAAAAAGGGGGTTTTTTATGTTTATCCTAAACCTCTTATTTTCCAACTTGCTCCCATTGCCCCTTGTCGTAACATTGGATGACACCGAGAAGAGTCTGGCTCCATCCTTCCTACACTGGTGACCTGGCAGTGCTGGGTTAACAGTTGGACTTTATGATCTTAAAGGTCCAACCAAAATGTTTCTGTGATTATTGTGTAATATAACTGTAGCTATTCCCTGTGGTGGATTTTCCTTGGCTGGATGTGAGGTGCCCACCAAAGCTACTCTATCACTCCCTCACCTCAGCTGGACAGGGGAGAGAAAATAGAATGAAAGGCTCATGGGTCAACATGTGGACAGGGAGAGATCATTCACCGATTACCATCACAGGTGAAAGAGACTCAACTTGGGGAAAATTAGTTTAACTTATGACAAATCAAATCAGAGTAGAATAAAGAGAAATAAAAACTGAATCTCAAAACACCTTCCCTCAATCTCTCTCTTCTTCCTGGGCTTAGCTTCACTTCCAGTTTCTCTACTGGGAGCTCCTCCCCATCAATGATGCAGGGGGACAAGGAAGGGGGGTTGCGGTCAGTTCATCACATGTTATGTCTGTTGCCCCTTTCTCATCAGGGGTAGGACTCTTCATATCCTTCCCCTGCTCTAGTGTGGGGTCCACCCCATGAGAGACAGTTGTCCATGAACTTTTCCAGTTTGAGTCTTTGTCACGGGCTGTAGTTCTTCACAAACTACTTCGGTATGGGTCCATTCCACAGGGTTTAGTCTTTCAGGAACAGACTGCTCCAGTGTGAATCCCCCCACAGGATCATAATTTCTGCCTGCAAACCTATTCCAGTGTGGGCTCTTCTCTTCATGAGGCCACATGTCCTGCCAGCAGCCTCCTTCAGGCATCTGCCAGCTCTGGTGTGGGGTTCTCCCCAGGCTGCAGGTGGATATTTGTTCCACTGTTAACCTCCATGGGCTGCAGGGGAGCAGCCTGTCTCACCATGGTCTTCACCATGAGCTGCAGGAAAATCTCTGCTGCAGCACCTGGAGCACCCCCTCCCTGTCCTCCACTGACCTTGGTGTTTGCAGAGTTGTTTCTCTTTCACATATTGTCACTCCTCATTCTGACCACAGTTGCTGTTGTGCAGCAACTTTTCTCTTTTCTCAAATATCTTATCACCATGTTGCTACCACTGTCACTAATGGCCTTGGCCAGAAGTGGGTCCATCTTGGAGCTGTCTGGCATGAGCTCTTTTGGACGTAGGGGAAGCTTTTTGCAGCTTCTCACAGAAGCCAACCCTGTAGCCCACCTGCTACCAGAACCTTGCCATGCAAACCAAATAGATTCCCACAGTGCAGTTTCATATTGTGTCAAGATATGTAGATATGACAAACATTTAGAGAAGCACTTTTCCATTTATGATTGAATGACATCAATTCTCAGTGGTGCTGGTAAATCCTATGAGACCAGACTGGTAGGTCTAGAGAGGGAGAATGGTCTGCTGTGCTGCTGCAGTAATTGGAAAAAGACTGGCAAGGTTTTACTCCACAGGCAGTCTGTCATTGCTGTGCACGCACCAACAGAATAGCTAACTAAGCTGAGAGACAAAGCATGCCTGAAGGGTATTTAAGGGATTGCTAGAGGAGGAACATCTATTTGCTTCTTGTCTGTTCAAAACAATACTGGAAGACAGCCTTTCAAGAAGGCCACAAGCTTTTCCTCTTAGACCTCTAGTCAATGCAAGTGAGATGCTTTAATAGGTGGAGGTGGTGAGGATGATAATAGAAAACAACAACAAAAAAATTGATCTTGAATGAAGCAATGAAAAACAACCTCTTCTAAATGTAGCAGCAAAGTGTATGTATGTATTGCAAAAATATGAAACCATTCCAGACCTTGCCTGGAATTCTCGACATTCACATTTATTTATGCAAACTACATTAATTTAAATTCTCTGCAGACAGGGCACCTGAAAAGTTTTGGAATTAAGTTTATTTTTGCAAGTGAATGAATTTACTGTTCAATATTAACATATAAATTTACTGGCCTTCATGTGGCTGGGAAAGTGGGAATGTCATTAGGAGAGATTCTCTAAGCACAGAAACTTGTGTGCATTAAAGTTGTTCAGTGGCTAAAGATGGTTGCGTGCCTTATTTTGCAAAGCAGCAAACTGTTGATCTCTGGAACTGCCATGGTACCTGCTAAATTTTCCATTCTCCTTTTCTTTTTATAAGAAAAGGTACAAAATATGCCATGTCTGACATGATCCAGATTTTAATTCCACAGATAGAAGCATGCAGATATGTGATGAGTGGATCTGAATTTAGACAATGCTAAATCAAGGCTTTGAGCATGATTTCTCCACCCCCCCCCCCCCCCCCCCCCCCCCCCCCCCCCCAATTTAGGTAGTATTTTAATTTCTTGTTTACCCAAAACATCAAAAAGCCTGCAAGAGGAATATGCTTCGCTTCCATACTTCCTCTCCTGTTGTTATAAGTCAGGTCCTCATTGCTGGAAGTAGTTGGAAATATTGAGGACCCTCCATCTCTGCCCTATCTTTAATTAGGATGGATTTGAGAACTTTAAGTGAAGTGGAACTGTATTAGATGGAGAGAAATTAGCTAAAGAAGGGCCTAGATAAATCTAAGGCAGATTTTCAGGGTGAGAGATCAAGCTCTTTCCCCTCTGGTTGTGCTGGTTGTGGTAAATGTGATATTGTGAGTGTCAGACTTTCTGAGGAAGAAGTTGCTGCCTTGGAAGCTGATAGACTGTGTGGGAAATAGCAGGATCATGGCATGACTGCAACAAATGAAATTCAGTAGAAGTTTTAGGTTCTTGGTTACCATATGAAGAATTTCTCTTCCTTCAATCATGCAGTTCTGGGCTGGCCTTTAAGCAGCTCTTCAGATGCCCATTTCTCTTTAGTGGGGTCAAACTTGAGGACTAGTACATGGATCAAAAGTGTGATCAGTGAAGACTGTCGTGATTGGCAAGGGGTGCTGAAAGAGGGAGGCATTCATGACTTTCTTGTCCAAGTTTCTCAATTATGATGGTCTTTCTCCCACTACTCTGTGCAGCAGACAGTCTTTCATGACAAGGAATCACATCTGTCTGTGAGGAAAAAATTGTAAAGTCTTCATACAAGAACCAGAAAACAAGTATCAGCATTTTGTTGGCAAGAAATATGACCATGTATTCCTAAAAATGTGCTAGCATGCAAAAAAGGGCAGGCCTAAAGGTTAATTTTTTTCCTATCTTTTTGTCTCTGTCTGTAAAAATACTTTCAACATCCTTTGTGCTGAGTAAGTCTTACAGATAATAATGTGTGTTCCCACCCATTTGCTGCTACTCTGCTGTAGTTTTACAAATGGGGAGAAGTGGCTTGTGTATTGGCAGTATCAATCACAGGGCTGTCATGAAATTAAGAAGGGCCATCACGAGGAGAAAGATCCATGTGTGTTTATGTTCATTCTGCTTCTCCATATTTCATTGTCAAGAAGGGGTTGGTTGGAATTCTTATGCTGCTTCAAAAAAAAAAAAAACCCAAAAAAACCAAAAAACAAAAACAAACAAAAAGAAACCCCACAAAAAAACCCCCACAAACGAACAAACAAAAAAAAAACCACAAAAAACCCACCAGAAATTCTCTTTTACATTGGGTATGACCAGAAAAAAGCTGACAGTAATGCTTTCTGCTACAGGTATTGATCAGCGTGGACATTAGTGCTTATTAAAAGGAACTTGTTCAGTATGAAAAACAGAGCTTGGGGGGAAAAAAAAAAAGTTAAAAAAAATTGCCTAGGGGTAGTTCTATTAATGGACTCATTCCCACAGACTCACACCCATAGGCACTACCTTTTTTCGTAGTGCTCATCCCAGCTATATGGCCGGGCAGAAAGCCCACAGTGAGGATGGGACAAGTCCTCTCTTGCCTGTAGCTTTACTAAAAGGAAGACACCATTTGAGAGAGCTGTATGAGCTGAGTGAACCCTACAAATGAGTATTGAGCATAGGAAGGCAGTCATGGGCTCCCAGAAATGACTGTTTAATGTAGAAATGGCAGTCACTGGATTCAATCCCTGCATGTGTTGAATGTGACCTTACATATAATGGTATTTTATGCATCAGTGCAGAGCCCCAGTGTAATCTGCAGTTTGTGTGTACTTGAAAATCCCCACCTGTGTGAGGCTGTGCATGGTATATAACCATGTTACACATGTGCAGTCATCTTGGTGAATGCGATGAAATAAAAAGTAAAAATACAGTCTAGAAAGCTGGAAAAATTGATTTAATCTGTGTTCTGATAGTCCAGAACAGGTCTGTTCAATTCTAGAATTTTCATAGGATTGTGATAGGATGAGAGGTAATGGTCACAAGCTGAAACCCAGGAAGTTCCACTTCAACATGAGGAGGAACTTCTTCACTGTGAGAGTGACAGAGCCTGGAACAGGCTGCCCAGAGAGGTTGTGGAATCTCCTTCTCTGGAGACTTTCAAGACCCTCCTGGATCTGTTCCTGTGTGGCTTGCCCTGGGTGTTCCTGCTCTGGCAGGGGGTTGGACTTGATGATCTCCAGAGGTCCCTTCCAACCCCTACCATTCTATGATTCTATGAATAGATTATTAAATTTGATCCATCTGGAGAAAAAACCTAATAAAACCTAGAAATTCCTGGGCTTGACATGTTTTCATCTCTGAAATGTTTTTGTATCACTGGCACCCAGAGAGACTCAAAGGTGTTCAGATACATCTTTTCTCATTCTTCCTATTTATTTACAATTATTAAGATACCAGTTAATAGATGCAGACAAAGCATAAAGCCAATACCATTGGTTTTTTTGTTTGTTTGTTGGGGATTTTTTACATTTCTTGATCCTACTCATTGCCATAGTATTTATATGCCTCATGTGCTACCACTAAATACTCACAATTTATCTGCACAGAATGGCTTGTCTGCCTTACCAAGGCTTCACAGAGAAGTAAAATTAATGTATCCCTAAATAATGCAGAACACATATGCTGAAATTGGAAAAAAAAGTCTGCCTCTTCTACCTTTTTCTCTTGTATAAAAATCTATTTTTCCTTTCCATGGTGTGTGAGTGTAAAAGTAAAGGAAACCTGACACTGAAACTGGTTCAGATGAGTATTAAATTCTAACTGTGGGGTGGTTTTTTTTATCATTACTTATTTACTTTATCGTTGCTGATTATCTTTTTTTTTTTTTTCTGCTAAGCTTAATCATTGGGTTTTTGTTGTTCACTAACCTAATATTAGCATTGTCCTGCTGTGGCCATGTACAGGATACATCACTTTTTTGAAACTCAGATTCATCGAACTATTCTGACTTTTATCACTTTTAACAACTCTAGAAGAACATAAAATATTTTAAAAGGTATCATTCCAATGGTGGTACAGTGAAGCATGAGTCTGTAAGATGGTTCTTGAAAACCAAGGTATTGTTGCAGTATATCATTATCTGGACATTTGTCATAGAACAGGTTTTCATAATAAGCTTCAAAGAAGGTGGAAGCCCAGATCTAAGCTTCAGGTTTTTTCAGAAGTACTTCTATAACAGGAGCTTTATATTCTCTGCACTTTGACCAGTAATCTCCACACGACCATTAAGGTTGAAATAAAGCTGGTTTCTCTATCTGACAATGTAAGGTGAAATGAAAAAGAATGAATTCTGAATCTTTGATTCTATTTTGTGTCATTTAAATCCCTATTGCTTTGCTGAATTTCTCTTAATATGTCTGTTATAATGTACTGAAATTAGAGGTGGGGCATAATTATCTGTGAAACAACAAATCCCTTTCAATAGGTTTATTAAAGATAAAAGGATATCAAACCTGAAATGGGTTAAGGAGATCATGGAGAATGCTGGACCAGCAAACCACTTTTGTACATTGGATTCCAAATGAAATGTCATTAAAATAACCTTTTTCACAGCATTACAACATGAACCAGGTCCATGGTTGTTCCTAGAATGCAGGCTAATGCAGTTAACTTCTACATTTCATGGGTTTGCAACTTTCTGAGGTTCACCCAGTGTGAGTCTAGGAGCTTTAACTCCAGCTCTTAAAGATCTTATATTTTCAGACTAAGTAAATAACAAAAGTACTTTTCACTTATCTTACAGTTGTCTATAAAACCTGCCATATTTTAAAAGCATTAAACTGACAATTTTTTTTGTCTCAATTTTTGTGGCTTAATAACCAAAGAGAACCAAAAGGATCTGTGCAAGTTGTGTGCTTGCTGATGCAAGTAGGGAGGTGACTAAGTCTAAATGACTATCTTCTTATCAATTTCTTCTCCAACCACACTGGAGAAAACACCTTTAACTGGATAAAGTTCCTTTTTTCTAGAAAGGATACCTGCCTCTGGTTACCGTGTAAGTGAAGGGAAGTGACTTCAGGGCACAGAAACGTCCTCTCTCAGGTGCCATCTCTCATTCTTATTCCTCTCTTTGGAGAGTATTTCCCTCTTAATTGTAAAAATCTTAGCCAACAGATATTGCAGAAATATAATTATTATTTTTACCATCTACCGTTAGTTATTTCATCTGTCAAGTTTATTTGCAGTCTTGCTTTTTCACTTTTATTTTATTTCTCTCCTTTTTTTTTTTTTTTCCTTTAGAGAGTTCTCTAAGTAGGTTTAGAAATACACAGCTACACTATCAGGTGATCTTGCAATCAAGAGGTCAGACACTTGAACTGACATAGGATTTTTAAATGTGCTGCTTTGTAAAGACAGCTGACAGTTCTCCTGTTATGTATATAAAACCATATATTGCTGTGAATGCTAACTTGGTTGTCAGGAGCAGTTTCGCCATTCTTTTTAGCCTGCGTCATGTAAGATTCTTTTAAGCAACTCAAAAACCAGCCATAATCCATTTGATTTTTCCGTCTTCCCATGAGGAAAACTTTTGACAGATGATAAACAGCAACTGCTGACAATCATCAATGTGAAGCTATCACGCTTTTACATTAAATACAAAAACAGAGTTGTAATGTCACTAGGGATAAGACTTCTGACACATAAGAGACAAATATATAATCCTCAGAACTAAAGCACTATTGGGATCTAAGGAAGTGCAACAAAGCGCAGCTGCTTTTAGAATCTCACAAAGTCAAGCTGAAGCTAACTTTGATATCTGGAATCATATGCATGTTCCAATCTGGAATATCTTGCTGTTGAGTCATAAGCTGCTGTTCTACATACAAACATCAGTGGATATATGTGCACAAAGTAGGAAGACACTTTACAGTGCTGTCTTCTTTAATTAGGGCCAAAGAGAGACCAACATCAGAATAAAGAATGGTGCTTTCTGAGCTGGTGCTAAATTGGAAGCTCTTTTGATTGTAAAAAGCCAGTCACACTAGTCTTAATTAAGTATTTTATTCTATGCAACTTATTTCATGCATGGATTTTACCAATTTACTCATAAAAGAAGAATTGTTAAAAATATAAAAAGTAACTTAAGGTACATTGTGCTGGCTGGAAGTTTTAGCAATGAAATCTGAATTAGAATTTTGTCTGAGTATTTGTAAAATTTTTCATCTGTCCAGATGGGAAAGTGCTATCAATGTAGTGGTGCTTTTAGCTTAGTACCTCTCCTAATGAAAAGCATAATGTGATATTTTACAGTGATTTTGAAAAAAGGGAAATTGGCATTTGAATCTGTGTTTATTTCTGGTATAAACTGTACAGTTTCTGTTCTTTTGGTTTTTTTTTTTTATGTGGAAAGAGAAACTGGTTTGGAGAGAAATGGAGAAGTACTATGTTAAAAAGAGGTGCAAATACAATTCCTGTGGTATCAGCATAAAGCAAGGAGAAGGCCAGTTGGGGCAAACTGAATTCACATAGTTCTAATATAGTTGAAACACATGGCTAAGGAAATTCTGTGATAATCTGTGTTTTTTTAGGGGCATACATATAACATACATGCATGTGTATGCTATGCTTTTAATTGTTCCATTCCTATTTCAGTAACTCAACTTTTTATTGTGATTTGACAAATGCAAAATGCTTTCAAATTATATTCTCATAAAATGAAAGTCAATAGGCACCACTTTTATGCATACACCCTTCAATGCAAGCATTTCACTCCTCCTCCCTTTTAGCATTCTCTAGTTGGGATCACCACAATTCTCTTGGGGCTTATTTAACAGACAAGCTGCATGGCAGAGCTGGGGAAATCTCTGAGACTGAGATTTGTGATTGGAATGTTCTTTCACCAATATGAGATGCCTCAAAACTTCATAAGCTTCACTTGCTTAGAGGAGGATGTTCTTATAATAGCTGTAGGAGAAGATCCATCTTTATTCTAATCCACAGGGTCCTAACTGCTGTCCTATACTGTGACAAAACTTAGCATAATGTGGAATTTCTCACTTAGCCTTCCTGACATGAAAGAATTTTTACTTTCTGATCTGTATCTTTTAACCAAGAATCACTGTTATCCTGTGTTATCTATATAATGAGCCTCATTGACAAGCTGAGGGAGTTGGGATTGTTCATCCTGGAGAAGAGAAGGCTCTGGAGAGACCTTATAGCAGCCTTTCAGTATCTGAAGGGGGCCTGCAGGATTGGACATTAGGAAGAAGTTCTTTACTCTGAGGGTGGTGAGACACTGGAACAGGTTGCCCAGGGAGGTGGTGGAGGCCCCATCCCTGGAGTTGTCCAAGGTCAGGCTTGATGAGGCTCTGAGCAACCTGATCTAGTTGAGGATGTTCCTGCTCACTGGAGGGTTCTTGGACTAGATGACCTTTGGAGGTCCCTTCCAACCCAGGGCACTCTATGGTTCTATGATCCCTGTTTCCCTTTCAGGGACAGGAGTTGACAGTTGCACAAAGTGTCAATGAAAGATTTTTGTGTATTAAATTCAGTGATCTATTTTATGTAGATAGTAATATTGTGAGATTACGATATTTTTTGCTTTTAATATCTGGGAATGTAAAGGGTCTGGATTCACTTCAGAAATGTATTTTATATCTATGACTTCTAGATGTTTTAACTGGAAATGTTTACATTGAGCCAATAGGAAAGGAAGTTTAGGGAGATAGCAGTCAATACCATTTGTATCTGTTAGATAAAAAATTGCTTGCATTAGTGCTCCATCATGTCTTAATGTGACACACTTCAAGACAAGACAAGAAAGAATCTATGGAATGGATAATTTAAACAGAAGTACCCAAGTGTAACAGACAGGAGAGAAACTATATTTCCAGCTCATGAAGTCTCAGAGGAGGATGATTTTTTTTTTTTCTGTACTTCCCCCCTCCCCCATATAATAAACAGAACATCCACCATCAAACATACTCTTTCAACCTTCTGGGACATTGACTGTTCACATTTTAAAAGGCCTTGAAATCCTAATTACATGTTCTTCTTCAAAACAACCTTTTGCTGTCACAGTGTCTGTCTTGCAGATCTTGTAAAATTAAACTTTGAAATCTAGAGTTTTAGAAGGAAGTGTGTGTAGAATGGCACATAGTGAAAATTCATTCTGCCATTTAGGAATTGCTCAAAGTGACTGGAACCATGAAAATTTGAAGTGATATAATGAATAGCTTTAATTAACACACCAAGTAACAGATGACAAATATAGAGCTGAAATAGTCTTCCTTTGTGCTGCTAGTTTAGGTGCAATTCCCCCCCCCCCAGGAGTAGACCCATTCACAAAAGCATTTTTGGTTTCAGAAGGACTAGATAGAAAGTAAACTGAAGGAAAGCTTATGGTCTCCCAATTGTGATATGAAATATCCTATTTCAATATAGGTTCTCAGTATATTGTTACTCTGATTTAAGTTTATGAGAGAAAATATGTACATTCTTATCAGCTCTACTAGATTCATGAGCTACAGATCTAAAGAGCTGTTTGTGTTTATAAGTTTTACAGCCTGCCAAACATTGTCTTTCTTACTCTGAAGTAACTCTGAACCAGTCAAGTAGTCAGTAGAGTGTGACTTTCTGAGCAAGAGAAACAATTTCCTTTATGAAAATAGGTACTACAGAAAAGTGAGTTTCCACTTTCCATGCAAAACTGTCCCCTTGCTAACAAGGAGTTTTCATTCTGTTTCCAGCATGTTTTACAACAGTACTGCTAAGTCCTTCTGCAGATGGTGTTAGACGTGGCTCAGTCTGTGATGTTCAGGAGATGCTGAAAGGGAGGCAAAGGTATCAAATAGTTTTTGAGAGAAAAGTTTTAAGTACGTGTCTTATCATGGAGGGGCTGATTGTTGGGGACTCTGCCTCCATAAATCACTCCACTGGAAATTTTGGTTGCAATGCTTTTAAGCGTTCAAGCAAAGCAGCCTCTTAGCTTGACACCAATCAACTCTGGAATACAGACTTTTAATTTTGACATGTGAAGATACAAGGGTCAAAGTGCAACGGTTTTTAACCCTTGTTTCCATCACAGTCTAATCTTTCAGTTTCTGGAGAAATAAAAAAAAGTGAAAGAATAATTCTTATAGGGCAAATATACCTTAAGGGGGGAGATAAAGGAAAGAAAACACTCTCTTTACTTTTTTTCATCCTTGTGGATGGGTTTTTTTGTGCTCTCTACTTTCTTCTTATTAATTGCTTTCTTTTTCCACCTTTCCACTTCTTTTGGAACACTTTTCATGCAATTATTTCTCTGAATGCTTACCCCAGGCTACCCTCCATCTCTCTAGAAAATTCTGTTCCCTTTCATTTGCATCCCTTTTATTTGATTCTCTGTTCCTTTGTAAGTGCTACATATATTTCAATCTAGTTCGGGTTTTGGAGGGTTTTTTGTTTGTTTGGTTTGGTTTTTTGTTTTTTTTTTTTTTTTTGTTGTGTTGCATGTTTGTTTGTTCCCCTTGATTTTAGGAGCTTTTGGGATCTAATTTTTCCCTGCATCTTTTATGGTATGTCTCACTTTTGCTGTTCTCCCAGAATTTCTGCTGGTCCAAGTGTCAAATGTATCAGATAGTGCTGTTCTTTTAATGCAGGGTGTATTGACAGAAGATTTTCGTATGCCCTGAGTAGGAACTTGGTAAAACCTCTCAAAATAAAATAATTCATATCTATTGATTGCATATAGCATCTCAATTATTAGTTTGTAGAAAGAAATAAAAGCTGTTCTTTGTTCACTATTTCATTTATTAGCACTTTCCAATGCAGGGAATATCAGAAAAAACATCTTTACATTTATCTGTGTGGTTTTTGCAAGTTGTTTATCTTACAGGTATTTATAAACAGAACATCCATTTAGTAATAGAACTATGCAGCAATTTAATAGAAAATCACATATGATGGTATCTTTAACTTTTTTTCTCTTTCACTTCAAAAAAAAAAAGAAAACAAGTCTGAAAATTTATAGATTCTTAAAAGCTGAATTGAAGAGGAAGGTGTGATCTAATTCATTTTAGCAACTTCCGTATGTAGTTAGAATTAACATTAGATGTTTTATATCATTTCTTGTAAAAACACTTAGGTATTAACATCTCATCACTGAGTTGTTTTCAGATTTTCTGAAAGATTTTAGTCTGTAGTCTCCAGAGGTTAAAAGACACCTAAAATATGAAGTGAAATTGGGTACCTTTCTGAAAGGTATTTAATTGGCGTTTTTGTTTGTTTGTTTGTTTGGGGTTTTTTTTTGTTTGTTTTTATAATGATGGCTGCTTTTTCTTGAAGTGTTAGATATTTAAATACCAATTGCTTTCCACAGTCAATGCATGCTAGGTGGTCCTTTGGATATTTTGAATGTTTTAAAAAAATCTGTCTTATCTGTCTTTAAAGACCTAGCCAAGTTGACGTACAAATTTTGGCACACTGTCATTTTTAACATTGGAATTATTTTCATGTAGAAACATAATTGTGTGTATAGTCTATCTTTTTGTATTTGGGCCTATACATGTAGAACAGATGAGAAGATTGTAGAGTGCTTATTTAAAAAACCCTGCCAAATAGTTACAGGTCTCTTAATCATTTACCCACAGTTTGCCGTATTGCCTAAGCACATGCTTACCTATAATTAAATGAGCGGTTTCACTGACCCTGTCTCTAAGTCTATTATGTATCAAATTAAGCATATATTTAGGTACTTCACTCAGTTACAGCCCCTTAGAACACCATTCCTAATAATTTGTGAAAAACTTTTATCTCGACAGTTACCCTTGATGTTAGTATGAACTACATCTCTTGAGTTTTTACAGCTTCTTAAAAATCTAATGGGTTATGAGTTCAGAATTAGTCTAAATTACTCCACCCTGCTTTTGAGGACTTAAAATAAACAGAACTGCTGCAATCTGCCTTGGCAAAGTATTTTATTGTCTAGATGAATTACTGTTTGTACTTTCTAACATCCAATTCCACATTTTACTTGAATTCACCATCAGCATATTATCAATCCATGCTTTTCCTCTTAGGATGAGATACAACACTATGATGATTTGTAAATCATTTCTGAAAACCTGAAAATGCTGAAGCTGAATAATCATTCTTCAGAATGAATAACACATCCTCCCAAATTGTAAGACATTTTGATGCCCATCTAGCACTTTATTTCATCCCAGTGATGTCCTTTGTGCAGTGTAATGTGGTGATCAGAATTGCACAGAGTATCCCATATGCAGCCTCAGTATTCTTTCATATGGTGCCAGAATGCCTTCCATTGATAAATTATAATTCCCTCTTTATTCTTTCCCTTCTACCTTATCCAATTTCCTGCTCTGAACTTTTGTTTGCCTTTTTATTGTTGCCAAATATTGTGCATGATCATGGAAAACACTTTAAACTATCTTATTCCCACTTCCTTTTCCTGGTCTGTATTCTGTGTCGTGCTTTAATTTAGACATTAGTCTCCGTGATTATTTTTGGTCCCTAGCCTCATTACCTTTTACTTCTTTACATGGCACTGCATAAACTACTTAGCATCCCATAAGCCTAATTCTATCGAAATCATTATGACTTTGTTTGCTCTGTTCCTCTGTATTTACTACTTCTCAGCTCTGTGTCATCAGCAGACTTAGCTACTTTTGAAAGGATGTCCTCCCACAAGGTCGTTTCTCTTTCAGCCTAATAAAAGTGATCCATATGTGATCATTTACTGCACTTTTCTTGTTTGTGGTGTCCTGTTCTGGGACAGGCAATTGTCAGAGGGGTGGGTAGTGAGGCTACTCTCTAACATGTGCAATGCAGGTACCTGGGTGAAGGGATTCAGCTGATACATCTTGCTGGTCAAGTGGCAGGGGGGTCTTGCAGTAGGATGGAAGGACAGAAGCAGAATTCTGCAGTTCTGAAGACACAACTTGAAACTTGACCAATAAGGACCAAGTACTGCTACTGTTAATAAAATGAACAATTAATAAGTGCACAGAAGGAAAAATCTGACAATCAGTATGTCTGTGTGCCCAAGCCTCAAAGTAATCAAGCTACTTTAGACAAAAGTTAACTCCAGCTTTGGAAGCAAACCAGTTTTGGCCAGTTTACTCTTGTGATTAGTAAAACAAGAAGTGGTTTCTTTCTGTAGGGCTCTGTGCTGCTGTAGTGGTCCTGTTCCTGTTGCCATTTAAAGCTACCTCTTGTGGATTTTAGTGTAAATGTATCCCTATCTTTCAAAGGAAAGATGGAGAGGAGGAGAATAAAATCTTTAATTTCATAGGAAGAAGTACATATAAACATTTAGTTGTTTTACCAAGAAGGTGGGAAGAAAAAACCAGAACTTATAGAGAGATTGTCCTAAAGAAAGGAATTAATCTTGAGGAGGAATAGAAAGCACTGTGACTGAAAATGTCTTTGTGTTTGCATCAGAGGACACAAGTTCTGTACTTGAATTAGGCTTCAAAAAGCTTTTGTTTCTGCATAAATTCAGTTGGAGTGATTGTGCTTAACCTGTTGCAGATAAAGAAAATGATCCTTAGATGTGGATTCTGATTTACACTCAAAATTTCAGGATGTTAAACTGTAGAACCGAGGGAATAATGAACACAAAAATGTAAAATATAGTAATAAGAAAGGCAGGCATGGCTTACAAAACTTTATCCAGAATGGATGTACTTCTGATTTCAGGTCTGTTATTAGAACATTGCAGTATCCAATGACCTTAAGTTGAATCTGTTTTATATGAAAGTTTTCAGTGTGCTGTAAAGACAAGTCATTCTTTTTCACAACTCTTTCAACAGCTACTCAGTACATTATTCTTACCAACACTGTTTATACCAGGTATGTCTCATGATGATACGATATAGGTCACTTCATAGGAGCAAGGAAAATCTAGGCTAGATGTCTTAGAATGGTGTTCAGTTCTAAGTACAGAGTGACATTACTGAGTAGTTTAGACCAGAATTTATCTTCTGGTACAGTTTAGAGGCATCACAGAGCTCCTCTCCTTTAAGTAGCCTTGTACAACCTCAGCATATATAGGATATGAGGGAATTTAAACTACTATAACATTGCACAGCTAAAGTAATTCTGATTAGCTCAACAAAATGACTTGTATTGTGACTTACATCACTGTAAATGAGACAGGGAAATGGCAAGCAGCACATGCTGGTGAGTTTACTATATATCTCAGTATAGATGTATACACTTCATGTAAAACAGCCAGACAAAGAGACAGTATGGCTACAGAGGGAGAGCATAAGGTTCATTTAGCAGAGAGCAAAATGAATTCTTTGCCTAAGTATTCCCAAAAGAAGGGTAAGGCAGCATTCCAGAAACTGCAGTGCACTCTCCTTGGGGAAAAGTGAAATGTTAAAAGGTTTTACCATCATACTAGAGAAGATAATTAGGCAATTATGACTATTAACTTTGACAGAGCACCAGGCTTAAATGCATTAGATTCCAGAGTGTGGATGTAGATAGTTAGTGAAATAGTAGGGGTTTTGGTGAGCCTTTCTGAGAGCTCACTTCAGACAAGTTAGCAATGTAGAGCTAGAAGATGTGAAGATATTTCCTGTATATGTGTAAGAAACAACGAATGACTCTGGAAGAGACACTGAGTAGTAAATTTGTGTTCAGCAAGAATGTAGATATTATTAGAAACGTTGATAAGAAATGCCTCAAAACTTACTTAGCAGTGCTTAATTTACCAGTGCAGACTTAAGTTGGGTTCTTAAAAGCATTGTTAGGTTAGTTGACTAAATGTCCTCATGTTACTCTGAGGTTTCAGATGCTATTTAATACACTCTAAGAAGACCAAAAAAAAAGTCTATGAATCCTGAAGTTACTCCTCAGTGGTTGATTTGCTGCATGGGTTGTGCACAGGGTACATTTCTACTTTACCCCCAGGGCGTAACAGATCAGGAGTATGGATGCCAGTGAAAAGAACAGCTTCAACCCAGCTACTACTGTGATTTATAAGCAGACAGTGACTAGAATATGAAGGTGGGATGTAAACTCCATTCAGCCTTTGTGTTAGTCCCAGAAGTGGATGTGTGAATGGAGACAATTATGCTGTGTCAGCAAATGCAGATCTCTTCTGCCACATGGCTCAGTGCAGTTGTTTAAGAAAACCTGTGAGTGAAGAGATGCACTTGTCATGCTCTCTGGAGACCTCCAAACTTTTGGCTTTGCAGACAAAGTTAAAGCTCATGTTCTAATGTTAAAACTCATGTTAATTCACCTTTAGGTTCAGTTCTTTGAATGTGTCAATTTGATCTGAATGAATAACATACTGTTCCTTATAGCTGTTTGGCAAAACCAATGAAGGAAGCCTATTTAGGCAAATAATATACAAAGTCAAGACAAATTCATGAGATGTAGAACCAAAGTGTAACTCTGTCAGAGTTCCAGAATTAGCTAAAAATATTTGGCATTTCTGATAGCTCCTCTTGATAGAGATCTTCAAGAAGCTCTTTGTTTGTGAGACTGTGTTCTAGATTTAATGGCTCCATAGTAACCTGAATCAGCTGTGAACTGATGTCATCACTTCTTCCTGTTATCTTTCCTCTGTGCATGCTCCGAAGGAAAAACTAGGTCAACTTCTACTCCTAGATGGCACCTATTTAAAATGTGCAAGAGTTATGCACAATCCAAATGCAAAATTTGTCTTATAGTTATTCAAATGAGCAGCATGACAGTGGAACAGAAATGTTTTTTCAGCTACACAGGGAAATTCTGTTTTCTTAGTTTTGTGAAAAAGCAAAACTTTTTTTGGTTCACTTTGGGCTTATTAAAAAAAAAAAACTCTCAAAGCAGTTTTCACAGGTGGAAAAGAATTATTTCTATGTGGAAATCTTTGTGAGGTGAAAAATAGCTTTGTATGTGTATTCACTTTGCACTTGGCTTCCTATGGCAGCATGTATGATGCATACTCACATTAGGTGAGACCAACGTACATAACAAGTTTTTCAACTTAGGCTTCCACAAATGTGTTGTGAGTGCATCAGCAGAGCCCAGGGTGGAGAATTAGTGTCCTTATATAAGGTATGTTTGAAACTTTCACCTGTGTCATTGTACACGTACTTTTGAGTATTGGGGTTATAGATCTGAAAGGTTGGAAAGCATACAAAGCAAATCAAAGAAGACATTGATGCACTGAGACAGGACTGAAAGTATGTGCCTTTGTAACAGCATGGTTGCAGGATCATCAGATTTACTCTGTGAAAGCTTAACTCAGATCTGCTGAGTTCTGGACTATGTTGCTTCTGAAAATGTACCATCACAGGATACACGTGCTCTGAGAAATGAAACACCTGGATTTTATTCTCAGTTTAACCACAGACCTGCTGTATCATCTTAGCAGGTCACTATACGTTTCTATCAATTTTTTTTCTCAGTGACAAATTTGTTGTGTGTTTTCCTTTGAAAATATGTTAGGATACCTGAATAAAAAATTGTATTTCTTTAGTTATATTGTAACTAAGGCAACTAAATGAGAAAATGCAAATTATGCAGAGAGAGCTAAGGGTCTTTAGTCCACAACAGGCTGTATGACTATAAACATAGCAGTCAATTTTAAAAATAAGCACACCAAACAAAAAACAAAAAACAAAAAAAACCCCAAACAAACAAAAAGCACACAAAAAAACACCCCACACAAGAAAATCAAAAGCAAAACACCAAAAAATCCCCTACCCCAAAACAATACCCTCAAAAAACCCAACTTAACAAGGTGCTGAACTTTACCATCACATCTGGTTTTGAGTTTTATTTTTACAGTCCAGTCCTACCTTTTGTCTAGATATGTCTAGATGGTCAAATGGAATTGAGCTCCTTTGCTGGAGAGGTGCCTTAGACTCACTTGGTCAAGCCCAAGTCAGCCCCGATCTGAAAGCTCTGTAGCTGCTTTAGCGTGGCATTCTGACAAATGTAATGAGAAAGGCCAACTGTACTGCAATTGTTACATGTCTTTTGAAGGAGAAATTGGCTTCTGTCACTTTGAGCTTATGCAGCTTAGGTGGCATTCTACTCATGCCAAGAAATCTCCCTTGCCATCATTCTTCTGTGGAGAGAGTTTTTAGTTCTTAAAAAAAAAAAAAAAAAAAAGAATCACTTAGGAGCATAAAGAAATACATCAAGAAAAATCTTTGTACAACTAATGCCAAAAACCTGATTGCTCTCTCAGATTCCAAGTAGGAGATCAATACCTCTGTATGGAGTCCAAGTCTTCTCAGCCTGAATTCTAGTCCTGAGGGCTTCTCATAGAAATCGTCATGTAATCTTTGATTTGGATTCCTCCTTCAGGTAAATCTATTCATAATGTGGTCATTAGTAATCAAGAACTATTTCCAAGCTTTGTTCTGTGTGCATGCAATCAGAAATTGATTTGTACTTCTTTGCAACTGAACTTCGAATTCACTCACTGCTGGTGCTTATTTTCCTGCATTCCTTTTCCCATTTCTGATTAAAATAAAGACAGAAGCTCATTATAAGTTGTTCTGTTGCAATAAATCACCAGAAAAAGTAGACTAAGTGGAAATCCAGGGGCCTGTGAGAGCAGAACAGCATGCTAAGCTAAATCTTGGACTTGACATTTGCCAGGCATTCCCATCACCCCTCTTATACTGTCTAGCCCCAAAACTAGGAGGTAAGCAATGCTATGAAGGCTGTAATCATCATGTTCCTGTCAATGTACTGGTATGTCTCACATTAAAGGGAACTAAAAAGGTTCGGCAATCACAACTTCTTATTTTCAGTCGCTCTTGGGATGCACGGAAAGAATGAGAATGCAACCACTCATCTTTTACCCTCCTGGCCACTCTCTTTTTTCCTATATGGAGTCTCTGACAGAAGTAATATAAAAGATGGACCTGTAAAGAAAAGCCTTCTGAACACTGCTTTACCTTCTTCAATGTCATGAGGATATGTTAGTACTTAAACATATTCTTCTCTATCAGCTCAGTTACATCCTGTCCTTTTATTTCTCCAGGCCACTGTAAAGATACTTTCTTTGCTGTTTTCAGGTGATCAACTGACTCAGTCATTTTATTGGGAAAAGTACTGTGTGATACATATTTCTTCTTCCAGTGTTTTGATTTTTCTAGGGTTTTGGGATGTTTTCACTCAAGTACTATATGTACTGCTACTACATGTAGTACTTCAAGTATGCAAAAATTAGATAATTGAGATAAAAACTCTTTTTTTTCTTCCCCCCCCCCCCCCCCCGGGAAAAAAGCAAATATTACATCCTTGCCCTTATTAGAAATGTGTAAGTACTGAAAGGAATGTGATTTCAAGGATACTTAATATTTAGTTTAGTCTTAAGAGAGGAAATAAGATGTCTTAGTTTAAATCACTGGCTGGCAATCACACTTTTCAACATTTTACCTGAAATATTGTTTTGAAGACAGCTTCTAGGTTGCACTTATGAAGGGGTAAATGCATGCAGTGATGATGACAAGCAAAAATCCCCAAAGAAGAAGATGAAAAATGAGTGTGCCTAGTTTACATTGTTTCTTCTATTGCAAAATCCTAGGGAAGAGACTATTATTGGTTGTTGGGTGAGATAAGGATTGTTGAAAACTTTAGTTGATTATGTCTGCCTCCACCATCAGTTGTATTTGTGACATTGGGTCTATAATAAGAGATGTTTTAAAGAAGACAGTAGCAGTCCAAGAAAACTGAGATGCGTTGCTTAAAAAAGCACGTTCTTATCTAACATTTTTATACTGCTTCTACATAAAAATATGTAAGATGATTATGACTGTGTGGGTGTTGTAAAATATGCCTTTCTAAACCACCTACAGGTGGTAATATATCACCCATGTCTCCAGGTCTCTAGAGAATTTCACTAATTACTTTTCCAGATATACAGAGGTCAATTGTCTGCTACCTTTTATTAAGCCTTACTCAAGCAACAGCTTTGAATAGTTGTCTGGAAAAAGAAAGAAAGAAGAAAAAAATGAGTAAAGAGCTTTAAAACCTGGAGGGAAATATACTTTTTAAGTATTTGATCCATGGTTCAAAATGTAAGCCATAAATGCTTCAGGAAACAAAATAGAAAATATGGCAATTGTGAGAAAATGAAAAAAGACAGGCAGAGGTGGGGAGGAGAAAATTCAGTTTTACCTCTAGTTATCCTCCATGCTATGTAATCATAGAATCCTAGAATGGTTTGGGTTGGAAGGGACCTTAAAGATTATTTAGTTCCAACTCCACTGCCATGGGCAGAGACACCTCCCTGTAGACCAGGTAGCTCAAAGCTCCATCCAACATAGCCTTGAATACTTCCAGGGAGGGGGCATCCACAGCTTCTCTGGGCAACCAGTGTCTCAACACCCTCATAGTAAAGAATTGTTTCCTTACATCTAATATATATCTACCTTCTTTTAGTTTAAAACCATTACTCCTCATCCTATCTCTACATGCCTTTGTAAAAAGTCCCTCCCCATGTTTCCTAAAGGCTGCTACTTAGGCTGTCCCGGAAGCATTTTCTTCTTCAGGCTGAACAACCTAAACTTTCTTGGCCTGTCTTCATAGGAGAATTGTTCTAGCCCTCTTATGATCTTCACAGCCCTCCTGTGGTCTCACTGCAACAGGTCCATGTCCCTCTTATGCTGGGAACCCTAGAGATGAATGCAGTACTCCTGGTGGGGTCTCACAAGAGTGGAGTAGAGGGTGAGAATCACCTTCCTCAACCTGTTGGTCAAAGTTTTTTTGATGCAGCCCAGGCCACAGTTGGCCTTCTGGGATGCAGACACACATTGCTGGGTCATGTTGAGCTTCTTGTCAATCAACACCACCAAGTCCTTCTCTGCAGGGCTGCTTTCAATCCACTCATCACCCAGCCTGTATTTGTTCTTAGGATTGCCTCAACCTGCGTGCAGGACCTGGCACTTGGCTTTGTTGAACTTCATGAGGTTTGCACAGGCTCACTCCTCAAGTCTATCACAGTCACTCTAGATGGCTGGTGACCACTTGTCTGTGTAGTGGATAGGAAAATCTAGGAAAAAAAAAATGTTTGTAGTTATATATAAAATTTCTGTTGCTGCATAACATCTCTTTCAGACTGCATTAGTAGTTTTTACATTTACTTTTGCATTTCATCTATAGCTGAAAGGCAAACGAAGGTACTGTTGCACCTTGTGGTTTGTTTTGTTTTGGTTGGGGTTTTTTTTTTTTTGTTAAATAACGATGCAAAACTAATTCCCATACAGAAATGGACCACTGTGTTACAGAAGGTGACTTTGCTAAAGGAAAACACTTCTCTATTTGAAAAAAGTGGCTCTGTATGGAAAAAGTGTTTCCAGTTTCTTTTGTTCCAGAAACTCACATGAGGTTCGTAGAATATTTGGGCAAGTTGTTGATTCTGTGTCAGGGTTGCTGAGTAAATCCTATGAGGTACTGAGTGTCCTGAACAGCAGCGAAAGGATTACTGCCCTCCCCAGGAAGTGCTCAGGGTTATGCTGTGGCTTGCACCTTTGTGTCCTAGAGTGTGCACTGCTGAGTACTTCATGCCACTGTTTTTATAACTAAGAGTTTACAAACTAATATAGTAATTTTTCAGTTGTTTTTGATGAAAATATCAGGAATACACTATGATCTTGAATATTCTGTTATTTCTTGTGTACAGATTCATTAAACAACAGTTTAAGGCTCTGCTTTGCACAAAGCATAAATAGGGGAGGGATTCTGAATTAATCGTTAACCTGTAGATTGGATTAACCAACTTATGGATGGTTTACCAGGATAAATCCTATCCATATGAATGGGTCCCTAATGTAATAAACATAACGTGCTGGAGACTCGGCTAATGTAAATGAGATTGGTGGTTCTGCTGATTTACACCAGCTGAACATTCACCCATATGTTCAGTAGTAAATATTTGCAAGATCAGCCCATAAATAATATTTTATTTGCAAGTGAACATGGACTCGACCATCCAGGCTCTAAGTGAAGCTTTACGCATGAATGCTGAAAAGGTTTCTCCTGCAGAGGAAAATGTGAAAGTGTGTTTTTGAAAACAAGTTGGTGTTGCTGCCAACTTCACTTCTATGTCTTTTTCTCCCATGATGATACATCAGTGTATCTTCAGGATAAAAAGAAACTCCTGTAAGTTTACTCTGCCTGCTTTTCCTGTTTGACTTTTTGAGTAATCTAATGTTTGTGACTGTTAAACTCAGGATCACTTAAAGTGACTGTAGTCTCCAAAAGACTGATGCTGGATTGTGATGGGAGCACTGACTTATTATCCATGTCATCTGTCAGATGTTGTTACAGCCCTTGTCTCCCTCTCCTCTGTAACTGTGCTACAGCAGGCTGTGAAAACAGTGAACAGACATATATTCACAACAGCCTTGTGAGATGGGAAATACTCTTTCCCATCTGCAGGTAGGGAAGTGAAGATGGAGTCTAACTGAACAAGTTATGCCCAGGTAGTTGTTTGGGTCTTGGAAGGAGTACAAACCCAGTAGTGCTTGGCTTTCTCCCATCAAATGAGACTTAGATCCTGAAACATTTGCGAATACTTTCCTGAGTTTTCAGTATGATCTGTTTAGCCTCAGTGGGTAGCTCTCTGGTGCAGGTTATGGGCAGTGAGCTTGTCTGGGCCTTGGTCAGGTATCTTGACCAAACTTTGGAAGAGTAAACCAAGCTGCAACTCTAGAATGTGAAGTAATCAAGTCAGCAGCTATAGAAGATAGAAAGCGGTATGGTTACTAGCCTTTTTTCGTAGAACAATAGGGGTTGGAAGGGACTTCTGGAGATCATCGAGTCCAACCCCCCTGCCAGAGCAGGATCACTCAGCGCAAGCCACGCAGGAACAGATCCAGGCAGGTCTAGAAATTCTTCAGAGAAGGAGACTCCACAACCTCTCTGGGCAGCCTGTTCCAAGATCTGTCACTCTCACAGTGAAGAAGTTTTTCCTCATGTTGAGGTGGACCTTCCTGTGTTTCAGCTTGCAACCATTGCCTCTTGTCTTGTCACAGAGCACAACTGAAAAGAGACTGGCTCCTTGTACTTGACACCCACCCTTCAGATATATGTAAACATTCATAAGAACCCCTCTCAGTCTTCTCCAGGCTAAATAGGCCCAGGGCTCTCAGCCTTTCCTCGTGATAGAGATGTTCCAGTCCCTTCATCATCTTTGCAGCAATCTGTTGGACTCTCTCTAGTATTTCTCTGTCCCTCTTGAACTGGGGAGACCAGAACTGGACACAATATTCCAGATGTGGTCTCACTAGTGCAGAGTAGAGCAGGAGGAGAACGTCAACCTGCTGGCCACGCTCTTCCTTATAAATCTCAGGATACCGTTGGCCTTCCGGGCCACAAGGACACATTGCTGTCCTATGGAGAACTTATTGTCCACTATGACACCAAGGTCCCTCTCCATGGGGTTGCTTTCCAGCAGGTCTACTCCTCACCTGTACTGGTACATGGTGTTGTTCCTCCCCAGATGTAGGACTCTACACTGTCCTTGTTAAACTTCATTAGGTTTGCCTTTGTCCATCCCTCCAGCCTGTCCAGATCTTTCTGGATGGCAGCACAGCCTTCTGGTGTAACAGCCACTCCCCATAGTTTCATATCATCAGGAAACTTGGTGAGGGTGCTCTCTACTCCTTTATCCACATCATTGATGAAGAATTTTGGCCTCAAACTTTGTCTAACCTTTATGGTTGCAAAGGACACAATCATGAATGAGATGAGAACTATTCAGCACATCATTACGGACACTGCAGTGTCACTGAAACCACAGTTCAGAGAAGTGTTTCTGTTTATGATAGCTAAAACCTATTGAAACAATGGTTTGAATATCAACTGTTTAAATACCCTTTTTCAGCACAATAGTTTAGCTCTTATAAAACTTGAAATTAAGTAAAATAAAAATCAGTGCTGAAAAAAAAAAGAAAATAAAGAGCTGAGAAACCTGATACAAGAGAGGAGAGTGCCAGACAAGATGGTTGCAGGCATATGGGGTATATGCTCAGGTAAGGCAGGTTGAGAGAGCTGAAGCTTCTTCTGAAGCTCCTAGATTTCTTTTCCACATTTGCATTTGGGCTACTTCATATTACTTGGTAGTAAAGGGGCTTCCATTTGGGTACAGATAATTTATTCTCTTTAAACAATATTGGCATAACCTACATTAAAAAAAAAAAAAAAAAAAACCAGAGATATCAGAATACAAATGAAGATCGTAGAATCATAGAATGGTTTGGGCTGGAAGGGACCTCCAAAGGTCATCTTGTCCAACCCCCCTGCAGTGAAAAGGGACATCCTCAACTAGATCAGGTTACTCAGAGCCTCATTGAGCCTCACCTTGAATGTCTTGAAGGATAGGGCCTCCACCACCTCCCTGTGCAACCTGTTCCAGTGTTCCACCACACTTGTGGTGTAAAGAACTTGTTTCTAACATCCAATCTAAATCTACTCCTCTCTAGTTTCAAACCATTGCCCCTCATCCTGTCACTACAGGCCTTTCCCACCTTCTTGTCGTCCCCCTTCAGGTACTGGAAGGTCACTATTAGGTCTCCCTGGTGCCTTCTCTTCTCCAGGCAGGTCATCCCCAGCTCCTTCAGCCTGTCTTCATAGGAGAGATGTTCCAGCCCTCGGATCGTTTTTGTGGCCCTCTGCTGACCCCACTCCATTCATGTCCATGTCCCTCCTGTACTGGGGGCTCCAGAACTGGACACAGCACTCCAGGTGAGGTCTCACTTGAGCAGAGTAGAGTGGCAGAATCACCTCTCTTCATCTGCTGGCCACGCTTCTTTTGATGCAGCCCAGGATGTGATTTGCCTTCTGGGCTGCAAGCGCGCACTGGCTGTTCATGTCCAACTTCTCCTCCACCAGCAACCCCATGTCTTTTTCTGTAGGGCTGCTTTCTACACCTCATCCCCCAGCCTGTATTGATAGTGAGGATTGTTCCAACCCAGGTGTAGGACCCTGCACTTCTTCTTGTTGAACTTTATGAGGTTTACTTGGGCCTACCTCTCCAGCTTGTCCAGGTCCCTCTGGATGACATCCTGTCCCTCTGACATATCAACAGCACCACTCAGCTCGGTATCATCTGCAAACTTCCTGATGGTGAATTTGATCTCGCTGTCTATGTCATTAGTAAAAATATTAAACAGTACAGGTCCCAGTACATCACCTTCAATACAGTATTTTAGAACATGAACAGTATTTTTTGTAGTTTCCTCCCTCTCTACATAACCATAATATGTCTTTCTGAAATTTCCTATTTGTAATTATCAGTAGAAGAGGGAGCTTCTTTACCATGTGGGATGATTGTTAATAGCAAAATATCTACCAATAGTTTTGTTTGCTGAGTTATTTTTTCTGTAATCTATATGATATCATTCAGGCAGATATCAACTGGTGTATTGTTTTCTTCTTTGGCCTTCAAGTAGAAAGTCTGTTTTTTTCCATCAGGATACAGCTGCTAAAGGAACAACTTAAAGTTATATGGGGATGTTTATGCAAATAAGGTGACATTGTGTTTGCATAGTCTGAATTGCTAATAACTTGGAAAGCATGCAGGGATGCCTAATATGGAATCTAAAAGGCTCCAGAAACCTGAACCATTCAGATCAAGATGCATACTTCCATAATCGATAAAAAGTGCTGTGTTTTTTCTAAGTGATGTGGCTCCTGAGTACTGTTATAGACTGAAGCTGATTTCATTTCTCATGATCTACTGAGCAGCCATCAGATGGTTATCTGTGCTGTAGTTAAAATTTGTAAGTGAACTATTTTCAAAGTGAAAATATCAAAGGGTTTTTCACAGCCTTCAGAGAGATTTAAACTTCAAGTATTATTTTATTTTTGCTAGCCTTGAAGTGGATCCAGAACCTCAGTTGTTAACTTAAAGCTGGTTTCTATAGTTCAGAAATGTTCCTGAACTTTACTTGGTAATAAAAATCTCTTACAACCTCAAATATGAAATAAAACACTTTTTGGGGGGTTGTTTTTTTGTTCTTTTTTTTTTTTTTTTTTTTCTTTTGGTTTGGACCAAAATCTTATTCCATATGTTGAAAATGGTTTCTTCAATTCAAAATGTTATATTATGCTATTACTTGTAGCATTTAATTAAAATGATTGCATTCATTAGAACCAAAGATGTTACATATGGAAAAAACTATTATATTGCTGAGCACATCTTCCTGTTGAAACTGTAATGTCATATCATAACAAGATTGTCCTACCTCTGAGATTAAAAGAAAAAAATGTCCTATAACACTTTATGTGCTTGTAATATAAGAGTGCTGTGTTTTTGTTACCAACTGTATTAAAGTTTGTTTGTTTATATTTTCAACAAATTGACATATAAAAATGTAGTTCAGGGGGAAAAAATGCATTTCATGATGTAGACCATACAAATATTTGGCTCCAAATACCATTTTAACAGATATCATCAGAGAGCTCAGTTACATATCTCAAAGATGCTCCCAGCCTACAGAATCAATATCAAAAATCAGTATATTTTGAATATTTTGATCTTTTTAGATCTTTGGCTTTTAATTCATGTCTCAACTAAAAGCTAAAATGTATAAGCAGAGATTCAAACATGTTTTTTCAGAAAACCTACGTATTTATTACTTGATAGATGTTTTATTATCAGCTGGATATATTTTAAATAGAAATCTGTTTAACAGTAAAGGCAGCATAACTAAAACATTGATATTGTGATACACGTTGTTTTATCATAAGTATTTCCAGCAGTATGCAAATAGTTTATGGCCAAGTCCTTCTCTTGAAGTTAGAGATGTTTCTCTGGTGGTGATAATCCTAATTCAGTTGATTCACACTTGCACATGTGGAACTGAAAAAAGAATGTGAATCTTTTGCACTTCTCGTTATAACAGATTACATTTGCAATATGCATTTTGCATTACTGAAATATTTTCCTCGAACAAATATCCCTTTATGCAGAGAAAATTTTTCCGACATTAAATTAAAACAGATAAGAACGTGATCCAGAAAGCCTTGCAGGAAGAATCTGCTTACAGGGACATGCTTTGCTCTGACATAAGCTGGCTCAGCCCTAAGAGCCCTTGTGTAACATATGGATATATTTCCTCCAACCATACAATTCCTTTCCCTATCTTGTCTCATGAATGCCTAGAGCTAGTCTGTCCTGCTATGGAGCAAGGTGCCCATTGAGGTCCCGTGGTAAATTAGCAGCACTGAGCTCAGTGTTCCCTGCTTGTGGGCTTGTTCCTCCCCCTGGATTGGGACTTTGTGTGCCCCAACAGCTCCTGTGTTCTGTTTCTGGTTACGTGAGGTCTGGGTTGTTTGTGCACAGTTCAAGAGCCAGGGGTTTACTAACCTTGTTCTGCTGTTTAGGGCACATAGAAATAATTTAATACTAAAATACCTCTAGATCTCTTATGTTAGGTATAAGCAAAATATTATTTGACTTGAACAAATTTATTTGTGTGGAACTGTGGTGCTTGTTTTGTTAGCTATCCAAAATAACCCTCTATGAGGTAAAGTCTCCTAGAGGGCATATAATGTACAGTGAGGTGGTGTTTGAGCTCACTTTGTTATTGTGAAATTTACCTATGTCACACCAGAGAGACCTGAGCAAGGGAGAGATTACCCACACTGTTTGTAGAAAAGAAAAGGTAATACATTTTGCAAATAACACCTCTCTGTGGGGGGGTTTAAGTGCATCCTATGTATTGGTTAGACAATACAAACGAAAAGTAACTTTTCTTATCTTTGTGGGAAAGGTAGAAGTGAAGAGAGGAGACTGTGCAAGAAAAATATAAGAAGGGAATAAACTTTTCTTCCTATGAAATTAAACCCAATGTATTTGAAGCTGCAGGGAAAATCACCAGTTAAAAATATAATAAACAGTCTCGAAGTCTTTAAATTCCCACAGGAAGGAATTGTTCTGTTACAGGAATTCAGCATTATTAAGTGGAATTCACTCAACAGGGCAGGAAATCCCCTGTAGGACAAGCAGAAGTTTAAAGCTCAAGGCTGTGTATTGAACTTCCTCTATGTGATTTTCTGTTAGGGAGAGAGTATTAAAGGGAAAGATATAAGGCAACAACACTTCTGTTGTTATTCAGGCATGCTATGCATCCTGCTTTGCACCTCGTTAGTGGATTATCACTAGAATTGGAAATATTACCTTTTTTCTGAACAAAAAAAAAAAAAAAATGAAAAGACAGGTATAAAGTTATAACTGAGAAAATATAGCAGTGGTTAAGAAGTATATCAAGATAAGCTTCTGCCTGAACACTCAGGTGCAAAGAGTGCTGCATGAGTGGGACAAAGGTGTGTGCGTTGGAGGCCATAAGCCTTTGGTGCAATGATAGTGGCTGGGACATGTATCGTACCTTCCTGTACATGCATGTGACATATCCCTTAGCACATGCAATGGCATTTGTTTTGGCAGCAGAACCTGTCTGAGGCTTTGAAATGACAGGATAAAAATGTCCTGGTGGAAGCAAGGAGCTCTGTGACAGGAAGAAGCAAAGGCCAGAGAAAACATCTGTTACAAACAGTAATACAGGGGATGGAAAAGATAGTGTGGGATGCCCGAACACATATGCCTTGCTGCCAAGCGTACTCAAAAGAAGCTAACATGTTGGATTTCACCCCCTGCCCTGTGCTAGGAAAGAAAAAACAATGCAATCTGCCACAGCTGTAGAAATTATCAGTAGAAAGAAAACAGATATATGAATGTGCTTCAAGTAGCTGACATCCAAAAGACTGAGACAGATACCTGCAGAGGAAGGAAAGGCAAAGTCACTAAAACACAAATTAAGTCCATGTCTGTAGAAGGACTTAGGAAGGTTAAGGCAAATCAACCGAAATTGATTCCGCCGTGTGGATTATCTCATTCTGGAGTAAAGCAGCCATAAAGCTCCGCTGCATTTCACACAAGGGTGGAAAAACTCTATCTTATGCATACTGGCTTCAGACTTTCAGCTGCACTGCCTTTCCTGCATGTCCTGTAGTCAGAAATTACAACATAAATATAACTTGCACTTTCAAGTCACTCCTGGAAGAAGTGTCACAGGTAGCAGTGAGGAAGGCATAAAGGGTATGCAAATTGCCCAATTAGATGTAACCTGCTATTGAAGAAACAGTTGCAACACCAATAAAATGCAGCACAAACCATCATGCAATGTAAGAATGCCAATTCAAAATCTGTCCTTCAAATACTTATATAATATACTTGACTTTTCTGTTTATTTATTGTGGCACGGGAATGCTTTAGAACCTCATGAAACGTGCAGTTCTGAAACATAAAGTACCCTCTTTAATAAGGTGTGGTGGATAGAAATGTAGATAAGAAAAGTGTCTTTATTTCCCAGTCAGATGGAGCATGCAGGGATTAGTTATGGATTTTCACCCTGAACTTCAGCTCAGGTCAGTGTCAGTTTAGTGGAGACTTATACTGTGCGTTGTCTGCTTTTTTCATCAGTGTGGTTTGGAGAGCAATACTGAACTATGGGAGTGTGTTTGAAAATCAGAAGTCGCTGATCTCTCAATAACATGTGTAAATGCATTAAACTATGAGCGCTTATCTTCCCCACATTTCCCTACAATAGAAGAGGGAAATCAACAACGTTCAGCATATTTCTAAAGGTGTGGAGCATCATTCAGTTCGAGACTGCGGATCTTTATTTTATTCTGTCTAGCAAGTTGCCACTATATATATCTCCTGTGCTCTGGCCATTAGGAGGAGTGTGTGGATGTGTTCCATCATTGCCCTTCACAAAATCTCACCCCCCACTACTGAGAAGTAAATGCTTCCTTCTCTTGGAAGCCTTATATCTTAGTCACCACTGTGGTGTCTGGCCACTTTATGGAAGCAAATTGAGTGTTGCAACTAAAACCTGGTGTGTGTGATCCCCTTGCTTTTTTTTTTTTTTTTTTTTAATTTTCCTTTTCATCAATACCTCTTTAAGAAACAAGGACCTGCTGTATCACCCCATACTACTATGTGCTCAATGTTCATGCAGAAGCGGGTGACCCATTGTTCTTTTTGACTTTCAGAAATCTCACTGATGTGCCTTGCTCACTTCCTAAGGGTTAACATGATTCCTAAATTTGGTATCAAGAAGTAATACTCCTGGAGAGTAGGCTGCTCAGGGCACATGTAGGGGGTTTGTTGTGCTTGCCTTGCTCAACAGCAAGAGGTGAAGCACTTGTCCTAAAATCACCCAGAAGATCCATCAAGTAGTTTCCTTTCTATTACAATATAGGATACCTGTTATCTGACTCTTGATTCCTTCAGAGTATACTAATTAATTTTTTTTTTTTTTTGGTATTTTTAACTACAAATCTGAAATTAGTCATAAGTTAGGAAGAAGTTTGTGATGTGTGGATGTGGAGCACTTGTTCCACAGAGCACTTCCAGACTATGCAGCTATTATTATGTGATTGCCTGAGATTTTTGGGGACTATACGATGATCTGTGTGACCTATTCTAATCTTAATATAATTATTGTTGCTCTCTGCTTTTCCATGCTTTCTGATGGTTGCTATGGAGACATCCTACTCTCCCTTCATTCTTAAGTGGGAAAGAGAGCCAAGGCAGTGTCTCTGATCTCCCTCTCTTTCTCACCTTTCTCCCTCTCTCACACTTTCTAGCTGTCACTGGGAATCACGTCAGCTCCTTTTCTTCATCTCCAAGAGAAGACATTGATGCCCTCTTAGCACCAGTATGTTCGTTCAGCATTTTCACTGTTCCCTGGGCAGAAGGGTGGCAGCACAGGCTGCAGCGAGAGTGAGTGAAACTCAGATGAAGCCAGGCTTGCCTTGAAGAGGCACAGTTTGAACACCAGTAATCTAGTTCGGATGTGCTCCCACGGAGCAGCTCTTGCTGTCAGTTCAGCAGCATGAGGACTGGACACTGTATTCATTTGCTGTACCACTAATAAGGGACTCTTGAGCAGAATAATATTGTAACGTTTATGGTTAATTCAGAATGAGAAATTCAGACGCTTTGAAGCACCGCAGATGGAGTGTGAGTTATTTCTAGGGGACGTGTATGGAGTGCATTTAAATTTGTTTTTTATTGTCTACTTTATAAATTATATTCCTTTACAGATAAATTGAGTGGATTAGGTATGGAATCATCTGTAATTAACTGGGTGCTAGCTACTTAGAAGGGCACATACAGCTTGTGTTATTAAACAGCATCATGTCAGATTTAATGGATGTCATTACAGAAGTACCTTAGGGATCTATCCTTGGACCATTGTTATTTATGATCTCTGTAAATGAACTGACAAGTCAGTGCACAGAGCACAATGTTCATTTTTATTCTGATGACACAGTCATGTCCTGAACTCCTAGCAGCTAACTGAACTTGAAATTACCCTATACATATTTTTGAGAGTTTAGCAATGGTTAATTCTGAGTGAATTTCTTTTAAGCAGTACTAAGGCAGACATTCTGATTCAACTAATTCCATGCTGGGTCAGGCTACTCTTAGTGTTAAGCAGATTTAAAACCTCCACAAAAAGAGGGAAGGAAAAATGAAAAAAAAAAAAAAAAAAAAACCCCAAAAAAAAATTTACTAATCCTGTATTCTATCCAAAATTTTAAAATTTTGGTTTTCACATAATGTTCTTTTAATTGTAAACATAGAAGATTTTACCCTTAAAAAAAAAAAAAATTGATCTGTTTTGATTGTATAAAGCAGATACAACTGCTAAAAATGTACAGAAGTATTCAGAAATGAAATAATACAAACATACTCCTATTGGCATTATGCTGGTTTGTAATTGTTTTGTTCATTTGGTGCTTTGGGGGTTTTCATATGTAAATTTGGGGGTTTTTCTCCCCCCATTTTTATCAGAAAGTAAAACAGTGTGCTCCCTTTTCAGCTATCTCTGTGAATCTCTCCATGCTGGAAGTCTGCTTTTGATAGTACAAATTGCTTTTTATTCATTGTCAATGATATGACTTATATGAATCATCTGTTGATATATGAACTCTTGGGAGAAAAAAGCCTGGAGGTTAGGCCCAGATTCTGCCCTTGGGTTTGGATTAAGATTGCCCTTGAGAGAAGGAGGCAAGTTCCAACAAGCCTTTATTTCCGCCTACAAGGCACCAGAGACAAAATAAGGAAGTTGAGCTAATGCTGCTGCTCTGGAAAATTGTGTTAGTGGCTCTGATAAAATTGAGGGTCTGACATGGCAAATGGAATTTAGTGTATGATGAAAATGACTGAGGAGAATGGGTCAGAGGGTGATTCATTCAATAGAAAGTAATCATCAGAGTATCATCATAAGTTGCCTATCCATAAGCAAATGAAAAATGACTAGTGTTTCTTTTATTGGCTCTGCTCTCCCTCATTGTCTGTTAGTGGGTCAGTGTACTGAGCTCAGGGCTGTGGAAAAGGTAGAAAGGTAAGGAGCTGCTTCATCCCTGAGTCATCCCTCCTTGGTGGGCACTGGGCTTAGGGCAGTTTCCATGCTGTGGGAAGCACAGGAGACAGCTGGCTATACCTTTCCCCTGGGGTCTTCTATATACCTCCTCCCCTCTATATACACATGCCCATCTCTGAGCACCTCAACAGAGATGTAAAAGGCCTTTGCACTGGTCCCCACCTACTGGGATAATCTTCCTGTCTTTAGCTCTTACTGGTCTCAGTAATATAATATTTCTGTTTGTTTTCATTTTCACTGTATTTCAGCACTTTGGCTGCCAAGTGAAAAATGAAACTGCTAAACTGACTAGAATTACCAGGCTTGTGAAAAAGCAAGGGTTTCCTCCTCAAATTTCCACTCAGAGAAAAATCTTCTCACTGTTTAGGTATGATCTTGTCTAGTTCTCGTTCAGACAAATTCATTCTGCATTTTAAGTTTCCCAGGCTCTACATGATGTCACTGTTTGAAGGAGATGTATTGTCCTGATTAATTTTCCCATGCCAGTTCAGCATCAGTGTAAGCTTGACTTTTTAACATCAGTGTAAGTTTGACTTTTTAAGTCACCAGTGCAGTCAAGAGGTCCATTTCTGTGAAAAGGAGATGATTTACTGTTCAGTTAACGATATGCATCATGTTCTTCTGTTGCCCATAACACATCATTGTACCCTTTTGGGAAAGAAAAAAAAAAAAAAAAGATGCAAAAAAGGATGTGTTTAATTCTTTTTAGACTTTCAAAGAATGATTGAAGATCCTTAAATGGTTCTGTTGGGCTTTTATCATGAGCTGGCCTTCCAATACCTACAGAAAAGATAGAAACTGAAATTGATTTCTTTCTTCCAAGATGACAGCAGTAGATTTTTCCTTATGCTTAATCAGTAAATACTATAATATCTTCCAAATGTGGCTCATATGGTTATTTAAAGCAGAACAATGACTGTTTTAATATGGTTATTGTAGCCATACGTTTTGGTTTTATGAGTTTTTTATATAGCGCTATTACTTATATGCTAATCTTAAGGATATTGTTATAATTTGTTTTATGTGTTAAGTGTTATAAAGGCAGTTGCTAGTATCACTATAGTTAAAGGTCTTATGAGCATGACATCTGACAAACAGTTGCTTGCTGCCAGAAGCCCGGTGAAACAGTTATACCCAGTGATACAGATCACCTCTGCAGACAGTTTACACACGTTTTCTTCAAGCAGGGAAAACCATCAAAAATGCATTATGTAGAAAGATTTGCGGTTTACCTCATAAATATGCTTGTGTGCTTGCAAAAGTTGCATGCTACTGGACAAGAGGTGTATCCATATCAAGATGGTCACGGGCATATTCTTCACAGTTGCTTTGCCTTGCCTTTTATCAAACACCTCTGACATCCGATTCTTCTTGGTACAGGTCCCATGGAAGGCATGTGAAACTCCATGCAAGCTTAGAGATTCCTTGGTTGTTTCACTGTGTCGTGCTCAGTGCTTTATTTTATTTGTCTTGTTCTAAAAGCAAAGTGATACATTTCCTTTGAGAGGGTCACTCAGAGGCAGTGGTGACAACTCGCTTTTCTAGACAAACTCCTACAGGGGCATTAACGCTGGTAAGTCCTGTGACAGGAATACATTCCTTATGCTGGACATTGATGACATATGTGCTTTGTCAAGTATTGTCATCAGGCTCTCACCGGGGACCCATATGACAATGACTTCTTAATTTTTGCCTATGTCTCTGGGAGTGACAAAGTAGATTTCTGCTTTCCGTTACCACTTGGAGTTCTGTGAGGCAAAGTTAAAGGATTTGTTGCTCTTACTGACTGGCTGGGAATTTGTTATTGTAAGGATTTTTTTATTGCTGGGTATTTATCTGCAAAGACGGTAGCTCTTGAGTCCCCATGCAAAAATGAAGGGCTCATTTATTAAAACACATTGCATTCAGGCAGTAAAACTTTGCAGATGAAAGGCCTGTTTCAAAGAGATCGTCTCACCAGCAGAACACCTCACTGTCAGTGTTCTAATATTAAAGTAGTAGATTTTTCTCCTGCTGAATGAATATTTAAGCCACGTGTCATGGATGCCGTTTCAACACTAGAGGATGTTCACTAAGAATGGGATGTTCCTTAGGAGAAATTATTTGAATCCCAGTGGGCAGGTGGACATTTAATCATAATGTCCTATGATAATGTTCTATTCGCTTGAATTAATAGTTAAAAAGCATGAGGGAGAATTCAAACACTGTGGATTACACCTGTGTGGTTGTATATTTATTTTTTTTTAGGCTATCTGACCTAGGAAACATTCACTAGAACAGGGAAGAGAGTTGACATAGATAGAAAATTGTCCTGGCATGTTCTATGCACAAGAGGGACAACCAAGACAGACACCGGCATGCCTAATAACTGTTGGGTTTATTCAATTTAGGCTTTGCAGGCTGAGTCTCCTATAGGGAGATGAGGTTTGAGGATTCGATTTCATGATAAAGACTTATCTACAGAAACTGGCAGTTTTGCATTCATACCCTACTTAAGTCCTCTAAGACAAAGGACTATGTTTTTAGGCACTATACAAAGTGTGGTCCCTTCACTTCATAGTTTCAGTGATATCGAAACATCTGTGTGTATATCACTGACAGGAAATTAAATTGAATTATAATTATCACAGGCATTTATACCCTAAATTAGTTATCTAGCTATTTGCAGAGAGGTCAACAAGCCAATAGACTGAATAATGACTGGCAGTAAGTGCCTTACTGGGGTAAATGGCAATTTCTGACAATGCTGTGGCACCTGCAGACAAGAGGGCAGGGATATTACAAAGCTGGCATCACTTTTGTGTAGGAAAGGAGCCATAAGGATGCTGATAGTAAGTGATCTGCAACAGGAAAGTGGCAGAGCATGACATACCTGTCATGATACATTTAGAGCTTGAGAAAAAACACAGATTCCACTTACTTTTTAAAGCTGAAAGACAAAAACATGGGACAAGATTTTGTTGGAAATTCTGTTGATCTTCTCTGAAATACTGTCTCACTGTGCCAGAGACAAAAGCAAGACAAGGCTTCTGTATGAGTATATGCACCAAGGGAATGGTTTCCCTAGTGATGATCCCCATATGTATTAAGCACCCAGCTCAAATTTATTACACAAGCTAGAGAAAGACTATGCTGAAGTACCTAGATTATTACTTTTGGAAGGCTTGTAACATTTTTACATCTCTCTGGTGAAAATACTTGACAAAAGACAGCTCTTCTTTGGAAGAACTCTGCTATTGCTAAGTAGAATGTCTGTGCTTTGTAGCTTGGGAAGGCATGAATCTAAAATACTGATACTATGTAAAACAGCCCTGTCACCCATATGACATGGATGGCACTACATGTTCTCCACCAATGATTGATGTGACAAACTCCATATGTTAAAAGGAGGCTGAGGAAAAGTTGGGGTTTTTTTTGTCCCCCAGATGGAAAAAAATATGTAACTGTGGTACACAAACACTCTTTGAAGAGTTTGTCTGTTTCCTCAGCAGTAATAATGTATCTAAAAATAAGACTTGGATCTGGAAAAATAGAAATATCATAGTCTACCACTACCCTAGTTTTCAGCACAAAAGAAGCTGAGACATTTCAGGTTGTCAAGGGAAAGTGGATTTTTATTTATAGTGGCCATGCTTATTATTGCTCAGTACAATTATCTTGAGAGAGAGAATAAGGAAGAGTGCTTAAGGTGTTGCTTTCCAGGCAATTAACAAAAATACTTCAAATGTGCACACAGACCGATACATGATTCATTGGTGCTTATTTAGGGAAACAGCTCTCAGTAGTTCAGCCATATCGGCTTGTGACTGCACCTTTAAGGAGCCCCACAATTAAAGAAAAGGAAAAGAATTTCAGTTGTTTGTGATGTACATTTTATTATTACTGTAAGAAATAATACAACACAAGATAGAAAAAGCATCATATAGATGAAACATTATATAGATAAGAGGTCAATGATGATATCTTCAGTTACAACGTCTTATAGGTGATTGTAGTTTGGGGATTTGGGGGGGGATTTTATTTTTTTTCTAAACTTTCAGAAAATTACACCTGGTGAGGTCACTGTTTCTAATGAAACTGTATTGTTGGAAAATGCAAGGATTTATAAAACTTACATATGGGGTTTTATATGGACTTTTCAAAGCTTTTCTGTCAGCAAAGAAACTTCATTCAAGGGCTGATGAGTGGTAGATTACCAGTTTATATGCTTATCAGTCTGTAAAATAGTTTATAATTGGGCAGAAATAGATGATGATTAGGCCTTTAAATCTGAAAAATATTCAACTCATTTCAAAGAAAACATTTAAAGAACAATTTTGAGGTAGAAATATTGAGATTAAACTGAAACATAAAATGCCTTAGTGCTTATTAATTTATCTGTGAACTAAGGTGATCTGATCAAAGCTCATTTGTTTCCATTTGATTTATCCAATACAAATATCTTGCAATTCACACAATAGCAGCATTGTGCAGACAATATTTTCAATCAACATCATGAAGAAAGCTTACATTTTTAAAGCATTTAAGAGATAACAAAGGTAAGTGGGTTTGGGTTGTTTTTTTGGTGGTTTTTTTTTTTTTTTTTTTTTTTTTTTTTTTT